>OX578147.1:55745080-56092580 GCA_951213105.1 Amaurobius ferox
TCAAAGTTTTCGCTCGAATTTAAAAAAAAATTCTATCTAGTTCTGGTTTTTTAACACTTTACAACAAAGTTGAAAAGTGTTTATGACTTTGTTCATTCTGTCTGTCTGTCTGTCTGTTTGTCTGTCCGTTAGCACGATAACTGCCGTAAAAATGACTTTATCAAAATGAAATTTTAGTATGTTGTTCAGACGGTCTGTAGGACCTATGGGAATATAAATAAATAATATCACCCAATTAGTTTTTTATTGAACCCGGGTTGAAAAAATGAAATACATTGAACCCTATGGGACCTAATTTTTCAAACATTTTTTAAGTAAATTTAAAATTCACGAATTGCTTCGAAATTTTTAGAAAATATTCACATTATCCCATAGAATATATAAAAAAAATTCAGTAAAATATGTTAAGTAGTTTTTTAATTAAAAATTATTTAATATAGGGAAAAAAACAAATTCAATTAAATTCTGACTTTGGGATATCTTCCAGAAAGAAAAGAGAGATATATTATATAATAAATATCTCTCCATTTGTTTAAACGTTTTGCATATGGGAGTGGCTTCACATTTTAAAATAAATTTGGTAGATAACAATTTTTCATTTTTTTAAATTTTATATAACTCTTCATGATAAATTTATTTGACGGCATTTTTAATGCACTTTCCTACGTCCTAGAGAGTTAAAATTTGGTACACAGCTTAAATTTGTTGAACATTTTATTCGACAAAAATTTGATGGATCTTTAAATATAGATCACACATTTTTTTCGAAATGGCCTGAAAATAATCCCCGTTCACTTCTATAAATCATTGTTGTAATATTGTTAAAATTCTGATGTGGACAGCACATGTCTTTCCCTGCAGACTCATATTCGTTCTTTTTATTTATTTTTTCTATGACGTCATTTGAATTAATTTCAGTTGTTTTCGATGAAGTTTTTAAATATAATAAATTATCGCAGTATTATGATAGTTTTAAAAATATTACCGTGGAATGTATCGCTTTTCAGATATATTTAAACCAGGCAATTTTTATTTCAATGCCGTCATTTGAATGAAGTTCATGTTTTTCAATGAAGGTTTAATTTTTCAAATATAATAAATTAATGTAGTATTATGATAAGTTTTAAAATATTACCAAGGAATGTATTGCATTTTCGACTGTCTTAAATAAAATTGCATTGAAGTTGGAAAGTGTTTCATAATCAATGCTTTAAGCATGATTGATCTTTCTTGTTTTATAACAAAGCCAGATATAAAGTTTCGGGAACATCCATTAATATATTTGACTCCTATCGTGTACACAAGAAATCGAACACAGACAGACAGACGGTATCCAAAAATAGTCGAAAGGTATTCAAGAGGTCTTAAAATATATATTGGCATCAAAATCTCAAAATCAAAAATTTTCGTGAAAACAATACTTTCTCAATACTAGGCATGAGAAAGTGAAAATTAATTTAAATATTTGAGAATCCCAATTCAAAAGAGTATATACGTTTTTTAGAATTTGAATATTAAATTAAACAAATTGGAATAGGGAAAACCAATGAAATGAAATTAACACATTTTAATCTCAAACCCGTATTTAGTATTTAACATACAGGAGTTCGATTCAGTCACAATCAATGCAAGCGTACACGCTTTGATTTGCTCTTTAACAGTTGTTGCTTATTATTTGTACGAAAAGTTGTGAGCATGCGCTGTTTAAAAATGGGCGTTTCACCCTGTTACAGTTCATTTTATTTATTGAAATTGTGATTCCGCACATCAATGCAATTTTACGTATATTTGCAAATATGTATCTTCCTATCTATTTTAGCGTTCTAGTAAAAGGGATCACAAAATTTAGGTAAATGTTAATTTCGCTTCTTTAGAAATGGAGAATGGCCTTTGCTTCGCTCGTCCATAATAATTATCTAACGTCTTTAATGTATCTACAGAACCTTTAGAAGTCCCGCGGTGATTTAAGATACTAATACTTTTCAAACTTATGGTATCGACTACTAGACAGAATTTAACAGGGATCGATTTTCAATTCGTCCTTTGGAGGGAGAAAAATAGGGATTTTACAAAAAGTATTTCCAGACCCTCCAAAAGCATACCTATGGGACTTAAAAAACTGGATCTTGGCACACTTATAGTACTGACCATGGAGCATAACCTATAGGAGCCAGAGTTTGGATTTCTTCCTGGAACGTGAATAAAAGGGGGTCTAAAGACTCTTCAGAAGCTCCTGATAATTTAGAAAGCTGAATTTTTGCACACTAAAAGTACCGACCACGAGACAGAAATTAACGAAACAATATATTTGAACTCACCCCCCCCCCCCCCGGAAGGGCACAAAATGGGAGTTGAAAAGTGTTTCCATATACTTTAGCACCCACCATTGACTTAGAAAGCTGAAACATCGCATGCTTATAGCACTGATTAAGACAGAAAATAACTGAGCCAATTTTCGATTACAACGACGATTTTCGTCGCCAAGTGCCATAAATTATTAAACAATTTTAGATCTATTTGACAAATAGGCTACAAATTAAGAATTTAACGTGATGTTTTAGATATTTGTTTATCTGTTTCTGACAGGAATAAATAAATCTACTAGTTTTGACAAAATATCACAAATCCTGATAGAAGAAAACAGCTCTATAAGCACATATTTAGCACCTCACTAACGCAATACGGAAAGAAAATCGTTCAAAACTTCCTCTTGACGTGGGAAAGAGGTAGAGTTAGTAAGGGTAATTTGAATAAAAATTAAATTATTAATTTTGGCAAGTTTTGTATACCCAGATACATATGTTTTGCGATAAACAACGAATAGAAGTATAACTTTGTTTTCAATACCACAATTTATAAATTTGACTATATGTGCTAGTTGCTTTTTTCAAAATTCATTAATCCCATTAACATTTTTTACAAAATACTGTTAAAAAATAAACGAATTCTTATTCCACAAACAGTGGAATAAAACGAAAGATATCTACGTTCGTTAGAGGTTTGCACGTTACTACCAAGAAGATATTGGTCATGAAAAAATAGTGTGTGAAAAATATCTGCAACAGTTTTATGAAAAGTGTTGTGCTTGGAATTGTCTTTTCTGCTACACAGATCGTGCAATTGGCCATACCATCTGCACGTACCACTTAATAAATCTTATGCAGAAAAACTAGTGAAACTCATTGGTTTAGTGTCCATATAATTTTCCATATGTGTAGCATCCATATATATAGATTAGTGTCCATACAATTTCTGTATGCTGTACATCTTACTCCTCTCTTTAAATAAATTATTAAAACTAATTTTCAACCGCCTTGTCATACATTCACTCTGTATAAGATACATAAAATTTACAAAATTTACAGAAAGATGATAAAAAAAAAATCTGATGTGGGCAGCACATGATTTTCCTTATATAATGCAATGAATTTAATAACTTTACAGCAAAAAATAGATTATTCTTATAGTAGATACTTATATTATTTCCAAGTCCATTTTAAAAAGTCGCCAAGTTAGCGACATTCCGTCAAATTCGTCGCCAAAATCTGGCCAAGAGTTATGGACGGAGAAATAAGTTATTCTTATAGCAGATAAATGACTATTGGCGTTCAAATACAAAAGTATTACTCAAAGTATCTTTTCTCACGAATGGAACGAGCTAGATCCACGAGAATGATGTCACCCAATTTATCTCATGACATTACATATGAAAAGTGAACATTTTTCTCAACAAGTGATATATTTTTTTTAATTTATTGTATTTTTTGATAAATTTTTTTTAAAAATGTGCAATATCTCGGAAGCAGTTCATGCTAGTGTTCTAAAATTTATGTGAATCGTTTTCTAAGGAGAAATTACATAAGAAATGTCTATTTGCGTAACTTTAATAAAGGTTTTGATTTTTTGATATTTTTTCAAAATTTCACGCGAAAATTTAGGGGGGTTCTGAACATTCGATTGCATTTAAATACAATAGGCTTCCAGTATTCACGGATTCAGATGTTTGTACCAAATTTCTTTCGAATCGCTCCATTCGTTCGTGAGATATCGTCTCCAAAGGCTCACTGACACACACACACACATACTTTCACACATACATCACCTCAAAAATATTTGATTCGTGATCAGGGATGCTTGAAACGTGCTCTCCCGTCGAAAACTCGAATTCGAATTCTCGACCGCGCCACAATACTTTCCTTATACATTATGTATATAAGGAAAGTAATAAAATTGAATTGAATACTCAATTTTTACCGAGTTCATCTGCGATAAATGCATTAATGCTTTTACACGACAGGCTCGCAAAAAGGATGCTAAATCATTTCATGGCCATGTTTACTGGCAATACAATATTTTAGTTTAACCTCACTTCCTTTCCTCTCGCAATTTCTAGAAAGCTGCATTGCGTTTACGACTTAAAACAAATTGTTGCAAAATACAAATTCATATCTTTATTGTTTGATTTCTGGAGTCAAAGTTTACGTATTTTTCGTTTTCTTTAAATACTTCGTTAAATACCTTTATGTCTTCATTGAATACTCTTAGGTCTATCTCTACTCGTGTCTAAGAAATTTATTTTTTTTAATGTTGTCTATCTCTTCTCTTGTCTCTATCTCTACTCTTCATTGAATGCTCTTGTGTCTATCCTATACTCTTGTCTAAAGAATTTAAATTTTGTTAATGGTGTTAGAGCATTGTCTAATAAGTATAAATCGACACCAGAAACAAACAAAACATGTATACGTAAGGCAATAAATACCAGTCCTACCTAATCGGTGGATGTCCTACCTAACCAGTCCTACCTTATCGGCTAGATGCATAGCCACGTCAAAATACCGTTAACCTTGACGCTGCTGAATGATTCACGATCCTATGCAAACAAAGACAGCGGCGTATTATCTATCTGTGAGCTAAGACAGCACGTACAGAACAATATATGTTAATTGACCTAATCGAGACATTTCCTTAGCGTTCTACTCACACGATCAGTGAAAGATGACAAATATACCGGGTGGTCAGAATTAAAACACCCCTACTCTGAACTCTCTATAGATCGAACTACTCAGTGTAAAGGCTCCAAAATTGTTGAACATACTATTCAAGACATAGGGAAAGGGATTACGTGAAAAACAAAATTAGTTCCAGAAACAGCGATAGGTAGAGCTGTACAACAGAAAATATGCTGAAAAAACACAAAATACACATTTTATTCGAACGTACCAAACATTCATATCACAAGGACCTTAAGTGCCTTACTTATAAGGCAGGGAATTCTGCGTATAACGTTATCCATTGATTGTTCAACAATAGCGGTGGCAACATCGTCAACGACATCTGAACGAGTCGATTTGTGTCTTCGACCCGGCTGAACTCCAAGATGTCCACTTTTCACGAATCGAGCGATCATTCTCCTGAGAGCTTGTGGAAGTTATGGTCCTTTGCGCAAATTAAGTCGACGAAACTCTCGAAGTGCAGCTGCAGCATGTCCTTTGTTTTCATAAAACAGCTTCACCAGCAAAACGCGTTCTGGCAGTGAGACAGCCATCGCTGATAAGAATAAAAATTTCCCAGTTTTATCCCTTTTTATGCCCAGAACATAGTAGCTGCAAACCAAGGGTTTATGCAAATTTTTGTGCTTACAGTGCGAAATTGCAATTACAATGACAGTTTAAGTTTCTTCACATTTTTATCTTTTTTTTTTTCATATCAGCAAAAGAAATTAAAAAGGAAAAACTCCATATCGTATGTGTTTGATTTTTTTTTGTGATTATTTTGGGCCTTTTCAGCATATTTTCTGTTGTACAGCGCCACCTATCGGTGTTTCTGGAACTATTTTTTTTCGCTTAATTCCTTTTCCCATGTCTTGAATAGTAGGTTTAACAATTTTGGAGCCTTTACACTGAGTAGTTCGATATATAGAGAGCTCAGAATAGGGGTGTTTTAATTCTGACCACCCGGTATATTACCTTCCCTATATGCGTTTCGTGCGTTCTTAATTTCTGTTCCCTTTACCTTGCAAAATTTTACCATGCCCAAGAACCATCATATCATTATAATTTCCAGACAGCACCAAAGGAAACTTCTAATACAGTAAATAATATGCATCTTTACACTTGCAGCTACTACTTCGACAATAAGAGCTTACATTAGTGTCCCAGTAGCTCGACGGTAGAGCATTGGATGGCTAGAACGAAGATCCATGGTTTGATTCCCCGTTGGAGCAGTAAAGTTATTGACATACGTTACTCTTAACATACTTACATTACATCACTATAATAGCATTATTCTCTCTAATGGCATTATTCTTTGTAATGGCAGTATTCTTCTATTTTCCTTTGTTGCAAAGCTCGTTAACCTGATATTCTTAAATTCTCCACTAGAAGCACTGCAATCAATTTTATTCGATCGGATAGGGTCACCTTACTATAGATAGACCTAACGTGTACACACATGGACATTTCCATACAAAGTTAATAGGGGTGTTTAAAACTTTATTGTGAACCATGTATAATTATTTTTAAGAGCGTTCACACTTTTTACTTTCCTTATATACATAATGTATAAGGAAAGTATTGTGACGGGGTCGAAAATTCGAATTCGAGTTTTCGACGGGAGAGCACGTTTCAAGCATCCCCGATCACGAATCGAATATTTTTGAGGTGATTTCTGTGAGTGTCTGTGTGTCTGTGCGTGTGTGAAAGTATTTGTGTGTGTGTGTGTGTGTGTGTGTGTGTGTGTGTGTGTGTCAGTGAGTCTGTGGAGACGATGACTGACGAACGAATGGACCGATTCTAACGAAATTTGGTACAAAAATCACAATCCGTAAACACTGGAAGCCTATTGTTTTTATACGCAATCGAATGTTCAGAACCCTATAAATTTTCGAGTGAAATTTTGAAAAAATCATCAAAAAATCAAAACCACTAATAAAGTTACTCAAATAGACATTTCTCATGTCATTTTTCATTAGAAAACGATTGACATAAATTTTAGAACGCTAACATGAACCGTTCTCGAGATATTGCACATTTTTCAAAAAAATCACCAAAAAGTCATATAAAATTAAAAAACAATATTTCCCATTAAGAAACATGTTCACTTTTCATATGTAATACCATGCGATAAATTTGGTGTCATCATTCTCGTGGATCTAGCTCGTTCCATTCATGAAAAAAGATACTTTGAGTAATACTTTTGTATTTCAACCCCAATAGTCATTTTTCTGCTGTAAGAATAGCTTATTTTTTCGTCCATAACGCTTAGCGAGATTTTAGCGACGAATTTGGTGGAATGTCACCAACTTGGCGACTTTTTTCAATGTTGCTAAATTAACGAAAAACTTGCCAAATGGATAAAGATGTCGCTAAATCAATGATGACTCATTGATGATGACGACATGGAAAATGACGACTCATTGACGAAAATTCAATATCTTGGAAAGAATATAAATAACAACTATAAAAATAATCTATTTTTTACTGTAAAAGTAGTAAATTCATTGCATTATATAAGGAAAGTCATGTGCTGCCCATATCAGATTCTTTTTCAATGTCATTTAGTAGAAAAGAACTTCAAATAGGCAAATGCTGCAAGTCTTCAATTATTAGGGGGCCCATTTCCCTTACACAACTTAAATTGCATGAAGGGCAGGGATGACCCACTGTTTAAGGTAAGATAATCGCACGAGGAAGACCCGAGCTCTATCCTAAACTTTCCCCATTTTAAAGCGGAGTATGGGCACGATAAATCGCATCCCCATTGGATTTTGGCAAAAAGTCAGACTTCTATCTCTAGATGTCTGAGATCATGGGAACAATAGAGGCTACAAAATTACTCTGTTTACCATGGATTTGGATCTAATGGGCTTGCTATGACATTTTCCGGACAAGTAGAATTAGTGACAACAACAATACTTCTCACTTTATTCCCACTTACCAACTTCAAAGAATGTATTTTTTGTTTCGTTTTCCTTTGCTCGGCTTTATTCTCTAAATAAAATGTCGAGATACAGTGTTAAAAATGTTATTCCATTCATTAACATTTACATACAGTTTGAATTTGTATCCCCATGAACAAAAGAAATTTTAGATATTACTAAACAAATTTTCTCTTGAGAAAGACGTTATTGCCTGCCGACGACACTGAAAAAAAAGACTATTTTACGTCTATGTTTTGCTGGAAATAAAATAGTTGCTTTCTCCATAATCTTTTCGCTTTTTCAATCTGGCAAAAGTGAAATCGAGTTTATAGCTCGGCATAAATCTTTTGTTATTCAATAAATTCATATCCCAATAGCTTTATGTCCAGAAACAACGTTTGCTGATTTTATGTTTAGTTTAAATATGTCGGTAATATTTGTTATGTCTGGTAAATTCAAATATCGAAAACGATGGTAGTTATATTTCTGACTAACATTATTCTCCATGTAGACATTACTGCAACTTGGGAAATATATGGTGGATCAATATTTTCTTTGATATTGCCATGCTTTATAAAAGATCTGTATATTTTACGTTTCCTGCAATACACGGTAATGTATCGAGAAAGTATTGAAAACTTGTCGAAAATCTTAAGTCGAGTTATCGACGAATCTGCACGTTTTGAGACCTCTAGAACAAGAAAAATCTACTTTTTGAGTGACGTCTGTGTGTGTGTCTGTGCAATGTATGTAACCACTCCAACTGAAAAACTAATTGACCGAATTTTGTAAAATTTGGTAGCTAAGTCCCTTGATTGTGATCCAGGTGCTAATTGGATATTGGTGCGATTCGGGATAAAAGGAAAACATGACATTTTTGCGAAATGGCCAGCATAAATTACCTGTATCCACTCTAGCTAAAAAACTAATGGAACGAATATCACAAAATTTGGTAGATAAGTCACTTGTGGGTGACCCTGATGCCGATTGGATTTTGGTATGATTCAGAAAAAAGGAATATGCTTTTCTTTTTAAAAAAATATGGCCCGCAAAAATCGTCAAAATTTGAAATAAAAGACTATGTATGTTGAAATGCATCAATTAAATACCTGTTTCACAAGTAATTTTTGACGTTGAAAAGAATAAGACCAACCCCATTTCTCTAGGTCTAGCCGAAATCGAAATATATTTTTTCACATTTTTGATACGTCGGTTTGTAGAATATGTCCAGTTACCAAATGAAAACAAATGCTGAATTAAAAGTGTAAATTTAGTATAATTTCAATTAATTGTGCGTGTTATTTAGTGCAATTAAACTCAATTCAATGAATTATGAATGAAATAAAGATAACATGAATTTGAGTCTGCAGGGAAAGTTACGTGCTGCTCACATCATATTTTTTCCATTATTCAAATATTTAAAATATCAAAAATATTTTATTATTCACTTTTACAAAATAATCTCATATACAGCAAATGAAACAAATTTGATTCTTCATATAAATTGTTTAAGCATAGAAATTTGAAAGTTTGTTTAAAATAAATGTGAAATATTTTCATGTAAATTTTCTTTTTGGTGGGTGGGATTTTCTATGAAACAGGGAGTCTAATTTTTACAGGGTCTCCTCAGAAACAAAAGTTTAATTAGAAATAATGTTTCTATACATACACTGTTCCAAAGACAAAAGAAAACGGAGCAATTGCTTGCATTATTATTGAAGATATTTACAATAGAAGTACCGAAAAACACTAACTAGGAAGAATTGTAATCAGATTTCCCTCGATTCGACTATTTTCCCTCAACTTGGACGATTTTTCCTCAAGTTGGATAATTTTCCCTCAATTTGGACGATTTTCCCTCGATTGGACGATTTTTCCCGCAATTTGAAAATTTTCCCTCAATTTGACAATTTTCCCTCGAATGTTGGCTCGCCCTGTAGGACCTGGTTTCCAAATTGAAACCAGACTTCGCATAAAACATATTTGCTCAATGTTATTTGCAATTGTTCCTGTATTTGTACAAAAAATGTCCCGATTTTTAATAAGCAATAAACTCGTTGAATATTGCAAATAATTACACAGTTTTTTAACACTTTACAACAAAGTTGAAAAGTGTTAAAAGTGACTTTGTTCATTCTGTCTGTCTGTCTGTCTGTCTGTCTGTCTGTCTGTCTGTCTGTCTGTCTGTCCGTTAGCACGGCAACTGCCGTAAAAATGACTTAATCAAAATGAAATTTTAGTATGTTGTTCAGACGGTCTGTAGAACCTATGGGAATATAAATGAATAATATCACCCAATTAGTTTTGGATTGAACCCGGGTCGAAAAAATGAAATACATTGAGCCCTATGGGTCCTAATTTTTCAAACATTTTTTAAGCGGATTTAAAATTCACAAATGGCTTCAAAAATTTTAGGTAATATTCAAATTGTTCCATAAAATATATAAAAAAAAATTCAGCGAAATATATTCAGTAGTTTTTTAAATAAAAATTAAAATAATAATTACACCTCTTATATGAAACGATCACGTGACCATGATATGAAACGATCACATGACCCACTTCAAAATGATATATGGCATCCATCTTGCTTCAAAATCGTGATTTTTTTAAGTTCTTTTTAATTCATATTGAGTGTTGTATCCGTCCTAAAACTACTTTATTTTTGCTTATATTCTGTGCATCTACATACTGAAACAACGCAATGACAATATATTTGAGTTTAAATGCTCATCTAAATTTGATTATTTCTACAATCTACATTTGATTATTTCTAAGCCTATTTTTCACCTATGTAAAATGTAAATAGCAAAATATATAGAATGAGTTGTATTAGAATTCCAGTATTTTTTTAACACAAAATAATTTAGTCCATGGAGTCTGCATGGCTGATATGAATGAAATATTAATTGATTTCATAAAGAGAAGGACGATTTTTTTCGATGAAGTTTCAAGCATAGAGTTTAATTTTTTGTAGCTCCATGGTCTTAAACAAAATGTTTAAATAAAATAAATTATTATAATATTGTGATGAATGACATGAATGGTAAATTATTTATGAATGAAATCCTGTTTTTATAGAGAGATCCAGGCGTGTTATTTTTTCTATGACGTCATTTGAATTAATTTCAGTTGTTTTCGATGAAGTTTTCAAATATAATAAATTATCGTAGTATTATGATAATTCTAAAACTATTACCGAGGAATGTATAACATTTTAGAGATGTTTAAACCAGGCAATTTATATTTCAATGCCGTCATTTGAATGAAGTTCATTTTTTTCGATGAAGGTTGAAGTTTTCAAATATAATAAATTAATGCAGTATTGTAATAAGTTTCAAAATATTACCGAGGAATGTATTGCATTTTAGACTTGTTTAAATAAAATTGCATTGAAGTTGGAAAGTGTTTCATAATCAATGCTTTAAGCATGATTTATCTTTCTTGTTTATTCCTTAGACTAGTCACAAAGCAGCGTAATTTTTTCTAATTGAACTTTTTTTTTATCTTAACGGACTATATAAAAATTTTTTACTCTCTATTTTTCTGAATATACATCCGTCCAAATCAAAAATTACATGAAAGAATTTCGCATTTAATTTAAATAAGCATTCAAATAGGAAGTATTGTTTAAAACCGACTGCTAAGGCATGGAAAACGCAGTCAACTGTACCTAAATACCCTGTATGATGGAAAGTGGCGTGTACACTTCATTTTCGATGAAATTCATAAGCATTTTTATACTATCTTCTGTATTTATTTTGTACAGTCAGACGGAGAAAAAGGAAGTAATGTAAATAGTATAATAACTGGAAGCGGAAATCCTTAATGTATCTCCAATTCACTGCGAAAGTCAATGTTGCATTTATGCCATTCATCGTCTAAACTCCTTCTACAGCCAATCCTAAGAAAGAAATGATGCAAAAAAATGTAATTTTTTTAACTGGAAGAGTCATCTCTTGAACTGGAATTAGAAATCCTTAGTGAGCCCCCAACCCTCTTCATAATTCGATGCTGAATCTATATCAGTCATCATCTAGGCTTTGATCTATAGCTTATTCGTAATGAAATACATGTTTCATCAAAAGTTTTAGAACCGGAAGAGACAAAAACCGAAAACTGACATTCTTATTAAATCCTCCTACCTCTTGCGAAATTTAATGTTGAATTCATATCAATTTTCATTTGAGCTTTATACATAGCCGATTATGAGAAATAAATATTTCAATGAACATAAAAAGTTTTCAACTGAAATTTGGAAAAAGACCGGAAATGAAAATCTTTAGTTAATCCGGACTGCCTCAGGAATTTGATGCTGAATCCATATCAATCATCATCTAATCTCTATATATAACACATCCTGAGGAAAAGATGCTTCAAAAAAGTTTAATACAATCAATAGTACTGCAAAATTTTTGCCACCAATAATATGTCTCCAAATTTGCAAGATAAAATAATTTTTCTTGAGTGTGATTGACAGGCTACACCCGACCGCTGGCAGGTTGTTTCAGTTCGACAAACCTACCATACCTCATATAAAATCGTTTAAATAGATTAAATTATAAATATTTTTACTTCTAAATTAACAATATTTGACAACTAATTGTTAGTAAATAAAAAAATGTAGCAGAATATAACGCCAATCATTAAATAAGACGATATATTATGAACAGGTTGAGAAAGAATTTAGAAACAAGAAAGATCAATTATGCATAAGCATTGATTATGAAACTCTTTCCAACTGAAATGCAATTTTATGTAAACATCTCTAAAATGCAATACATTCAGCGGTGATATTTTTTTAAATTAACACAGTAATGCATAATTTACTATACTTGAAAACTTAAAAACTTCATTGATATATAAATCGTCTGTTTCTCTATGTAAAATAATAAATATTTTATTAATATCACTTATATCCCAGACTCCAGAGCTAAATAATTTTGCGTGAAATTAATTCAGCAATTCTTATGTAACTCACCTTACAATCGCTTCACTTGTTTGCATTGTGCATAAGTTAAAATTAGGCTTCGTTGTAGGAACCATCAAAGTTTAGTGATCAGTTTAAATAAAAAATATTGTAATTTGTAAACAGGGAATTTAGATACACAGATAATACAAAAAATAAAGTGGTTTTACGACGGATGCTACACTAAATATAAATTTAAAAGACCCTTGAATATCACAATCTTTACACATGGAAAATAAATGGATGCCATATTTTATTATGCAGTGAGTCACGCAATCTCATGAGTGTAATTAGCATGAGTGCAATTATTATTTCAATTTTTATTTAAAAAACAACCTAATATATTTTTCTGAAAATTGTTTTTTACATTTTATGTGATGATTTGAATATTTTCTAAAATTTTCGAAACAGTTCGTGGATTTTTAAATTCGCTTAAAAAATGTTTGAAAAATTTTGTCCCATAGAGTTCAATGTATGTATTTAATTTCTACAATTCTCGTTAAATGCAAAATTAATTGGTTGATAATATTCATTTTTATTCCCATGTGTCCCACAGACCGTTTCAAGAACATACTAGAATTTCGGTGTGATAACACGGCGGTATCTGGTACGGCAGGTATTGTGCTGCAGGTATCGTGCGAACGGACAGATAGACAGACAGAATGATCAAAGTCATAAACACTTTTGAACTATGTTTGAAAGCGGTAAAATTTGCTAGCAGGGGAGTAACAGCTAGCAGGGGAGTAAATTGCTAGCAGGGGAGTATAAGAGGGACTATACAGAAAATGTTGAAATAATGACTAATACGAGTATTACCATCAATGTCATACTTCCCAGAATCCCACTTACTAAAGCCCACTTACTAGAACCCACTTACTTAAAACTAAGAACGCGCTCTACTCCAAATAACAGCATCAATGGGACGTTTCCGTGATTTTTATATGCTCAACAACTTAAAATAGCAGATACGAAATGACAGTCAAAAAAGTTTACTGTGTGTCGCGATTTCTTGAACTTTTACATAAGCTGACATACTCTTACAACGTATACGTCCGCACAATCGCGACACATAAACAAGTTTCTTCCCCTGCCATTGCAGTTATCGGTTATTCTTTGCAAATGATCGGTCAAAAAGCGAGAAACCGCTCCTTGAATATTGTTACTTTCCTTATATACATAATGTATAAGGAAAGTATTGTGACGGGGTCGAAAATTCGAATTCGAGTTTTCGACGGGAGAGCACGTTTCAAGCATCCCTGATCACGAATCAAACAATTTTGAGGTGATGTCTGTGTGTATGTGTGTGTGTCAGTGTGTCTGTGGAGACGATATCTCACGAACGAATGGAGCGATTTGAATCAAATTTGGTACAAAAATCAGAATCCTTGAATACTGGAAGCCTATTGTTTTTAAACGCAATAGAATGTGCAAAAACCCCCTAAATTTTCGAACAAAATTTTGAAAAAATCATCAAAAAATCAAAACCTTTAAAAAAGTTACTCAAATAGACATTCCTTATATAATTTTTTCTTAGAAAACGATTAATATGAACTTTAGAACGCTAGCATGAACCGTTCTCGAGATATTGCACATTTTTCAAATAAATTTATAAAAAAATCCCATAAATTAAAAAAATATATTAACTGTTGAGAAACATGTTCACTTTTCATATGTAATATCATGCGATAAATTGGGTGACATCATTCTCATGGATCTAGCTCGTTCCATTTGTAAGAAAAGGTGCTTTGAGTAATACATTTGTATTTGAAAGCCAATAATTATTTATTTGCTATAAGAATAACTTATTTCTCCGTCCATAACGCTTGGCGAAATTTTGGCGACTTTTTTAAATGTTGCCAAATTAACGAAAATCTCGCCAAATAGATAAAAAAGGACGCTAAATCGACGAAAATGAGGACTAATTAACGAAAATTCAATATCTAGGAAATAATATAAGTATCTACTATAAGAATAACCATTTTTTTTTTGCTATAAAAGTAGTAAATATATAAGGAAAGTAATGTGCTGCCCACATCATATTTTTATATATGCAATAGAAGCACGATTTTACAAGTAATGTTCTGAGAATTATATTTCTCGACAGAAATTAATTTATTTACCAGTAATACTTTGTAATTAAATCATTATTGATTCACCATGTCAATACTTCAGACAAACTGTGTTTCTAACGCTTAAATAAACTGTGTAGCTAGAATCGAAATAAAAAGTAGTTACAAACAGCCATTTTAAGTTGTTACTATGCCCCTCGAGTTCGCAAGCTATAGATAGCTGAATCAAAGCAACTCCGAGGTGGTGGGTTTCAGAGAGAGATGCCTAAATAGTTGGCATCTCTAATTAAACACATCGCTACGCCTTTGTTGATTTTATCCTTCTGAAAGGCATGGTAGCCTTTCAATTTCAACTGATGAATGCTTTTCAGCTTTGCCACCTGCAGTGCAATTACCTGGACTCCATGAATATTAGCCAAATCAATGATCTGGTCCAGTTTTATCTTTGTTGCACTTGAACAAAGTACAATTACGCCACAGTAGAGGATCTGCGAACAACTCCATTTAGTTGACATTGAAGACTGTAAGCCATTTTTCAAACATGGATCTCTGCCTAAGCGCTGGACGCGATACTGATTATCCTGCACAACGGATAATGCAGCATCACTTCTTGATAGCCATTTTATGGCTAGATTAAGCCATTTAAGGTACTAATCTATCCAAAAAATGTCTAAATCTTGCCATAAAGCAGCTGAATTGTTAACTCTGGTCAGGTGGTCTCAGAACATACATTTTAGTCAAAATCTTGAATTCGAAAAATTTGTCAGGGGAGATATATATCTATAGCAATATTGTATAAAAAAGTAAATTTGTATCTTTAGACATTGTTTAGAATACACCTATTATCAAATTTATACTGTAAAGGAACGTGACTTGTATTACACGTACATCTACTGCTTTCCGAAAGAAATCATGTTTTCTTCATACGCATCTTAAAATACTAAATATTGACTTCCTCGAAAATCTTATTCCTCTAGAGACTATTGTAAGCTTCGTTGACTCTAGGCAATGGCCATAAAATACACATTTACTCACAACGTCCGTCCCCTTCTAGCGAAAACATGCGGAATCAAAAGTTACTTTTTAAAAAATATTTTATAGCTGAATAAATTCATATCCCCCCGGGTACCGTAGAAGCGGCTACTTGCCAGTTTTATTCCCATATTTGCGAGTCACTGAATTTTTTTTTTATTATTCGCTTATAAAATTGTATAACTTCATCTACAAAACGTACGAAAACTTTAATAGGGATAAACCGTACATTTAGCGAAAAAATTTACTAAATGCGTTTTTGTTTACCTTCCTAATAGAAATTTTATCGAATTTCTGACTACTCGAGAACAAACTTGGTGTCTTATTAACTACTTGATGCAACTTTTTAGGCTTCTAGATAAGTTCTAAACTTATCTGAATTCTTTGCAAAAAAGTATTTATCAAAACTAAATTTGGTTTGATGCATCTAACTAAGCTTCGTAAAGAACCTTTCTGCCCCAACCGGCAATAGAACTGTGGCGATTGGGCGTCGCCGGGCCCCGAACCAGGGACCCTTTGCTTACAAGACCGACATTATAATCACTGAGCAAAAGCTAGCTCCTCCTCTGTTCTTGTAATTCGGGTACAGGCTCAAAGCATTGATCAGATGTCTTTGCTGCCGCACACTCCCTCCGCTGACGATGAATGCCGGAGGCGTGTCGCCTCGGCATGACGGACAGTCGTGGTCAACCAGGAAGGGAGTGTCAAGGCTTCTGACTCCGTGTGGTGCTGCCATCTCGTGCTGAGAGGGTGAGATCATTGGAGAGGAAGGTTGCGTGTTTCAAACGTCCAGTCATCATTGTGGCGATTGTGCGTCGCCGGGCCCCGAACCAGGGACCTTTAGATTACAAGACCGACATTATACTCACTGAGCAAAATCTAGCTCATCCTCTGTTCTTATAATTCGGGTACAGGCTCAAAGCATTGATCAGATGTCTTTGCTGCCGCAGAACCATATATCTTCATAGTATCCAGCCGATACTTTACCGATACTGGAAAGATACTGGAAAGGAATTAAAAGCTCTTATCATCAAAGTGGGATCTGCATTTTCCACCCTCTAATATTATATTGGCGTTTAACTGACAATCTATCTGACCGCCCCCTGCTATTACTTTCCTTATATACATAATGTATAAGGAAAGTATTGTGACGGAGTCGAAAATTCGAATTCGAGTTTTCGACGGGAGAGCACGCTTCAAGCATGCCTGATCACGAATCAAACATTTTTGAAGTGATGTCTGTGTGTGTGTGTGTGTGTGTGAAAGTATGTGTGTGTGTGTGTGTGTCAGTGAGCCTGTGGAGACGATAACTGCCGAACGAATGGACCGACATGAACCAAATTTGGTACAAAAATCACAATCCATAAACACTGGAAGCCTATTGTTTTTATATGCAATCGAGTGTTCAGAACCCCCCTAAATTTTCGAATGAAATTTTAAAAAAATCATCAAAAAATAAAAACCGCTAATAAAGTTACACAAATAGATATTTCTTATGTAATTTTTCATTAGAAAACGATTGACATAAATTTAAGAACGCTAACATGAACCGTTCTTGAGATATCGCACATTTTTGAAAAAAATTACCAAAAAATCATATAGAATAAAAAAAAATAATTTCCTATTGAGAAACATGTTCACTTTTCATATGTAATACCATGCGATAAATTGGGTGACACCATTCTAGTAGATCTAGCTCGTTCCATTCATGAAAAAAGATACTTTGAGTAATACTTTTGTATTTGATCGCCAATAGTCATTTATCTGCTGTAAGAATAACTTATTTCTGCGTCCATAACGCTTAGCGAGATTTTGGCGACGATTTTGGCGGAATGTCGCCAACTTGGCGACTTTTTGAAATGTTGCCAAATTAACGAAAATCTCGCCAAATGGATAAAAATGATGCTAAATCAATGAAAATGACGACTAATTGTCGAAAATTCAATATCATGGAAAGAATATTAGTTTCTACTATAAGAAAAACCTATTTTTTACAGTAAAAGTAGTAAATTCATTACATAATATAAGGAAAGTCATGTGTTGCCCACATCAGATTTTTTTTACCTTGGATTAGCCTCCTGATACTATTTTTATCCTCCAAGTTAGCTTCCTGAGTGTGCATAGTCCTCCCAATTTTAAACCGGTCAATATCAAAGAGTCCATTGTTCAATATCAAAGAGTCCATTGAGTTCGTGCTACTCGCACTACGGTCACTTTTAGACCTCCGATATCTTTACACTAACCTACAGGTTTGATTTGTTCAGGCGCCATTATAGAAAACTTCCTGCCCCAACCAAGAATCGAGCCAAGTATCTTCGTACTGGTCAGCCGATGCTTTACCGTTGAAATACTGCAACGGAACTCTCAGCTCTTATCGCCGAAGTGAACTCAGCAACGTTTTGACGGGCAATTTATTGTTGCCAACTTCAGGGACAAACTTTTATAACGAATTTAAAAGTTAATTATCGGAAAACGAAAACTCATGTGAAGATCAATTCTTAAACGTTAATAGGTCAAATTCATTTTGCATGAAATGCTAGTTGAGTTATAACAAACCGTTTAAATACAAACCAGTTAGAATTAATGTTTTAGAAATTCGAATACCTCCATACCTTTCCTATATTTATAATAAACCCTTTTGCTAACAATTGACATAACATTTTTTATCAAACCTATATATCCCTCGGAGGAAGTAAGCTTCGGATTTCCCTTTTCCAATGAATATTTTATTCCAAAAGAAACATATTTCATGTATGTTCTTGAAAATAAAAACTACTGAATATCTATCGAATTTCCACTTTTCGGTTTAAATTTAAATATATTTACTTCTACCACAATGCATATCATATATAAAATAGTGTCCAAAATCCGAATCGATTTATACGTCTTAAATATCCCAGAAAATGATTCAACTATTTTTAATGATGTGTGTGTGTGTGTCTGTTTATTTGTGTCTATAGGAATTATAACTCTTAATTTGGTACTATTATTAAAAACGATGATCTTAAAAAATCTGTAGAATTTCATAAAAATCGGATAAAGGAAGTTTCTTCATCGCACAGCTGAGTGAGTTAACTGACGAAGTATTGAAACACTACACAGTCCAAATAAATGAAAGCAGAAACTTAAAACTTTGCATACACGTGAGACTTCTGAGAAAAATCCAAAACCTTGGAATTTTGTTTGAAACATTTAAAAATCGCTGAATTATTTTGTTCTAATATTCTTTCAGCTATTATTCAGGAGCAGTTAGACATACAAAATTAGTTTTATTACCAACATGAAAAAGAAAAAAAAACATCCTACATTTTTTTATTTACTTTATCGCTATACAATCAACCATTCTTGAGATATTTTAATTTATATTTACAACAGACGATTTTTTATTATATTTTATCAATGAATTTATTTATATTCTTTCATTTCATTGTGATAACTATGGTAACCCTATTACATTTCAAATTCTGAAGACTGAAGGTCCGATAACCTTTATTCACTCCTTCTTCCCATCAAAACTTGGTACTAAGAGAGTGTATATGCATACCGATCCCATCCACGGAAAGTATATGCAGTACTGATACTTCAAACTAGGGGTATTTTACCATAAAAGTATAACGCCATGCTAATAACCTAGACTGCGGGTTTGGTACCGTATTACAACAAGACAACATAGACACCAATTTAGAGGAGTTCAGATAATGAAAGTTAGAGACAAATAGTAACTATAGTAACGCTATTGCATTTCAAATACTGAAGACTGAAGGTCATATAACCTTTATTCACTCTTTCTTCCCATCAAAACTTGGTACTAAGATAGTGTATATGCATACCCATCCCATCCACGGAAAGTATATGCAGTACTGATACTTCAAACTAGGAGTATTTTGCCATAAAACATATTTGCAGGTTTGGCTCCGTATAACAACAAGACAACATAGACACCAATTTAGAGAAGTTCAGATAATGAAAGTCAGTGACAAATGGAGAAATTTAACAAGAAAAGAAAATGCAAAAAATAGAGATACGATGTATGATGATAAATTAAAAACATTGCAACCCCGCATAATTTGAAAATTTGGAATATCCCTGAAATAACGTGGTTGTGAATCGTAACATTCGTACATTGCTATCGTGGTCCACTATTTCATGTTAAACATAAAAACTGCATATGATGCTTCCTGATCTCAAACGATGAAGTCAGAAAATATTGTAAATTAGTACAAATATAATAATTTCCCTCCAATAAGTTAGACTTCAAAACAAAGCAAAAATAAAAATTTACAACATGAATATGGTTAAAAAGTTGACCATTAAGGCATAAATAATAAGGCATAAACATTAAGCAATAAATCATTAATCGCAGTGGTTAATTAATTATAATCATATTTTCTAAATAGCCAACCTCTATTATCAAACACTTTGAGCAAAAGGAAAAATATCATTCAAAATTCTGAGACTAACCAGTTAATATATCAAATAGAAACATAAACTATAAAATTTTACTTTCACATCTAGCATACTTTCTCCCTGAAGAAATTAAGTTTCGAAACTAAATTTCTATTTTCGATGAATATTTTCTTCGAACTACACTTCATGCATGTTTAAAAAAAAGAACGCTATTTCAAGTTTATTCCATTTCCATCTTTCGGCCTGGGTTTTTTTTTCTTTTCACACATTTGAATGAAATATCCCATATAATGTGATAGTTTTGTTTCCAAAGCCCCATTCGAGCGTTCAGTATCACTTACGATAAAACCACATTCATATTCGCCAGTTTGGAAAATTTTAAAAAGAGGCGTTACAGAAGGCCATAAATTGTTTTAGATAGAACCTTAGCTTTCCTTTTTTTTTCCACTTGTCATAAGAATACACAGTTCTAGAGTCAAAGTATCACAAATGTTACATAGAGATGGGAAAACCTAATTAAATACCATGTGTCACTTGTGTACATTAGAGCTATATTAAATTACAATAAAATGCAAGTTAACATCAGGAAAAACGCAGGAAAACCCTTAAGTATACTTAAAAAATATCTGATGTGGGCAGCACATGACTTTCCTTATATAACACAATGAATTTACTACTTTTACAGCAAAAAAAATAGATTATTCTTATAGTAGATACTTATATTCTTTCCAAGATATTGAATTTTCGACAATGTGTCGTCACTTTTATCCATTTGGCGAGATTTTCGTTAATTTGGCAACATTTTAAAAAGTCACCAAGTTGGCAACATTCCGCCAAATTCGTCGCCAAAATCTCGCCAAACATTATGGACGGAGAAATAAGTTATTCTTATAGCAGATAAATGACTATTGAAGTTCAAATACAAAAGTATTACTTAAAGTATCTTTTTACATGAATGGAACGAGCTAGATCCACGTGAATGATGTCACCAAATTTATCGCATTATATTACATATGAAAAGGAGCATGTTTCTCAACAGATAAGATATTTTTTTAATTTATGGGATTTTGGGATAATTTATTTGAAAAATGTGCAATATCTCGAGAACGGTTCATGCTAGTGTTCTAAAGTTTATGTCAATCGTTTTCTAAGAAAATGTTGCATAAGAAATGTCTATTAAAAGTTTTGATTTTTTGATGATATTTTCAAAATTTCACTCGAAAATTTAGGGGGGTTCTGAACATTCGATTGCGTTTGAAAAATAGGCTTCCAGTACTCACGAATTGTGATTTTTGTACCAAATTTCTTTCAAATCGCACCATTCGTTCGTGCGATATCGTCTCCACAGTCTCTCTGACACACACACACACACACACACACACACACACACGTAGACATCACCTCAAAAGTGTTCGATTCGTGATCAGGGATGCTTGAAACGTGCTCTCCTGTCGAAAACTCGAATTCGAATTTTCGACCCCGTCACAATACTTTCCTTATACATTATGTATATAAGGAAAGTAATAAGGTAAATTTGACGCAGTTGCGATAACTTTGGCCAACATTCATAAAATTTGTATTTTTGATTCTGCTGCTCAGCATATTGCACGATAGTTTATTCAGTTTAGGTGAGAACATGCAGAAAGAAGTAGGGAAGAGGCAGGTAGCCACGGGCACTTAAGCATTTGTAAAGAATCTTGCTGCCCAACAGGGAATCGAACCCTTTATCTCCGAACTGACCAGCCCACGCTGTACCGTTGAGCTATTGAGACGAAATTCCAAGTTTCTATCTTTGAAGTGGACTTGCACATTATGTGATTTGTTAAAAATGAAGTTTATTTTAAGTACTACTAACTACAAAATAAAATCTATTACAGTTGTTAACCACAAAATGGAAAAAAATATTCACTGAGCATATCTTTGTGTATAGTGGTATACACATAATTAAAAATCACTCTTTTAAGAAGTGGACTAATGGCACGGGACAAATAAAACTGGACCTAAATATTGCTTAATAACTTTTACTTCGGAACATTTGGATGCAAAATTCCGAGATATAACAAAGTGCCCCCATCTTCAAAATTTGTACATAGTTCATAGGTCCATATAAGGCAATTAATTCACTGAAACACATTGTATTCCTTTCGACCTAAGTTGTATTTATGGTCTTTATTTTGCATTTCCTTTTCTCTTTACTTTCTACTTTATGTTTTTACCACCCTTCATAGCGTGCTCTTTATTGTTTTAAACGCTTTTTGCTCCAGCATGGATTTGTAAAGTAATTTGTACATAGTTCATGTGACCACATAAGACAACTGGTGCACTGAAGTATACTGCACTCTTTTCAACCTCCGAAGTTGTATTTATGCTCTTTTTTTTCATCTTTTCTTTTTCCTTTATGTGTTTACCTCTTTTCATACCGTGTTATTCATTATTGTTAGTTGATATAAACGTTTTAAGCACTTTTTGCTCCTGCATGGATTTGTAAAGTAATCTTGAATGGATTTTACTTTTTTTAACCTTTTTCCTCGTGATGTCATCGTATTTCTCGATGCATCGGAAATACGATGTTGATTCAATCCACAACATTTTTTGTTGGAGTAGTGTTGGAAAACAACTTAATAGAAGTAGTGTTGGAAAACAACTGAAATTCATTCAAATGACGTCATAGAAAAAATAACACGCTTGGCTCTCTCTATAAAAGCAGCATTTCATTCATAACATTTTCCCATTCATTTCATTTCATCACAGTACTAAAATAACTTATTTTATTTAAAAACTTAGGACCATGGAGCTACAAGAGTAATTAAATTCTATGCTTAAAATTTTATCAAAAACAATCGTCCTTCTCTCTGTAAAATCAATGAATATTTCATTCATATCAGCTATGCAGACTCCATGAGCTAAATAATTTTGCGTTAAAGAAATACAGCAATTCTTATACAACTTATTTTACATATTTTGCTGTTTACATTTTGCATAAGTGAAAAATAGGCTTCGTTGTAGAAATAATCAAATGTGGATGATCATTTAAAGTCAAATATATTGTAATTGCGTTGTTTCAGTAAGTAGATGTACAGAATTTAAGCAAAAATTAAGCAAAAATTTTAGCAAAAATAAAGCGGTTTCAAGACGGATAGAACACTCAATATGAATTAAAACGAACTTTAAAAATCACGATTTTGAAACAAGATGGATGCCATATTTCATTTTGAAGTGGGTCACGTGATCTTTTTAAATCATGGTCACGTGATCGCTTCATATAAGAGGTGTAATTATTATTTTAATTTTTATTTCAAAAACTATTGAATATATTTTGCTGAAATTTTTTTATATATTTTATGGAATAATTTGAATATTACCTAACATTTTCGAAGCAATGTCTGAATTTTAAATCCGCTTAAAAAATGTTTGAAAAATTAGGTTCCATAGGGTTCAATGTATTTCATTTTTCCATCCCGGGTTGAATCCAAAACTAATTGGGTGATATTATTCATTTATATTCCCATAGGTCCTACAGACCGTCTGAGCAACATACTGAAATTTCATTTTGATTAAGTCATTGTACGGCAGTTATCGTGCTAACGGACAGACAGACAGACAGACAGAATAAACAAAGCCATAAACACTTATCAACTTTGTTGTAAAGTGTTAAAAATCGCACTTCTTCCTTAAACTGTAAATAAACATTGAGATATACATAGTGTTATTTAGTAATAAACACGTGGTACCATCTATTGTAGATATAGAGAAATACTATCTGTCTGGGGCTACTACTTAGAGATTTCAGTAAATTATGCACGTAGTCACACATTCATAGAGTCCTCCAAAAGGTAAAGAAAAGTTCTTTCTATGCTGAAGAAAGCTAAAAAGTGCGGTATCAGTCTACAGCTACTGATATCTGTAATGAGAACGGGATCTGAGTTTAGCCTTCCAACGCGGTCGCAGCTCCTCTCAGGTAAACAGCTTTAGTCATATAGTTGAAATGTCAGTGACATAACACCAACCCTATCTACAAATGTCATTTCATTACCTGCTTATTGAGACATTAAGAGTCATTAAATTTTTATTCTTCTGTTGTATTTTCAAATTTTTACAGTGTTTTACCTCATAATAACTTTCATTTTATTATGTTTTACCAGATCCATGAGGTCAGTGATATTTGGCATTTTATTTCTCTTAACAAGCTCTAGGTAACATTTTCGATTACTTGTCGTATTAAGACATGCTGTACTGAGTCCCCTAGTATTTAAAATTAAAATAAACCTGTCATATGGATCCAATAAAATCCATCTGAATTTCATTATAATTATGTATTTCACTCTGTTATGACGCTCTCTCCCGGCCGTCCAAACAGCTGCTCTAGTCTTAGGACGAGTCGGACGGTCTAGGTCTTCAACTCTGTTATGACAGTATTTTAGTTTGATGCATGGAAACACAAAATAAAAGCCAAAGATAAATATTTCTGTTAGTTCTATGTGTTATGAAGCATAACATAATGTTTATACATTGTGCAAATACTAGTCATCCTCACCGGACTCGGCCCATAAACAAAGTGGGGGGCGTAATTACTCAATGTAGGTAGTGTGTACGGTAAGAGTTAATTGCAATCACGATGCCTTCTCACAACCACGATGGGACAGTTAGACGCCAAGGTTTGAAAAGTACAAGACAGAAGTTGTAAATTTTCATGCAAGAGATGCAGTAGTAAATGTCTAAATGGAAACGACAAACCTCTTGAAAAGTATAGCCCCAGACAAGTATTAAGTCACTTCGGTGCTCGTACCAGACCTCCCGGATGCTAGGAACCCGCAGGTCATCGGAGTTTATTGGAACGCATACAAAATGAGAGTCATTCCGTAACCCAAATAATAGTTCGGAAGTTGGTCCTACCCATTTTCATTCATAAGTGATGTAACGAATGAGCGGACGTGAAAACTTAGCGACCCATTTGGTTCTATCTTCCACAAAATGTAAAGGGACCCGATTTAAAAAAATTAAGTCAGAATCCATTTTCGTCATCGTAAGAGAGGGTCTCACCTTTCATGACTTGCCCCGGATGCGGATCGAGCCGTTCTGAATTTTTGCACTCTTGCTATTTATGTAGCGGTAATAAACAAAAACCTACCGCAGGAAACAGCATCCTAGACATTAGATGTTTGAGCATTATCTACATCAGTAGAGCTCGGATTCTTGAATAATAAGCACAAATACCATCTTGGAGCATTTTCCCACAGAAGAAACTGGAGTGGAACCAGACGGTTTTGGATAACCCTCATCAGGTAACAGAAGTCTCTTTTCTTGTCGCAACGCGGGGCCCCTATGCAGCAGGCAACCCGACCCATCGTGACATTTTAAATCGCTAGCGAGTAGCCAGGATCTTGACGCATGCAAAGTACCTTTTGGCGGGATCTTATACCAACCGGCATTTGGACGGTAGAGCGCATAGTGCTCCAGCCAACTCCCAATCTCCGTAATGTCTCCAGTAACAGTAGGCCCTTGAAAACGGTGTTTTCTCTCCTATCCCAGGCGCCTAACCATATGAACTCTTGAAGGTGGTCTTTTGGATTAACAAGTTGTCCGTCAGTGTTGGAGGTATTGTGTTTGAAACTCAATTGTAATGCTATATATGTATTTCAATCTACCTATTATAAGGGTATCAATAAGTTCGAGCTTGGGAAATGCCCATTACTACATCAGCTCGAAATACTATATCAGCATTAAATTAATGATAATATAAGTTAACAATAACCATAATAACTCAGTACGGACCGAGGTCAAGTTAGGTACGTTTTAAATGTATGATGTTTGTGTAGTATAAGTGCGTTTCATAATTTATGTTGTTGTTGTTGTTGTTGAGACCCAGACCGTCCGACCTACCAGAAAGGTGTAAGGTAACTGTTTAGACAGCCGGGAAGTGCCACCCAATTTAGACCGGAACCCTGTGGGGGAGGCATCCACAGGAACCTCTCGGAAGGACTTACGGATCCACATGTTTAACACATGATCGTACTCCGCGTGAACACGCCGGTAGTTTTGGCAGTGCCTGGAATCGAACCCGGGCCAACCGAGTGCAATTCCAGCGCGTTAACTACTGGGCTACCGCGCCCTTTCATAATTTATGTGTATAATAAAAGTGTTAGTGGCCACAAATTCGTCTGGATCTCTGAAATCAACGCAATATACTCAATCTTTCCAGATTTCCCGGATACGATTACTGAGTCAACTGTGGGGCACTATGGTAAGTGCTAGTGTTGTATTTCTGTGAATTTTACCTTATCACACCATGCAGCTTACAGAAACTGTTAGTTGTAGAATGCATGTGATGTGGATCTAAGAGGAATATATGTGAAAATCTTGTATATGGCTAGAATAACATATGTATACGTTTATTAAAGCATTTTTGTTGTAAAAGATGAATGATTTTCGTTTTACTTTTAATATAAATAAAAAAATAATGCAATGTTTACCTTTTTCTCAAATTGCTTCAATTCAAATCAAAATTAACTTGTAAGATGTTCTCAAAAATACGCTTTTAACTACAAATATAAGTAAACAATAACTTTTCATTTTTAAAGTGACCATAAAATTTATGTTCTATTAGCATCTTCACGTTGTTTTAATAATAAACATTTTTATCGGCAATTACCATAAAATTTTCATCCGCATACTGTGTAGTGTATGCTTGTCCCTCGGAGGAAATAAGTTTTGAATCGAATTTCCAGTTTTCGATGAATATTTTATTCTAAAAGGTGCGCATTTGGAAAAAGAGAACTATTATGCATCTATCAAATTTCCATCTCTCGGATTGGGTTTGTTTCTTTTCTCACATTTGAAAGAAATATTGAGGAATATAACGGGTATATTTAAAGCATATGCAATTCATTGTTCTACTTTCAATGTACTTACTAGAAGTGTTGCCAAAACTTATGGCTAGGATCACGTAACCTTATGAACCTTAAGACTAAGATCTTATAGCTAGGATCACATAAATGATGAACTACATGGCTAAGATCACATAAAACAATGACTAGATTTCATAAGTAACCTTTATAAGTAGTTATACATTTAGCTATTTTATGGATAGATTTAACAATTTTTAGGTGTTAAACGTTCCAAATAATGGCTAGATCTAGCCTTAAAATAGTAATGTTGACAATCCTGCTTACGAGATTCAGATTTGAGAGTGGGAACTGCTGTTGGTTTATAGTTAACTTCACAATTCATAGATATCCAATATTCACATCTTAATAAAATTAGGGGCAATTAGAAAATTTTGCTTAGGAAGACATTTGTCATCGTACTTTGATATGAAGTAATGGTATTTAAAAAGCTTCTGATATTTTAATACCACAAAACAAAACATTGTTTGGTGATGAATGATACAAGTGATGCAAGATCATATTCAGAAATGATGCAGAATACAAAGTGTAGCTACTCGGTGGTGTTACCAACTATGTAGCTCTATTTAGCCACGCCAGTGCCACCAAATTTAGAGCAAGAAGCGGTGGGGCGGCATCCACAGGGACTGTACCCTCCTTCCCCTACCACCAAAAAATGAGGGATTTTTCGACCCTGAAAAAAGCATTATTCGACCCTGAAATTCTGAAAAACCGAAGGTGCAAGATATATGTTTGGACAACCGGGATAACCAGAACCCAGCGGGGAAGGCACCCACAGGGACTGTACCCTCCTTCTGCGACCAACCACATGACCAACCACTCAGAAGAACTTACGGACTCACATGTTTAACGTGATCGTACTCCGCGTGAACACGGCGAACTCGGGTTGTCCGAATGCCATCCCCACGTGCTAACCACTGGGCTGCCGCGTCCCTGAAAGAATCTTCAGCCGTTAATTAAAAATCGGTTATATATCGGTTGAATTCAACTTAACTCATAATCTTCTCACAAAATTCAGCGTTACTGAACAACACCATAGTTTAAACACTATTCATCTCTATTTATGTAGCAGAGCAACTTGGTTGCTTAAATACAAACTCTGAATCGGTGTAATGGTGACGTAATAGATTTACTGAAATATTTACATAGAATAAATTTAAATAAGTATATTAAACGTTTTAATACCTATTTCCAATCAAAATTGATTTGCATATGTTTCTTTATTTGCCAATGAAAATATTAATCCATAATAACTGTGTCAATTTTTTTCGTATTACAGCCAATTTTTATCAATTTTACTATATAAGGTAGGGGTAATATTTTTGCAATTTGACTTTTTACTCTAGAGAGCTGCATAAAATGCCAACTTCTTGAATCTTATGCAAAACTATTGCACATCAGTGTAATTACTATTTTGTAACTTTCTACCTTATTAAAAAATTTTTGCAATTGAAACTATGTGTGAATCTGGGATATTTTTTGGAGTCAATGGTTCAAAATATATCCGCTGTTTATTTTTTATACACCCTATATACCCGTGTGTACGTTGAAAAGTATTTGGTAAAACTTAGCTAGAAAGAGGATTATCCAATTAGTTTATACAAAAATAATTTAAAAAAAAATAATTTCTGTCGAATTTCGGACTTTACGCTATGAAACAGAAACCCTCCATGTAACGAATATAAATAGTGAAATGCACAAAAACAATCGATAAATAATGGAAGTACGACAGCCGGAAGACTAACATGCTTAATCGTTCATGACAATCTGATCAGAAGATCAAATTTAAGCTATGTGATAATTAAAACTAAAGCAAAGTAAATAAGCACAAATAACACAATAATGCATCATACAGCTGCTTTGATGATACGTTGGATCCGATTCGTCAGTGGAAGCGAACCAACAAACCTAAAGTCCAAAAGAGGAATTGGTGGTCCAAAAGAGGAAGATTACGTGGGTCAGTTGGTTGGTAGAGCACTAAGTACAACAGCACCTTCAATCTCTGGTGTGCAAGTTCTTGAATAACTCTCTGAGGCTTTGAAATTAGTTGAGTTACCCCATCATGGCAGATGAGAGCAGAGATAAGTTAGGAAATGGAAGTTAAAATTTAAAAGTAAGGTTAAAGTGGCAACCAGTGGAAATTAATTAAAATTTAAACATCTAAGTTTTAAAAGCTGCAACAGTGATTTACAGTGTAAATCTAGATAAGAAGGGACAGGTTTACAAGGTTATGGATTTGCTCTCTTGCCATTGACCGAGATCATCTCCATAAGTTTGAAAGTTTTGATCATAGGGTCGTCTTCAGACTTAAGCATTTTCATTGCATCTTTTAAGAAAACAATGATATTCAAGTTCTTTAAAGAACTTGATAAATTCCAGGAATCCATTAGGGGTTTGAGGGCTACCGGTACCATCAGCGCTTTCGACGTTGGAGACTACCACGTGCTCTTCGGGACTTCTGATTCTCGTCTTAGCGTATTCGGTAGTCTCGGCAGCTGTTTTGGTATTCTAGCAGCTGGGAAGGGAAGTTTTCCTCGTCCACGTGTGGGGGTGGGTTTTGTTTAGGGCATAACTCCTAGTAACCTTTTTCCTCTTTGGTTTTGGCTCTCTGCCACGGATTTTTTTGGACATTTTTTGAAAATGGCTAGGTGGTCTTTTCCACAATTACAGCACTTGGCTGGGACATCTCTTAACTTTTTGAATTCCCTTGTGGGGTGATTTTCTCCGCATTTTAAACATTTGGTTGTAATCCGCATAGATCTATCGAATGATTGAACAACTGACAATTATAACATTGCCGAAATCCTTTCTGTTTGCAAGCTTGTACTGTGATTTGTATGTTGAGTATCGGCTCAGTTGCGTAAATCCCCGTACATTTTTCCGTCGGCTCAAGGAAGATGTTCCTCAATTCCTCATAGGTCTAAAACCAGGTTCAGTAATCGCAGTTTTGATCTCCTGAATATTAGTGTCTACGGGAAGTCCCTTAAAGACTCCGTTTTGTTGGCCTATTCTTTTTTAGGTTGATTAAATGGAATTTTATTTTTATTCTTTAAGGTAGTTCTGTATTAACCTATAGTCGTCAGAGTTATCAGGGGTAATTTTAATTAAGTTACTAGTTAGTATTCCTTCGATGGGGTTTGAAGTAATTCGATCTAGATCGGCAACAATTCCTCTCCAGTTGGTGGGGTATATATAAAAGGGGCTGGCTTTATACTTGGCAATGGGTGGGGTTTCTGCTTCGCTCGCTATGCCTTCCTCCATCTCTTCAACAGTTTCCTGCTGTAGAAGGAAGAAAGAGATTTGAACTGGGATTCTTAACATTGGGGAAGCTGCCTCAGCAGGCTTGATGAATCGTTTAAATATTTAAGATGGGGTTTTATATTCATTATCCTCTTGAGCATTAAGATTGGGGATATTCAAAAAGAATTCGGCAATGGGCATTTTGTTATGCTCGCTGCTGTTGCGGGAGGCTAGTAAATTTAAGATATTACCATAGTAGGTTAGGGAATCTAATTATCTAATATTGGGGTTCTCAGTAATCGAAAGACCGTCAGAATGCATACCAGAGATGATGGCCCTGATCATTTCCTTCTTTTCCTGGTCACAGGTCTGCAGTTCTTTGGAAAAGTGCTTGATGAGCATGTCCACTGTCTGAACGTAGTTGGTGCTGAAGTAAAAGGCAAGGACATTATATATCCAAGACCTGGATTAAGAGAAAGCCAATAAAAGGCAGCATTGCATCAGAAAGCAGCATCAGAAGCAAAAAGCATCTGAAACAGAGGATATCAGAAAGTACCATTTACTGCTTCCTTATTGGCTCTTTTTTAATCTAGGTCTTAGGTATATAATCCCCTTACTTCTTCCTTTAGCGTCCACTCCTCTTTAAAACTGCGTGTTTAATGGTTCTCGCACTGACGAAGGGGGTACAGCGTATCATCTAAACAGCTGTATGTTGCATTATTGTGTTGTTTTTGCTTATTTACGTTGTTTTATATTCCCTTACCCTTTTCACGAAATGTATTTTACTTATTGATCAAGCTGTGTGATTTGGATTCTCTTGATTCTGTGCCCAACATTCTTATTTCGTATAGATGAAATTACCTAACGCCAATTTAGAGAAGTTCATAAAATGATATTTAGCTTATTCAGAACTAAGCATCCTATCTCGTTCATGAACATATGTATCACTAGTCAAAATTTCCAGAAATAGGGATGATATATTGTATAAAAGATTCTAGATCTCTGAAGTTAAATATTTTCAACTTATCAAACAAAATTGCTGCTTTACAAACAAATATGTCAGTCACAAATATTTTTCCGGATATCTGATGGGACCGAGAAGACTCTTTAAATATTGTGGGTCTATATTTGCTCTCCTCGCAGTTGCTTATATTTACAAACTTCACTCATTTCTCGTCCACTGAAAGTTAAACTAAGATAGCAATTTAAAAAAAATCTGTTAGGGGCAGCACCTGACTTTCCCTACAGACTTAAATTCATTTTCTATATATTTCTTTAATAATTCAGTTTAATAAATTGAGTTTAATTGCACAAAATGACACTGAATTTGCACTTTTAATTCATGTTTTTTTTTATTAACTGGACATTTTTTCAAAGACTGCGCAACAAATATTTAAAAAACTAAAATATCTAAAATATAGAAAAATATAGAACGGTTAGATCTAGAGAAATGTGGTTAATCTTATTATTTTCTTTGTAAAAAAATTACGTATAAAACAAGCATTTAATTGATACATTGCATGTGTTTGAACATATGTAAACTTTTATTTTAGATTTTGGCGATTTTTGAGAGCTATTTCGCAAAACAGCAGGTTATTATTTTCTGAATCATACCAAAATGTAATCAGCAGTAGGGCATTTCACAAATGACTTATCTTCCACATTTTGTGAGATTTGGTCAAATAGTATTTTGACTAAAGTGGATACATGAGATTTTTTAGGATTAATTTCGCAAAAAAGGCGGGTTCTTATATCTCAAACCGTAATAACATTTCATAATAGCATTTTATGAAATGTGGTCCATTAGTTTTTGAGTTAGAATGCATTTATACATTGCACAGACAGACAGCTACACACAGATGTCACTCTAAAGATAGTTTTCCGTGTTGTAGAGGTCCCAAAGCGCGTACATCCGTCGAATACTCGAATACGATTTTCGACACTTGCAGGGAAAGTTAAATATATAAAGTGTGAATCTGCAATCGAGATTCTCGTGCATTCATAAATCATACATTTTATGTTCATTCCTATTATCAAATTGAAAGCGACACATTTTGATACAATTTATGTTTGTAAATTGATTATGCTTTTAATATTAATCATTTTAAAAAAATCTGATGTGGGCATTACATGAGTTTTCCTACATAATACTTCTTTCACAGTGAAATTACAATGCACAAAATTCACAACAAAACGTTTATGGCATTGATTTAACACCACATAAATTAAAATTTAGTACTTTTGGCAACTTATTGTGCAAATAAATTTGCTTATTCATACTCACGTGCAAAACCAACTTTAAAATGCAACTGACACTTAATTAATATCATGTAAAATAAATTACTATTGGCGAATTATTTGTTGTCAAAATATAAAACTACTACAAAAAGTGACTTCTCTGGTGAATGGAACAAATAATATCCACGAGAATGCAGTTAACGGATTTTCTGCCTAATAATGTATATAGAAAGTGAAATATTAGATGACATTAATTACTTTACGATGATACTAATTACGGCATCCTTCTAGAGTTTATATTATGAGGCTGGTATATCGATTGCAATCAAGAGATTCGTTATACCATCGCTATGGCTTGTGAAAACAACGAGCACTAGCAAAAAATGATGAAATAGATATTGTAGTCTATTTCTCGTCTTATCCATATGCGTGTGTGCGGCAGTAAGTACTTGTGAGAGCAGAAATAGATCTTACACTACGTATGGTAAGACAGTTTGATGTACATTATTTATGTGTCCGAAACATCGGACAATACCTCCAATCTGAATGACGCCAAGGTTTACAGCACGTGAACCCAAAGGTCAGATAAAACCATAAATTTAGGGGTGTCAAGACAGAGAGGTTCAAACCATCTCGTAAGAAACTGTGAAGTAACGACCTTGGATAAAAGGTTAACCAATTGAGAAGGTGCTTGTTGCGTAGCCCTGAAAGCCGCAAATGAGAGAAAAGGGAGAGTAACAGTCCTGAGGCAAAAAAAAAGAGCCTCAACCTATGACTTGGTATGACAGAACGACGATGATAAGAAATACTTGCTCTACATTATTACTAGAACGATGATGATACTCAGTTAAGAAATATACAGATTATGACAAGAACGAATATACTTTCTGAATACAGCACTACGACTGGAGATGCAGAGTGTTCCGTAGATGTTCCAAAATAATGTCTAGATCTATTGATTTGCGCAGTGCAATTAGAAGTACGAGATGGAGCCAAACACCCAGAGTTACGGCCGGTACGAGTTACTGATGGATTATGGTCTATGGTCAAGGCCGAAAGTGAAGGCATGTGCCCATTAAAACTACAGATCTAAAAACATTTAGGCATTTTAATACTGGTCTCACATGGTTCCTTTACTCCGGAATAATTAATAAGATAAATAATTGTTGTAATTGGTAATTAAATATTTTATGTTAATAAATGATTTATTGTTAAAGTTAAAATGGTACAATCAATTTAGTATTATATTAATTAATATTCTTTTACAGACCTCGCGCGAAAGATAAATAATTGGAGGGTTAATAGCGGCACACATCGCAATGTACAATTTAATAAATAAATCCACTAATACGAGCAATTTACGACCATGTATATTAAGTTTAATTTAGCAAAATTATTATACTAAAGTATAATAGCATTCTTTATGTTACTTCTTTCGCGCACCACAGAACTAAACATCTTCCTCGGTGTACTCAAACCCACCATCAGTCTACTCGATTCCACCACCTGATGTAGTTAGTGCATGCAAGACTTCTTACAGAATAGTCTATAAAGCCTCTCATTCTGGCAGAAAAAGTGCAGTACCAAAAATGTGTTTGAAACTTACTGAGTGTACTGAAAACAATGGTTTTAAATTATTCTAGTTAATTTCAAAGTTGAAGGACAAACTTATGTTTTTATAGATTTGGTTAGTAAAATGTCTGACAGGCAGACAAAATCACAATAATCTGATTTATTTACCTTATTTTAGTGTTGAAATAACTTTTAACCAGTACCGTCTGTCTGTATTTAATAGTCTCAAACACGAGCCATGGAAAATAATTGTTCTAAAAATCCCACTAAATGATTTCTGTGCATCACGTCAATTTGTGTACAGGTCCTGAATTCATGAATTTTGATGATTTAAGGAGTATCGAAAAGTGACGAGAAAGTGGTGTAAGTTAGGAAGTTTGACGATTCATTTTGTCCTAAATTTGAACTTTTAAGAACCAAAATTTTTCTGTGGGTTGACTAAATGCAGTATTGATAACATTTTTGTACTTTGACTATTTTTGATAGAGAGGCTGTATAAAACATTAAATTTCTTAACTTTTGACAGAAATATGGTATAGCATTTAAATTACTAATTCATAACTTCCTTATTTAACGTACTTTCGCAATTTATGGGTCAACAACCACCGATTCAAAAATTCTTCCACTGTTTACTTTTCGTGGAACACATTGCTTGCTCAATTTGACCTTAACCATACTCAATTTGAAAACATGCCATGTCTCGATTTTTCCTAATTATGTTATGTTTGATAATTTTGTTACTGACAGCCAATCTCTTTCTAGGCCTTCGTTAAAAATCAGAGGTGACTTTTGTGAAATCAGAGGTGACTTTTGTGAAATCAGGGGTGACTTTTGTGAAATCAGAGGTGCTCCAGTGATTATATTTTCATAATAATAAGGTTCAGTCAAGTAACCAATCTCTACCTTTCCATAGAAGAGTTCTTGTGCAAACTAATATCTTGCAGATCTTGCACGATTTAAGTTCAAGGCAAGACAGTTCAAGAAAGAACCACTCCAATTAACTTCTATAATCAATCTTTGAGACCACAAAATCAAATTCCTTAAGGTATATAGGACACTTTCTAACAGTCCCTTTATAGTTGGTAAGGGTAAATTTGGTAGGTCTATACCCCCGATGCTGATTAAATATTGGTGCGATTCAAAAGAAAATGAACATGCATTTTCTTTGCAAATGGACGGCAAAAAGATCCACTCTAAATAAAAATTTAATTGACCAAATTTCACAATTTTTTTTTAGATAAATCACCTGTGAGATACTTTGCTAATTAGATTTTGGTAATATGAAAAAAACCTGCCATTTCCTGCAACATAATCCGCAAAATCATCAAAGACTACGTATGCTCAAGAGTATCAATTAAATTATTGCTTTCCATGAAATTTCTGACGATGAAATGATAAAAACCCACCCCAGTACTAATTGCTCTCAAGATATTTTAGTTTTTCCCATTTTATCCCGCCGCTTTTGAAAATACGTCTAATCGTCAAATAAAGACAAAGATTGAATTTAATGTAATTTCAAATAATTATCCATGCTATTTTCTGCAATTCAACTCAATATAATGAATTCTGAAAGAATGAAAATACATTTGTGTTTGTAGGAAAAGTCATGTTCTGACCACATCATATTTTTTTACATTTTTTAGATTGTGTTTCTACCCGATTACCTTTTAACCATGTATATTCCGATCGGGAGAAAAAGATAAGGCCAAAATGTCATTTATAATATGAGCCACGATAAATCCACCCCAGTACTAATTGTTCTCAAGATATTTTAGTTTTTCCCATTTTATCCCGCCGCTTTTGAAAATACGTCTAATCGTCAAATAAAGACAAAGATTGAATTTAATGTAATTTCAAATAATTATCCATGCTATTTTCTGCAATTCAACTCAATATAATGAATTCTGAAAGAATGAAAATACATTTGTGTTTGTAGGAAAAGTCATGTTCTGACCACATCATATTTTTTTACATTTTTTAGATTGCGTTTCTACCCGATTACCTTTTAACCATGTATATTCCGATCGGGAGAAAAAGATAAGGCCAAAATGTCATTTATAATATGAGCCACGATAAATCTGGGTAGTAAACAAGTACCGTTACTTTTAGTCACATCTGAGGACTGCAAAATTATACCGCATCACTGATGTTCTGCGCAAGTCACCCCTTCTGTAACAACTATTCCGTGTTAATGGGTGTTCCAAAGGACGAAACAGGTCCCTCGATGCTGGTTTCTGCAGTGAGAGAATTTTCCAAATATACACAACGGCGGGCTTTGTGATCATACAGTTTTGCTCAACTACAATAATACATACATGCCAAATGCAAAAGCCCAGCACCTATTCCTCTGAGTCAAATCCAGACCAAGGTAACTGTATACATGTCGTTATCCATCATAATTCCATTACCCATCATAATTCCATTACCCATCAAAACTTCATTACCCATCATAATCCATTACCCATCATTGTCTTCCAAATTTCACAATAATCTGTGGAAACTCTACACTGTAAAACATAATTACACCCAGATGCGTGTTGGAATTAGAAATCGAACTAACGGTAAGACGTTTTCTTGTTGCATAAAAAGTTAATAGGAAAACTTTCTTGCATCAATGCTTGTTGCGGGCAAATAAACTTACATGCAAAGCATCTATTTTAAATTAACTTCTCTAACATGGCTGTAAGTATCGTAAATCGTGAAAAATTAAACATTTAACACATTGCATTATGTGCCGCTCATAAAACCCACCATATTTATCTTCAGTGTGAGTTCTGTAAAGGAATATTTATTAACATAATACAACTCAATTAGTTACACCATTGTTAGCTTTAAAAATAAAATCATTTAACAACAACATAGATTACTTATTAACTCAATTACAACAATTATACCTATTAATTGCGGCGGAGAGAGAAAATATGAGACCATTGATCACTTAAAATGCCTAAAATGTATTTATGACCTTCAACAACAATTGACACGCACATAACTTCAAGTCTGTCTTGAACTTCGTCACCAGCTCGTACTTAATGTTGCCCATTTTACCGGAATCAACTCGTAGTATAATTCTCCCACTCGTAATCAGGACATTGTCGTTTCTCATTTTGCCTCTGTATCACGAAGAAGTCGTCGTAACTTCTCGTCTATATTGCCTCCGTACTCTCGTAGAGATCTAACATATTCTCTTAGAAGTTGTGTAATATCATTTCTTGGTTGCCGCCTCTTTTTGCCTGAGATCTGACACGGCCGTTTTGCTCTGATTGGTCGAATTTAGAGCAATGCGCCCAGTACTCTGAACATTGGTTCACATCTTTAACCACTCTCGTGGCTACATGTAGCCTCTAACTTTTATTGCCTACTATGACCTTTCAAGTTAGGGTGTCAAAAAATTGGCGTCCTTAGTCTGATGCCATTGTGAAACATTAAGACACTCATAAACACTGCACATAAAACTGTCTCATCTAATCTTTCTCTAATCTGGTTCCACATACTTATTCCTGGTCTCACATTTGTAACTCTCAGATTTGATTAGATTGAATAATTTTGGCACTCTGCTGTTCTTTTTATGTAGACCAGGACAATCATGACAGGTACTTAAAATTTAAAGTAAGTGTAAATCCATTATGGACATATATGCATGCATGGAGCACACCACCCAAAAATCAAACCCGGCTTCTTTGAATCTAAAAGCTAAAAAGTGAGTGAGTCCTTTTTAAAAAAAATATCTCTGTGTTTGACTTTGGGATCTCTTGTTAAGAAATTTTTCTTAAGAACTTGGAAGTCACCGTGTTTCTTAAAAGAAAGCAACTGACTTTTACTAGATTTTCTTTATCAGGTAAGATATACCAAATTAATATTTCAAAATGTAGGAAAATATAGAAAGTTTCTAGGGAGATAACATTTTCTTTGTTTCTTGATTATTATCGATTAAGCATTTCAGTGAGAAATTCGATCTTTTGGTTAATTGGAACGATCTCAAATGGCTTTATAAACACTCTTATGTTTGATCGAAACAACACAATTGCCGTGGCATTTCTCCTTTTTTTAGACCCATATTCTAACAGAATGAAAATGGAATTAATATATAAAAGAAAGCAACTAACTTTTGCTAACTTTTCTTTATCTGGACAGAAATACCAAAAAAATGTTCGAAAATATAGTAAAATATAAAACGAAATTTTCTGGGAGGAGAGCATTTTATATGGTTTCTTGATTATTATCGATAAAACATTTGAGTGAAAATTTCGATCTTTTGGTCGATGAGAAAGATTTCAAATGGCTTTATAAACACTATTATGTTTGATCGAAACTCAATTGCCGTGCTATTTCCCCTTTTTTTTTTGGAGCCATATTCTGGCAGAATAAAATATGGAATTAATATATAAAAGAAAATATTTTCTTGCTATATAAATTACTAATCCGAAAACATCGTGTCCAAAACCAACTTTTTTTACTTTCCCTGCAATACATGGTAATGTATAGGGAAAGTATTGGAATCATGCCGAAAATCACAACTCGAGTTTTCGACGGATCTACACGTTTTGAGACCTCTAGAATACGAAAAAACTATTTTTAGCGTGACGTCTGTGTGTGTGTCTGTGTGTCAGTCTGTGTGTGTGTCTGTGTGTCTGTCTGCCTCTCTGTGCAGATTTTGTATCCACTCTAACTAAAAAACTAATGGACCGAATTTCACAAAATTTGGTAGGTAAGTTACTTGTGAGCGAGTCTGGTGCTGAATAGTTTTGGGTACGATTCGGAATAAAAGAACCCGCCTTTTTTGCGAAATGGCCCGCAAAAGCTTGTATCCACTCTAACTGAAAAACTGATGGACCGAATTTCACAAAATTCGGTAGATGAGTCACTTGTGGGTTACCTTGGTGTTGATTAGATTTTGGTACGATTCGGAAAAAAATGACCTGCCTTTTTTTGCAAAATGGCCCGCAAAAATCGTCCAAATCAAAACTAAAGAACTGGGTATACTCAAATATATCCATTAAATGCAGATTTAATACGTAATTTTTAACGACGAAAAGAATAAGACCGATTCCATTACACTAGGACTAGCCGTTCTCGAGATATTTTAGTTTTTTCTACTTTCCCTACGCCACCTTTGAAAATAAGCCCGGTTACCGCATGAGAACGAAAATTGAATTAAAAGTGAAATAAATTTAGTTAAAATAAAGAGAACGTTAATATAAGTCTGCAGGGAAAGTCATGTGCTGCCCACATCAGATTTTTTCATTTTATACTTAATTCAAATGTTTCAAGAAATATTTTATCAGTTGTAGAACAATAAGTCATTGTGAAGTTTAAGTTTCAGTCATCATAAACCCTATTGTATGGGATGTTCTAAATCTTAAATCGTATTTCCAGTGTAACAATTAGCATTAAAGGATCTATTTTACTTTCCCTGCAATACATGGTAATGTATAGGGAAAGTATTGGAATCATGCCGAAAATCACAACTCGAGTTTTCGACGGATCTATACGTTTCGAGACCTCTAGAATGCGAAAACACTGTTTTTAGCGTGACGTCTGTGTGTGTGTTTGTGTGTCTGTCTGTGTGTCTGTTTGTCTGTCTGTCTGTGTGTCTGTTTGTCTGTCTGTCTGTGTGTCTGTGCAGATTTTGTATCCACTCTAACTAAAAAAGTAATTGACCGAATTTCATAAAATTTGGTAGGTAAGTCACTTGTGGGCGACTCTGGTGCTGATTAGTTTTGGGTATGATTCGGGATAAAAGAACCCGCCTTTTTCTGCGAAATGGCCCGCAAAAACCTTGTATCCACTGTAACTAAAAAACTAATGGACCGAATTTCACAAAATTTGGTAGATCAGTTACTTGTGGGTTACCCTGGTGCTGATTAGATTTTGGTACGATTCGAAAAAAAATAACCTGACTTTTTTTTGCAAAATGGCCAGCAAAAATCGTCAAAATCTAAACTAAGGAACTAGGTATACTCAAATATATCCATTAAATGCTCGTTTAATACGTAATTTTTAACGACGAAAAGAATAAGATCAACCCCATTACACTAGGACCAGCCGTTCTCTAGATATTTTAGTTTTTCGTATTTTCTCTACGCCACCTTTGATAATAAGTTCGGTTACCGAATGAGAACGAAAATTGAATTAAAAGTGAAATAAATTTAATTAAATAAAGAGAACGTGAATATAAACGTCTGCAGGGAAAATCATGTGCTGCCCACATCTGATTTTTTGTCTTTGTAGAACTCACTAGTATCTAATATTCGTTAAATGCGCTCGCAACAAAAAAAAATACTGTATACCACAATGTTAGGAACCTCTGTGCTTATCAAATTTTAAAGGTTCTTAATTTGCTTACCATCTCAAAGTTGCAGCACATACCAACTTTTTTTATGTAAGTGCAGCAGTAACCCAGCCACACTGATCCACTACTATTGGGTAATGTGCTGATAGCATAATTCTAAATTTTAATTTCATTTCTGTCATAACAGTTTTCACAATAGCGCATATCTATGCATGTAGATTCTCAAAAATTCATTTAACCCAATATTCCATTATATGAAATATCTAGATAATAAATTTCCCATATGGAATACGTTGATAGCTTAATTCTCAATTTTAATTCCACTTCTGACATAACAGTTTTCACAATAGCACATATCTATGAATATAAATTCCCAACAATTCATTGAATCCAAAATCGCATTATATGAGATATCTTGAGTTAACATGCGATAGTAAATTTCCCATATGGAATGTATTGATATCATAATTCCAAATTTTAATTCCATTTCTAACATAACAGTTTTCACAATAGCACATATCTATGCATATAGCATGCACTACAGCATGTGGATTCTCAAAAATTCATTTAACCGAATATTCCATTATATGAGATATCTAGATAATAAATTTCCCATATGGAATGTGTTGATAGCTTAATTCTAAATTTCAATTCCACTTCTGTCATAACAGTTTTCACAACAGATATCTATGCATGTAGATGCGCAAAAATTCATTGAACCCGAAATTTCTTTACATGAGATATTTGGAGTTAACATGTAATAGTAAATTTCCCAAATGGAATTATTTAAAAAAATGGATAACTTACAATGCATTAGAAACATAATTTACTTTGTATACCGTACACAGTACCATATGAAGATGCCTACCCCATACATAGCACCATATAAGAACACGTAATACCATATACTACCATACATAGAAAGATATAGGGATTTTCTACCATGCATTGAATTAGGTGTCAAAATTTCAAATTCAAGTTTTCAATAGATTTTTTCGTAATATGAAGACTTTTCAGTAATTCTCATGACTAGAAATAATTTTCATGAAATGTTAGTAATTATCAAGTAAAGATATTTTTGTTTTAATTATGAGATTTTCATAACATGATTTCCTCTGGAAAACAATAATAATTACCGAAATAGCAATAACGATAATATTTAATATATAGGGGGATTAACAGTTTTTAAATACGCTATGAATGTTTTATTTTTTATTAACGCAGATAAGCCAAATGCATTTATCGGCGGCAGTAAATTTTGTCCACCTTGCAAGCTTCAACATTTAAATAATTTATAGGAATAACTTACGTAATTAATCTGAGATAAATGCATACTTTATTCCTTCTGATAATAATTGTGGCACAAGCAGATATAAATACAGTAGAACTCTGGTTATTTGAATACTGGTTATCCGTAAATCGGCTTAAATGAGAGAGTCCTAATTTTATTTTATTTTTGTTATTTTCCGTATTAATTTAATATGTGCTAAATTATTTTACCTACACTTATATAGGTTACATGTAATACCTATATTAGATTATATATACACATATTTAGGTAAAACATTATTGAACGTGCATTGATGATAATATATTTTCAAGTTAAATGTCAGATATAGTATGAATATGTGAAAAAATTGTGATTTTAATCAAATGTGTGAGATACATTGTACTAAAAAAGCAAACAGAAGCTGCTTACTCTGACCATTTTGCTCACATTGCATTTTTATAGAAATTATATAGTAATGTTCTTTTGCTGCTCAATTTGGCATCCCTTCAAAGTTGCCTTGTAACGCCACCTTTTTCTACAACAGCGCATCAGAAACTTTTGCATCATCTTGTACTTCAATATACCAAAGTACAGCATCTACGTTTTTTTGCAGCCTCAGTGAGCATAGTGCAGGTATCCTTTGCCTCATATGGTTCTTCCTCTACGGCAGCATCAACGTCAGCCAGACCTCAACGTCAAATACCATGGAAAGCCGCTTGAACGCGTTGAAGGAACACTTTGGTATTAAAATTTGCATTGCTGTCCACAATGCAAACCAAATCGTCTTTCACACACTCGAACTCTAATTAAAAAATCTGATGTGGGCAACACATGACTTTCCTTATATAATGTAATGAATTTATACTTTTACAGTAAAAAAATAGGTTTTTCTTATAGCAGATACTAATATCCTTTCCAAGAGATTGCATTTTCGACAATTAGTCGTTATTTTCATTGATTTAGCGTCATTTTTATCCATTTGGCTAGATTTTCGTTAATTTGGCAACATTTCAAAAAGCCGCCAAGTTGGCGACATTCCGCCAAATTCGTCACCAAAATTTCGCCAAGAATTATTCGACGAAGAAATAAGTTGTTCTTACAGCAGATAAATGACTATTGGCGTTCAAATACAAAAGTATTACTCAAAGTATCTGTTTTCATGAATGGAACGAGCTAGATCCACGAGAGAGATGTCATCCAATTTATCGCATGGTATTACATATGAAAAGTGAACATGTTTCTCAGGAATTTTTTTTTTCATTTTATATGACTTTTTAATAATTTTTTTGAAAAATGTGCAATATCTCAAGAACGGTTCATGTTAGCGTTCTAAAATTTATGTCAATCGTTTTCTAATGAAAAATTACATAAGAAATGTCTATTTGCGTAACTTTATTAGTGGTTTCGATTTTTTGACGATTTTTTCAAAATTTTATTCGAAAATTTAGGGGGGTTCTGAAGATTCGATTACGTATAAAAACAATAGGCTTCCAGTGTTTATGGATTGGGATTTTTGTACCAAATTTGGTTTGAATCGGTCCATTCGTTCGTCAGTTATCGTCTCCACAGACTCACTGACACACACACGCACACACACACACACACACATCACTTCAAAAATGTTTGATTCGTGATCAGAGATGCTTGAAACGTGCTCTCCCGTCGAAAACTCGATTTCGAATTTTCGACCCCGTCACAATACTTTCCTTATACATTATGTATATAAGGAAATTAAAAATCTGATGTGGGCAGCACATGACTATCCTTATATAATGCAATGAATTTACTACTTTTACAGCAAAAACATAGCTTATAGTAAATATTTATATTCTTTTCAAGATATTGAATTTTTGTCAATTAGTCGTCATTTTCATTAATTTAGCGTCATTTTTCACCATTTGGCCAGATTTTCGTTAATTTGGCGACATTTAAAAAAGTCGCCAAGTTGGCGAAATTCCGCCAAATCCGTCGCCAAAATCTCGCCAAGTGTTATGGAAGGAGAAATAAGTTATTCTTATAGCAGATAAATGACTATTAGCGTTCAAATACAAAAGTATTACTCAAAGAATCTTTTCTCATGAATGGAACGAGCTAGATCCACGAAAATGATGTCACAAAATTTATCGCATGATATTACATATGAAAAGTGAATATGTTTCTCAACAGTTAATATAATTTTTTCTTAATTTATGGGATTTTTTGATAAATATATTTGAAAAATGTGCAATATCTCGATAACGGTTCATGCTAGCGTTCTCAAGTTTATGTCAATCGTTTTATAAGGAAAAATTACATAAGAAATGTCTACTTGCGTAACTATATTAAGGGTTTGATTTTTTGATGATTTTTTCAAAATTTCACTCGAAAATTTAGGGGAGTTCTGAACATTCGTTTCCTTTTAAAAACAATAGGCTTCCAGTATTAACGTATTGTGATTTTTGTACAAAATTTCAATCAAATAGCTCCATTCGTTCGTGAGATATCGTCTCCACAGACTCACTGACACACACACGTTTGGGTAATGTGTTTCTCAACAGTTAATGTATTTTTACTTTCCTTATATACATAATGTATAAGGAAAGTATTGTGACGGGGTCGAAAATTCGAATTCGAGTTTTCGACGGGAGAGCACGTTTCAAGCATCCCTGATCACGAATCAAACATTTTTGAAGTGATGTCTGTGTGTGTGTGTGTGTGTGTGTGTGTGTGTGTGTGAAAGTATGTGTGTGTGTGTGTGTGTGTGTGTGTGTGTGTGTGTGTGTGTGTGTCAGTGGGTCTGTGGAGACGATAACTGACGAACGAATGGACCGATTCGAACCAAATTTGATACAAAAATCACAATCTGTAAACACTGGAAGCCTATTGTTTTTATACGCAATCGAATGGTCAGAACCCCCCTAAATTTTCGAATTAAATTTTGAAAAAATCGTCAAAAAATCAAAACCAATAATAAAGTTACGTAAATAGACATTCCTTATGTAATCTTTCATTAGAAAACGATTGACATACATTTTAGAACGCTAACATGAACCGTTCTCGAGATATTGCACATTTTTCAAAAAAATTATCAAAAAGTCAAATAAAATAGAAAAAAAATATTTCCTATTGAGAAACATGTTCACTTTTCATATATAATATCATGCGATAAATTGGGTGACATCATTCTCGTGGATCTAGCTCGTTCCATTCATGAAAAAAGATACTTTGAGTAATACATTTGCATTTGAACGCCAATTTATCTGCTGTAAGAATAACTTATTTCTTCGTTCATAACGCTTGGCGAGATTTTGGCGACGAAATTGGCGGAATGTCTCCAACTTGGCGACTTTTTGAAATGTTGCCAAATTAACGAAAATCTCGCCAAATGGATAAAAATGACGCTAAATCAATGAAAATGACGACTAATTGTGGAAAATTCAATATCTAATAAGTTATCTATATAAATAAAAATGAAAATCTGTCTGTCTGTCTGTCTGTCTGTCTGTCTGTCTGTTTGTCACACCATCACGGGAGAACGGCTGAACCGAATTTGATGAAATTTTGTGGGTAGCCCAGAAATAGCCCCACTTAAAATTATATCCGTGTTTTGAGTTTCTACGACCAGTGGTTCTCGAGATATTAGTAAAAAACGAAATTTTCGTTTGTCTCATCATCACGGAAAAACGGCTGAACCGAATTTAATGAAATTTGGTGGATAGCCTTGAAATATCCCCCCATAAATTTTGTCCAAGTTTCGAGTTTCTAAGACCTGGGGTTGTCGAGATATTAATGAAAAACGGAACTTTTTCCTAGGAGTTCTACTCCCTAACTCCGTGGTTTATCCAAACGAAAAGCTTGAAAATCGTTTGAAAGTGAATTAAAATTTAATCTCTGAGTTTGATGGGAGATTTTTTGCGTTAATTAGTCACTTTCTGAAAACATGAATTGTTTGAAACATGATTTAAAGGGGAAATCTATCTCCATGGTTCATGGTTTATTTAAAACAAGCTTTTACGGAACAATGAGAAGTATAGAGAAATCAAAATCGTTATTTAATTTCGCAGTTTATGTTATAAGACATGACATATTTAACATGTTATAAGATTCTATCTTATATCATGTTACTCAGAAACGCAATTAAATTAAATCTGTCTGTTAATTTTAATAATTATTTTTTCGATTTGAATAATAAATAAATGGATATAAAAATATATTTTAGAAAAGAACGATTTGATTTTTCTTATAGCATTTTTGACTGGATAATATCAATTACGTCTTCAGGTTTAAAAATTATTATTATTTATATTTTCGGGGATTATTGATTCAAGGATTATTGATATTTTCAAGTTATTATGCAATTATTTTATTATGACAAAAATTGTTTAAACTCATTGTATGTTGTACGAATCTTCTACAAATACACGTGTATATCTTTTAATCTACGAGAATATAAGTAGTACAGGTATATTGACATATGTTTTGATATATATTGGCATATATTGGAATCAATTACGACCTTCTGGTATAAAGAGTACGGATATTATTGATGTTTTCAATTTATTACGTCATCTCTTTTATTTTGGCAAATATTTTTGAGACGCATATTGTAATACGGGTAATCTTCTACTAACACATTGGCATATTTTCTGATCTGCGACAATATAATTAGTACGGGGTTGCATATATTCATTCAATTCCTATTTTTTCTTCTGTAAATTTGCTTACAAAAGGGGGCAGGATGTTTTATTCTTCAGATCTGATCGTGAAGATTATTTTGCATAGTGAGAACATATATTCTTAAACTTCTCTTTAGGAGCAATAAATTTAATATTTTAACTGAATTTGCACATGATTGCGAACTTTAAGTTTCTTTAAATTATACACTCCGTACGAATAACGGGTGTGCTGTTAGTGGTTAATAAATTTTAACATTTTAGGAGGATATATCATGTTGCTCGGCATCGCAATTAAATTAAATGTGTTTGTTAATGTTTTTATTTTTTGTTTCGATTTAAATAATAAATAAATGGATAAATGGATATAAAATATATCTTATGAATGGACGGTTTGATTTTTCTTTTAATTATATTAATTGCTGACTGCGTACATCAATTTCATTTATTTTGGCAAAGAGTTTTCAAGCTTATATCGTATTTAGCTACTAAACTCATATATTGTGTTTAGCCAATAAATTCATTTAGCCGATTGTTGAAACAGAAAAAAGTAGAGCGGGTATATCTTCTAATACAATTATAGTGTTTTCATTTAGTATATTGAAACGGGATAAGAAAGTTTCATTCAGATCTGCAAATTCAAAGCTACGAATTTGGAGGGATATCGCTAATTTGACAACTTTTCTTAAACTTTGCCAAATTGACGGAAATGTCGCCAAATTGATATAAACGACACACAAACAGCTGCCATAAACCTTCGGGTTGGTCGTGTGGCTTGGGTCTTCTACATATCAATGAAATTTTTTTTTGTTTTGTTAGAAAAGAGTACTGAAATGATGTTTGGTTAGCATTTATCTGTCAGACCAACCATCCTACTTAGTAATACATTTAGCGAATTTTTAAAATGTCACCAAATTGATAAAAATGTTTTCAAATCTATAAAAATATCTTGAAATTGATAAAATTGCGCTACATAAATGATATTAATTGTTTTTTGTTAGGGGATAGTATTGTGATGATATTTCGTCAATTTGTCGCAAAGTGGAACTGTCAGTTCTACAGTCCCACTTGGCGATAAATTTGGCGATTTTTTAAAATGTCGCTAATTTGACGAAACTGTCGCCAAATGTTCCATAGAAATATAACTATTTAGACGATATTTTTTCTACCAATTTATTTGAAGCAAATGATATCATGTCGCTTAGCAACGGATTTAAATCCAATGTGTTTATGCGGCAGACGATTTTTATTAAATCCTTTCCGATTTGAATAATGAAGATATGTATATAAAATAAATTTCATTGCCATTTCATTTTGGACTGGATAATATCAATTATACTCTTCAGGTTTAAACATTATTATTATTGATATTTTCCGGAATTATTGATTCAGGGATTATTGATATATTTAAGTTATTACGCCATTGTTTTATTGCGGCAAAAATTGCTGACACACGCATATTGTACGTTGTACGAGTAATCTTCTGGGAATGCACGGGTATATCTTCTAACCTACGAGAATATAAGTAGTACAGGTATATTGGCATATATTTTGTCATATATTGGCATATATATTGGAATCTGTATTGGCATATATACAGTCTTCTGGTATGAAGATTAAGGGGATTAATTATATATTCAATTTATTACGTCGTCTGTTGTATTTTACCAAAAAACATTTGTGACTCATATTGCAAAACGGGTAATCTTCTACTAATAATCGGACATTATAAGTAGTACGTGTATATCTTCCCATATAATTTTAGCACTTTAATTTTGACATATATTGGAATAAATGACTGTCTTCAGATTTAAAGATTACGGGTTTATTGGTATTTTTAATTTATACATGTAGTCTACTAATACAGGTTATATTTTCTAATATTCGCGTATATAATTAGTACGGGTCCCATACAATTTTAGCGCTTTTATTTTGCATATATTGATTCAATTCCATATTTTTTTTTATATTTGCTTACATAAGGGGTCCAAGATGTTTTATTCTTCAGATATGTCCATGAAGATAATTTTATATAGCGAGAACAGAGATTCTTAAACTTCTTTTTAGGAGCATTATATTAAATATTTTAACAGAATATTTTGATTAAACATGTCATTTAGTATACTATAAGAATTTGGGCATGATAATGAATTTCAAGTTTCTTTATATTATATACTCCGTACGAAGAACGGGTATGCTGCTAGTATAATATATAAATATATAATAATAGTTATATAATATATGTCGAAAATTCAATATCTAATAAGTTATATATATATATATATAACTTATTTCTTTGTCCATAACGCTTGGCGAGATTTTGGCGACGAAATTGGTGGAATGTCGCCAACTTGGCGACTTTTTGAAATGTTGCCAAATTAACGAAAATCTCGCCAAATGGATAAAAATGACGATAATCAATGAAAATGACGACTAATTGTCGAAAAGTCAATATCTTGGAAAGGATATTAGTATCTACTAGAAGAAAAACCTATTTATTTTACTGTAAATGTAGTAAATTCATTTCATTATATAAGGAAAGTCATGTGTTGCCCACATCAGATTTTTTTTTTAATTTATGGGATTTTTTTGATAAATATATTTGAAAAATATGCAATACTTCGAGAACTGTCCATGCTAGCGTTCTAAAATATATGTCAATCGTTTACTAATTAAAAACTACATAAGAAATGTCTATTTGCATAACTTTATTAGCGGTTTTGATTTTTTGACGATTTTTTCAAAATTTCACTCGACAATTTAGGGGGGTTCTGAACATTCGATTGCGTATAAGAACATTAGGCTTCCAGTGTTTACGGATTGTGAATTTTGCACCAAATTTCGTTCGAATCGGTCCATTCGTTCGTCAGTTATCGTCTCCACAGTCTCACTAACACACACACACACAGATATCACTTCAAAGATGTACGATTCGTGATCAGGGATGCTTGAAACGTGCTCTCCCGTCATAAACTCGAATTCGAATTTTCTACCCCGTCACAATACTTTCCTCATACATTATGTATATAAGGAAAATAAAAACGAACCAAGTGTGTCTCTACCAGAATTTCTTATACCAAAATCCATCTTTAAGTAGCTATTTTTTTTTCAAATTCCACAAGAAAAATTTTAGGGCGCAGGAATTGCACTCGGTTGACCCAGATTCGATTCCCTCCGCTGCCAAAACTGCGCCCTGTTCACGCGGAGTACGATCATGTTAAACATGTGGGTAAGTCCTTCCGAGATATTGGTGGTTGGGAAAGGAGGGTACGGTCCCTGTGGATGCCTCCACCACTGGGTTCCGGTCTATATTGGGTGGCTCTTCCCGGCCGTCCAAACAGTTACCTGACACCTTTCTTTTAGGTCGGACAGTCTGGTTCTCAACAACAAGAAAAATTTTGTAAAATCTGTATCATTGATACAAATGATCACAACTATAACATGTTATCCTTTATTTTAAGGGCTTCAAAAGATCTTACGAATGATATCAATGTGGACAAAGTGCCCTACACGGAAACAATTTACTCTCCCGAGGTAGCTAAAGACGTCACTAACACAAAGTTGCATCGCGTTTATTTTGCACAATAGCAATTGAGACAATTAAATTTCGTAATCATTGAACCATAAATAACCCCTTTTATGCATGATTGTGACACATTTTTCCTATACTGCCATTTTAAGGAAATATGAAATTTCAAGTAAATTTCGCTCGAATTTCAAAGAAGTCTTTCTAGTTCTGGATTTATGGATAACAAAGCCAAATATAAAGTTTCGTGAAAAGCCATTAATATTTGTGGTAGCTATAGTGTACACAAGAAATCGACCGCAGACAGACGGACATCACTACAAAAATATTCAAAACGTTTTGAGAAGACCCTAAAATATATACTAGCATCAAAATCACAAAATCGAAAATTTTCATGAAAATACTATTTTCTCAATACTTTGTATAAGAAAGTAACTAGCGATACAACCTCGGGCCCTAATTTACTCTTCGTTATACAAAAATTCCTATAGAACTAACCACAATCAACCAAAAATGCCCTTGCCCATTATTTTAGGATAACTTGGATTCTGCTGTTCTATAAAATAGGAATGTATGAGAACACCGAGTGAAGATTTACACTACAAACATAAACCTGTTTTACTTATATCTGTTACTATCCTTATATACATAATGTATAAGGAAAGTATTGTGATGGGGTCAAAAATTCGAATTCGAGTTTTCGACGGGAGAGCAGGTTTCACGCATCCCTGATCACGAATAAACATTTCTGAAGTGATGTCTGCGCGTGTGTGTGTGTTGTTGTTGATGTTGAGACCCAGACCGTCCGACCTACCAGAAAGGTGTAAGGTAACTGTATGGACGGTCGGGAAGTGCCACCCAATTTAGACCGGAACCCAGTGGGGGAGGCATCCACAGGGACCGTACCCTCCTTCCCCTACCACCAACCTCTCGGAAGGACTTACGGACCCACATGTTTAACGTGATCGTACTCCGCATGAACACGGCGGCATTTGTGGTAGCGTGCAAATCTAGCGCGCAAACCACGGGGATACCGCACCCGAGATGGCCAACAGCATGCGGTGTTCCGAGGTGGTCACCCACCAACTACTAACCGCGCCCGATGCTGCTTGACTTCGGTGATCTAAGGAGAACCGGTGTTTTCAGCACGGTACGGCCGTTGGCCCCGCGTGTGTGTGTGTGTAAAAGTATGTGTGTGTGTGTGTGTAAGAGTATGTGTGTATGTGTGTGTGTAAAAGTATGTGTGTGTCTGTGTGTGTGTGTGTCAGTGAAACTGTGGAGACGATATCTCACGAACAAATGGAGCGATTCGAATGAAAATTGGTACAACAATCACAATCCGTTAATACTGGACATCAATTGCTTTAAAACACAATCGAATGTTCAGAACCCCCCTAAATTTGCAAGTGAAATTTTGAAAAAATCATCAAAAAATTAAAATCTTTAATAAAGTTACGCAAATAGACATTTCTTGAGTAATTTTTCCTTAGAAAATGATTGAAATAAACTTTAGAACTCTAGCATGAACCGTTCTCGAGATATTGCACATTTTTCAAATAAATTTATCAAAAAATCCCATAAATTAAAAAATAATAATAACTGATAAGAAACATATTCACTTTTTATATGTAATATCATGCGATAAATTTGGTGACATCATTCTTGTGAATCTAACTCGTTCCATTCATGCGAAAAGGTACTTTGAGTAATACTTTTGTATTTGAACACCAATAGTCATTTATCCGCTGTAAGAATAACTTATTTCTTCGTCCATAACGCTTGGCGATATTTTGCCGACGAATTTATCAGAATGTCGCCAACTTGCCGACATTTTTAAATGGTGCCAAATTAACGAAAATCTCGCCAAATGGATAAAAATGACTCTAAATCAATGAAAATGACGACTAATTGAAGAAAATTTAATATCTTGGAAAGAATATAAGTATCTACTATAAGAATAAAATTTTTTTAACTGTAAAAGTAGTAAATTCATTGCAGTATATAAGGAAAGTAATATGCTGCCCACATCAGATTTTTTTTTTTTCAGAAACTATTAGATAGATGTCACAATAAATATAAATCATAAATCATAAGGCAGGAAAATACTGTTATTTCAACGAAAATTTTATATTTAACACATTACTGTAAATACTGTTTGAATTTCCATCACAATTTATTTGCGTCTTTTCTTGCACAGAAAGCATACGAAATAAAATTATAGTTTTAAAAATGTTTCATATATGTAGCAGAATAAATTCATATCGCCTGGGATTTGAAGTAATAGCTGCTTGACAGTCTTATTCCCATATTTGTCAGCCACTTGCTACAGTTTGTATTTCAACTGATCTTAAATGTTGGGGAATTCCATCGGGAACTCAATCATCAGGCTTTCAGAAATTTCTGTTCGGATTAAATTTACTTTTGATGAATCAGACATTTGATTATACTATTTTTTGCAAGTGTGATAGAATTTTATGAAATTTTTATGTCATAATCACTCATGCTAGCTGTATTGCAAAATATCTTAAATAAGCATTTCTGAAACTTTTTCAACCACTAAATATTTTTTAATTAAATACGGAGGTTTTCAAATGTTTGGGGTCAAGGAACACTTTTCCATATATTTGTTTTTTATCTCCACTCGATTTTCTCATACTTCTATATTCGGTATTGCTGCGAAATTGTAAAACACTTCGGAGTCTCTCCTGCACCCCCCTCCCCTCTCCTTACTTTCGCCACTTTCGAAGACCAGACGGAGAAAACACCGAAAAGTATTTCTCATGACGTGAACATAAGGTTGCTAGAATTTCGAAAAAAAAGGGTTGCCATATTTGACGACATTTAGCGACTTCTCGAATATTCGAGAAAGACCGCGAAATAACCCATATTCTGTGAGATATAAGGAATTCCAGACGTTTCTACAGAGAGACTATAAAAGGAGTCATCATTGCATGGGAAAGCAGTTTACAAAATACAAGCTACATTGAACTGTGACTTTTGTCAATGTTTTGGGAATAGTAGCAACAGTTTTGTGAAATTATTTTCGTCAGTATTTCGAGAATAATATTGGTTATTTTGTGAAATTAGAGGAGCATTTAAGAGCTGTTTTACTGTATACTGTTCTTATTTACGCTGTGCTTGTGAATAAACAAGTTAGTTATCCAGAAATTTGAACTCATTTTTGTATTCTGAGTACACACCTACGATTCCAGAGGTGACGTTGTAACAGTAATAAGTATTAGAAAATCATCACTTTGTCTACATTTAATTGTAGACAAATTTGCAGAAGGTTAAATAATAATATTCATATACTTAAAAGTTTATTAATTAAAGTATTTCTGTTTGTTTTTATTTTTGAAATTTCTATAATTTATTGCCGGCAAGCAAATTTATTTTGGCATGGCTTAAGTAAAATATCTATTACAGCTACACAACGATCTCATCAGTGCTAAATTCGTGAACTACGGAATTTTCTTTATTTTTATTTTTATTGTTTTAAATATGTATTTGATTAGACTATTTTGATATTTGTTTTTTAACAATATACGCAGTAAATTTTTTATTTTCCTAGCTATATATATATATAAATCAAAGATAATAATTCAATTGAAGCATCATGTTGTTATTTTGAAACTCACAGTTTCAGCAGATTTTAATTAATTTTTGACGAAATATCATGACCTAAAGAGCAGTAAACCGTGTTTCGAGATAAACGTGGTTAAAGTGTCAATATAATTATTAAACAAGAAACATCAATCGTGCATAAAGCATTGATTATGAAACACTTTCCACCTGCAATGCAATTTTATTTAAGCATCTCTAAAATGCGATACATTTAACGGTAATATATTTAAAATTACCACAATGCTACGAAAATTTATTATATTTAAAAACTTCATCTAAAAAAATGAACTTTTTGCAAATGACGTCATTGAAATATAAATTGCCTGGCTCTCTATAAGAAAGCAGTAAAAATGCCATTCATAAACTTTTATTCTATTCCTTCCATTCGCATCACAATACTACAAAAATTTATTTTACTTAAAAACTTAAAACCATGGAGGTAAAATTAATTTAACTCCGTCCTTAAAACTTCACCGAAAAAGTCTGCTATAAAATCGTCTGTTAACTAAATCAATGAATGTTTCATTCATATCAACTATATTACAGATTCCAGCGCTAAATAATTTTGCGTTATAGAAATTCAGCAATTCTTATACAACTCATCTTACAGCTTGTTGTGTTTACAATCTTCGTAAGTGAAAATTAGGTTTCGTTGTAGAAATAATCAAAGTTTGATGATCAGTTAAACTCAAATATATTGGAATTGCGTTGTTTCAGAACATTCATGCACAGAAATTAATCAAAAATAAAGCGACTTTAGGACTGACACAACACTGAATATATGGGCGCGGTAGCCCATTGGTTAGCGCGCTGGAGTTGCACTCTGTAGGCCCGGGTTCGATTCCAGCCACTGCCAAAAGTGCCGCCGTGTTCATGCGGAGTACGATCACGTTAAACATGTGGGTCCGAAAGTCCTTCCGAGAGGTTGGTGGTAGGGGAAGGAGGGTACGGTCCCTGTGGATGCCTCCCCCACTGGGTTCCGGTCTAAATTGGGTGGCACTTCCCGACCGTCCAAACAGTTACCTTACACCTTTCTGGTAGGTCGAACGGTCTGGGTTTCAACAACAACACTGAATATAAATCAAAAATAATTTAAAAAATCACGATTCTGACACAAGATGGATGCCATATTTTATTTTGAAGTCGGTCACATGATCTCTGCATGTAATGGGTGTAATTATTATTTTAATTTTTATTTTAAAAACTACTGAATATATTTTTCTGAACTTTTTATTTTATTTTATGGGATATTTTGAATATTTTCTTAAACTTTTGAAGCAATTTGTGAATTTTAAATTCGCTTAAAAATATTTGAAAAATTAGGTCCAATGGAGTTCACTGTATTTCATTTTTTTCAACCCGGGTTCAATCCAAAACTAATTGGGTGATATTATTCATTTTTATTCCCATAGGTCCCACAGACCGTCTGAACAACATACTAAAATTTCATTTTGATAAAGTCATTTTTACGGCAGTTATCGTGGTAACGGACACACAAACAGACAGAATGAACAAAGTCATAAACACTTTTCAACTATGTGTAAAATGTTAATAAAGCAATTTTAGGATAGATGCATCACTAAATATAAATTAAAAATTACTTTAAAAATCACGATTTTGACACAAGATGGATGCCATACTTTATTTTGAATTGGGTCACATGATCTGTTCATATTATATAGGTGTAATAATTATTTCAATTTTTATTAAAAAAACTACCGAACATACTTTGCTGAAAGTTTTTTCATATATTTTATGGGATAATTTGATTATTTCCTAAAAATTTCGAAACAGTTTGTGCATTTTAACTCCGCTTAAAAATGTTTGAAGTATTAGGAACCATACGGTTCAATGAATTTCATGTTTTCAACCCGGGTTCGATCCAAAACTAATTGGGAATATTATTAATTTACAATCCCGTATGTCTCACAGACCGGCTCAACAGCATACTAAAATTTCATTTTGATAAAGCTATTTTTATGGCAGTTATCGTGCGAACGAACAGACAGACAGAATGAACAAAGTCATAAGCAATTTTCAACTATGTTGTAAAGTGTTAATTATTCTAATGATATATGAAGAGATCACGTGACTCATTGCAAAATAAAATATGGCATCCATTTATTTTCCGTTGCTTAAAGATCGTGATGTTTAAAGATCGTTTATTTAAAGTTATATTTAGTGTTGCATCCGTCATAAAACTACTTTATTTTTAACACTTTTACAGCATACTTGAAAAGTGTTTATGACTTTGTTCATTCCGTCTCTCTTTCTTCCGCACGATAACTGCCGTAAAAGTGACTTTATTAGAATGAAATTTTAGTACGTTTTTCAAACTGTCTGTGGGACATATGGGAATATAAATAAATAATATCACCCAATTAATTTTTGGATTGAACGCGGGTTGAAGAAATGAAATAAAATGAACCCTATGGGACCTAATTTTTCAAACATTTTTTAAGCGAGTTTAAATTTCACAAATTGTTTCGAAAGTTTTAGAAAATGTTCAAATAATCCCATGAAAAATATGGAAAAAATTTCATCAAAATATATTCGGTAGTTTCTTAAATAAAACTTAAAATATTAATTACACCCATATTGTATGAAGAGATCACTTGACCCACTTAAATAAAATATTGCATCCATCTTGTGTCAAAACCGTGATTTTTAAAGTTCTTTTCAATTTACAATTACTGTTGTATCCGTCCTAAAACCGCTTTATTTTTGCTTAATTTCTGCGCATCTAATCTCTGAAACAACGCAATTACAATATATTTGAGTTTAAATGATTATCAAACTTTGAATATTTCTACAACGAAGCTTAATTTTCACATATGGAGAATGTAAACACATCAAGCTGTAAGACGAGTTGTATAATATTTGCTCAATTTCTTTAACTCAGAATTATTTAGCTCTGGAGTCTGCAATATAGCTGATATGAATGGAACATTCATTGGTTTTACATAAAGAAGCAGACGATTTTATAGCAGACGTTTTCGATGAAATTTTAAGCATACAGTTAAATTACTTTTACTTCCATAATTTTAAGTTTTCAAGTAAAATAAATTATTGTGGTATTGTGATGAAGGAAAGGAATGAAATAAAAGTGTATGAATCAAATATTTACAGCTTTTGCATAAAGAGTCAAGCGATTTATATTTCAATGACATCACTTGAAAAAAGTTCATTTCTTTCTATAAAGTTAAGCTTTCAAATATAATAAATTATTGTAGTAATGTGATAATTTTAAAAGTATTACCACTGAATGTATTGCATTTTAGCGATGTTTAAATAAAATTGCATTGCAGTTGGAATGTGTTTCATAATCAATGCTTTATGCATGATTGTTCTTTCTTGTTTAATATTATCTATGTATCTAAATTATGTACCAACGTAATTAGAATATTTGTTAATTTAAATGATCACTAAACTTTGATTATTTCTACGACGAAAACTAATTTTAACGTATGCAGAATGCAAATAAATAAGGGGAGTTGTAGAAGAAATGTTGAATTTTTTTCAAGTAAAATTATTTAGGTTTGGAGTCTGGAATATAAGTGATATGAATGAAATATTCATTGATTATACATGGAGAGACAGGCGATTTATATTTCAATTACGTTATTTGAATAAAGTTCATTTTGTGTAACAGGCATCGCTTTTTTCAAGTTTTAAATTCACAAATATAATAAATTACTGTAGTACTGTAAGAATTTTTAAAAATATCAAAATGTATCACATGTTTAAAAAATGTATGTTTAAAAAATACAGAATGTATCACATTTTAGAGATATTTAAATAATATTGCATTTTTCAGTTGAAAAATGCTTCCCAATCAATGCTTTAAGCATGATTGATATTTCTTGTTTCAATATCTCACTAGAGAATGAACGTAAAAAATGTAATTGGCATCAGCCATGTTGGAAGCTATGTGGCTCCAAAATGATATTGAACTTTAAAAATACGTTTTTTCAAAATTTAAAAAGTAAACTTTAAGGTTATCCCTTAAATAATTGTGTTTCTTAAAGAAATAAGAGTCGATATATATCCCCCATTCACGTGTTCACATAATTATGAAATAAGAGCCATTTTTATGCTTAAATCAGAAAAGGATTTTTAATATTCATAAAGGTTATCATCAACTTATATTAAGCGTGTGGGTGTCTCAGTTAATGATCCCTAGTCACTTTGAGAGCACGAAACACGGTTGGAAATTGCTAGTCAGAAATATAGTCAGAGACAATTCTAAAAATAGTTCTGAAATTCTAGAAGAAAATAATATGCGTCTGGTCCAACCAATTAACAATGTTAACAGAATTATATATAAAGAGCCATTGTTATGCTTAAATGAGGAAGAATTTTTTTTATATTCTTAAAAATTGCCGCCCAGGTGGTGTAGTGGATAGCATGTTCAGCTGCTGTCTAGAGGGCTCGGGTTCGAATCCCGAATAAGGCATGGAGGCTTGTGTGGCTACTGTAACTGGATTTTGATCTGTTGTTGCCACGTTAATTGAATTTTAAAAAAAAATTACCAACAACTTATAATAAGTGTGTAGGTGTCACATTTAGTGATCGCTAGTCATTTCTTCGAGCGCTCGAAGCACAGTTGGAAATGACTAGTCAGAAATATTGACATGTCAATTTTAAAAAAGTTCTAAAAAAATTCTGAAATAAAATAAAGTGTACCTGTTCTAACAGCGTGTAATCATCCTATTGCAAATAAAGACAAAATGCAAAATAAGTATATTGAGTTCCCAGAAGAAAAAGAAATAAAATTGGTCATCTATGTTAAAAACAAAACGAAACCAATTAGAGAACCTTTTTTGCCTTGAAGATTTTTTTTCTTTTTTTCTGATTTCCGGAAGATTATCATGCGTTATTGGCTTCATAAAAACAAATTCACTTTTATTTTTATTCTTTTCCATTATGTTTTCCTGTTATTGAGAAAGTGGCTTTTCCTTTATTCATTTTTTTCGATGTGTATAAAATAGAGAAACGTCATTAAAATAAACAGCAATTTTAACAAAATTACAACAAATGAAAAATATTTAAGTACTCTATGTTTTGAACTTCTTGTGTAATTTCAATTAGAACTGCGCATTTTTTGGTGATAATAGTTATTTTTACAAACTGCCATAGTCTGAAAGTCGTAATATCTCAACGACCTTTGTACAAAATGGTTTGTTAGTTATCTCGGTAATATAAAAATTCACTTTTACATTATTTCAAATCTTTACATAGATAAAAATCATTATTTCTTAAATATTTATTCATAAAAAAAATTGTTTGTTTTTATTACTTGAATCATTTTACATCTTAAACTGCACGCCTTTATTACATTTAAGGTATTAATGAGATATACAAATGTGGTTAAAACTGGTTGAAAATTATTCGCTTTACTTTCACTACTTCGCTTTCTTGCACAGATATGCTGACCAGGAATGCTTTAACACAGGTTTTATAAGATATGCTTTTAATTAAAAAAAGTTTCTAAAATAAATCATCAATAAAACATGTTAATCAGCGTACATATTAATCACCGTCATTTAACCAAATTTAATTACAAATTTGACAATCATTTGCGTTTCTGTCTAAAATTAGTAATTTTTTTGCACGGTTAAAATGTTTTGCAAAAATGAAGTACTTTTCGTTCCACACGGTGCTGCAAATTTTAGCTGGATGTGCGCATAATGAATTTACAACACCATTTGTAGTAATGAAATGCGTGGGCATCTTAGTGCTCTGTACATCAATCTTCATGAGCAGGTTTTCAACAGCAGAAGCATAATTTTTTGATCAGCAAGAAAATAAATTTTTAGAATATTTTTCTCTGCAGAATAATACAAACCCTAATAACAGTCCATGAGTCGTATAATCAAACTTGTTCAGTGATATCAAAGCTGGCAAACACAGGTGGCAAAAATTTTACTCAACGCTGTTTCTCATAAGCAGTATCCACCAACAGAAGTATAAAATTTTCGATCGATAAAAACATTTCCTCTTCATACAAAGCTTCTAAAATACTCCTACAAATACAGAGTAATGCAGGCTATATTAATTGTCCACAAATCGTAAAATAATACCCATAAATCTCAAATCTTCAATGGAATCAAAGATCGCCAACACAGAAATTTTACTCATAAATAATTACTGCATAAGCAGAGTCTCACCAATAAAAGCATAATTTTTTTAATCAACAAAGTACTTCCTTTTCCCTTTTCCTTACAGGGCTGTTGGACTATTCCGTGCAAATGTATAGTCCAATTAGTCTCGTATTAGTCCAAACCCTAATAGTTGTCCAAGCCTTAATAATAGTCCAAGCCTTACTGATAGTACAAATCACAGAATAACCCAGTATTGATTCCTAATGGTCTAAACAGGATACGGTATAATCGTACATTGGATATCTGCAGTGGGAACAAGAAACCTTTTGGCAATTTCACTCCTACCACGTAGTCAGCTTCAAATTTCTTGCAAATTTAGTGCAGACTACACGATATCACTATCAGAGATTAACACAGTAACATAAATAATAAATAAATTCTAATTTGAATATCTGAAATAGTTTAAAATGAAAAGTTAAATATTTGCCCCAATTTTCATTGGATTAAAAATAGAAAGTTTCGTTGTCGGTAATTTTACTTCTTAGATAAGGTGATGTATAGTCATTATACCCACAAATGTACTGTTTTTAGTTTTCAGAGGATTTAGGTATCCACATGCTTTTCAAATACGGGAAACGTTTTCATTTTGCTATACGTATTGCCAATGCCAAAAAATTATTTTTTATTATATCAATCGGAGTTAGAAGAAAACATTTTTCATATCAGTCGGAGTAACAAGAAAATATTTTTTTAACAAAACACTACGATTTCAAACAAAAGATCATTTTTTATTTAAAACAATAGGAATTGATGGTTTAAATCAAGATGCAAATCAATGGAGTTTAAACCAGCGTTCGTGATTTTTTTTTTAAGTAAAAAAGAAATCGTATTTTTCTATTTGAATTAAATTTTCTTATTTAAAAGGTATTTTTTAATTTTTTCTCAACTTTTAAAATCATTTGATAAATACTTCATTTTATACATATTTAATTTTGTACCCATTTTATGAATTTTGAAAGTAGTTTCCAAAAATTCACGTTAAAGTTGAATATGGAATAAGGGATTTTTCCCATTATTATTCGAATTTTTCGAAAAAGTTCTATAGAGGGGGGGGGGGGGTGCCCCACACCAAAACGTTCGAAAAGTGAAATGATGAGAAAGTATACTTTGCGATGAGATAGAGACTTTAAATTTGGTGTATGGGTAAATCGTTTGAAAGGAAGAAAGTGTGCAATTTCAGATTTCCAATATTTTCTACTTAAGGGGGTGCCGCACACCAAAACGTTCGAAAAGTGAAATGATTGGAAAGCATGCTTTGCGATGAGATAGAGACTTCAAATTTGGTGTATGGGTAAATCGTTTGAAAGGAAGAAAGAAAGTGTGCAATTTCAGATTACCAATATTTTCTATACTTAAGGGGATGCCGCACACCAAAATGTTCGATGTACCGTATAAATGAGAAACGGCACCTTTAAAATTTGATAGAGGCTTGAAATTAGGTATATGGACTAATCATTTGATGAAAACACCCAAGACGAATATAGTTTTTCAAAAACGTTCGTTTAAGGGGAAGCTCTAGAGAAAAACGTTCGAAAGGTGAATTGATAAGAAAACATACTGCGGGATAAGATAGAGATTTGAAATTTGGTGTACTGGTAGATAGTTTAGAAGGAAGAAAGAGTACAATTTCAGTTTTCCAATATTTTATACTTTAGGGGGTGTTTCACACAAAAATGTTCGATTTTCGGAATGAAGTAGAAAAATTCTTTTAGAACGTGATAGAGGTTTGATATTAGGTATATGTGCGAATCATTTGATATAAAACCCAAGAAGAATGGAGTTTTTCAAAAATATATATTTAAGGGGGGTGGGTACTCCACAGAAAAACATTCGAAGGGTAAAAAGATAGAAAAAGTATACTTTGCGATAAGTAAGAGAATAATTCGTGTTTCACATTTATTCGGCAAATCGAATATTTTAGTGTGCAGAACCTCCTAAAGAAGAAAAAGTAATACAAAGTAACCACAAATTTGGCATACAAAGTAACCACAAATTTGGTATACTGGTAGATAGTTTGAAAGGAAGAAAGTGTGCAATTTCAGTTTTCAAGCATTTGCTATTGTAGGGGGTACCGCACAGTAAAATGTTCGATTTCACGAACAACTGAAAAACGCCTCCGTTAGAGTGTGATAGAAGCTTGAAATTTAGTATATGGGCAAATCATTTGATAAAAAAAACCTAAGATTATTACGGTTTTTCAAAAATGATCATTTAAGGGGGTGCAACACAAAAAAACGTAAAAACGTTCGGAATATGAAATGATAGAAAAACATGCTCCAAAATAGGATAGAGCCATCAAATGTGGTGTACTGGTAGATTGTTTGAAAGGAAGAAAGTGAGCACATTTCAGATTTCCAATATTTGCTACTTTAGGGGGTGCCGAGCGGCAATATATTCGATTTTCGGAATAAATGAGACACTCTTGTCTTTAAATGTGATAGAGTCTTGAGATTTGGTATATGGACCAATCATCTGATAAAAAACACAACACGAACAGAGTTTCTCAAAAATGTTCATTTACGGGGGGGGGGGGTGCTCCAAAGAAAAACGTTCGAAAGGGGAGATGATAAAATAGTATGCCTTGAGATGAGATAGAGATTTTAATTTGGTCTACTGGTAGATAATTCGAAAGGACGATTTGGGCAATTTAAATTTTCTAATATTTTCTTCTTTAGGAGGTTCTGCACACTAAAATATTCGATTTGCCGAATAAATGTGAAACACGAATTATTCAAAAACTTACATTATTCAGGGGTTGCTTATTGTGAAACCGTTGATTTCCAACGGGTATTCGGTTAGTATATACTAATTGCCAAGTAGCCGTCTGTCTGTCTGTCTGTCTGTCACGCTTTTTTCAGACACCTCCCGAATAGATAGAGACTTGCAATTTGGTACACGGCTCAGTCGTTCGATAAAAAACCCCGGAAAAATAGAATTTTTCGAAAACGTTCTATAGAGGGGGTGCCCCACACCAAAACGTTCGAAAAGGGAAATGATGGGAAAGCATGCTTTGCGATGAGATAGCGACTTCAAATTCGATGTATGGGTAAATCATTCAAAAAGAAGAAAGCGTACAATTTCAGATTTCTAATATTTTCTACTTAAGGCGGTACCGCACACCAAAATTTTCGAAAAGTGAAACGATAGGAAAGCATACTTTGCGATGAGATAGAGACTTCAAATTTGGGGTATGGGTAAATCGTTTAAAGTGGAGAAAGTGTACAATGTCAGATTGCCAATATTTTCTACTTAAAGGGGTACCGCACACCAAAACTTTCGAAAAGTGAAATGATAGGAAAGCATGCTTTGCACCAGATAGAGACTTCAAATTCGGTGTATGGGTAAATCGTTCGAAAAGAAGAACGTGTGCAATTTCAGATTTCCAATATTTTCTTCTTAAGGGGGTGCCGCTCACCAAAACGTTCGAAAAGTGAAATGACAGGAAAGCATGCTTTGCGACGAGATAGAGACTTCAAATTTGGTGTATGAGTAAATCATTCGAAAAAGAGAAAGTGTGCAATTTCAGATTTCCAATATTTTCTACTTAAGGGGGTGCCGTGCACCAAACTGTTCGATTTACAGAATAAATGAGAAAACCCTCCTTTAAAATTTAATAGAGGCTTGAAATTTGGTATATGGGCCAATCATTTGACGGAAACACGCAAGACAAATATAGTTTTTCAAAAATGTTCGTTTATGGGGTGCAGAGTAAAACGTTCGAAAAGTGATTTGATAAAAAACTATGCTTCGGAATGAGATAGCGATATCAAATTTGGTGTAAGGGTAGATAGTTTGAAAGGAAGAAAGTGTGAAATTTCAGATTTCCAATATTTGCTACTTTAAGGGGTGCGCACACTAATATGTTCGATTTTCCTAATAAATGAGGCACGCTTCCTTTTAAATGTGATAGAGGCTTGATATTTAGTATATGGGCCAATAATGTGAATAAAAACACAAGACAAACAGAGTTTTTCAAAAATGTTCATTTATGAATATGCTTCACAGAAAAAAGCTCTAAAGGAGAAACAATAATATAGAGATGCCTCGGGAAAAGATAGACTTTAATGTGGTGTACGGGTAGATAATTCGAAAGGAAGAAATACGGAAATTTAGTTTCCCAATATTTTATTCTTTAGAGAGTTTTGCACACCAAAATATTCGATTTGTCGAATAAATGTGAAACGCGAATTATTAAAAAATTTACATTATTCAGGGGTTGCTTATTGTGAGACCCTTGATTTTCAACGGGTATTCGGCTAGTTATATATACTAATTTCCAAGTGTCCGTCTGTCTGTCTGTCTGTCTGTCCATCTGTCTGTCTGTCTGTCACGCCTTTTCAGGCACTTCCCGAATAGATAGAGACTTGCAATTTGGTACACGGATCGGTCGTTCGATAAAAACCCCTGGAAAAATCGAATTTTTCGAAAACGTTCTCTACAGGGGGGTGCTCCACACCAAAACGTTCGAAAAGTGAAATGATAGGAAAGTTTGCTTTTGCGATGAGATAGAGACTTCAGATTTAGTGTATGGGTAAATCGTTCGAAAGGCAAAAATTGTGCATTTTCAGATTTCCAATATTTTCTACTTAAGGGGGTGCCGCACACCAAAACGTTCGAAAAGTTAAATGATGGAAAAGCCTTCTTTGCGATATGATAGGGACTTCAAATTTGGTTTATGGGTAAACCGTTCGAAAGGAAGAAAGTGTGTAATTTCAAATTTCCAATATTTCCTACTTAAGGAGGTGTCGCACACAAAAATGTTCGATTTTCCGAATAAATTAGAAACGGCCTCTTTAAAATTCGATAGAGGCTCAAAATTTTATATATGGACTAATCATTTGATGAAAACACCCAAAACGAATATAGTTTTTCAAAAATGTTCGTTTAAGGGGGTTCTCCAGAGGAAAACGTTCGTAATGCGAATTGATAAAAAAAACATGCTTCGAAATGCGATACAGACTTCAAATTTGGTGTACAGGTAGATAGTTCGAAAGGAAGAACATGTGCAATTTTAGTTTTCCCGATATTTTGAACTTTTGAGGGTGCCTCAAAACTAAATGTTCGATTTGACGAATAAATAAGAAATGAAGTGTCCGTCTGTCTGTCTGTCTGTCTGTCACGCTTTTTTCAGGCACTTGCCGAATAGATAGAGACTTTCAATTTGGTACACGACTCGGTCGTTCAATAAAACCCCCTGGAAAAATCGATTTTTTAGAAAACGTTCTATAAAGGGGGTGCCCACACCAAAACGTTCGAAAAGTTAAATGATGGGAAAGCATGCTTTGCAACGAGATAGAGACTTCAAATTTAGTGTATGGGTAAATCGTTTGAAAGGTAGACAGTGTGTAATTTCAGATTTCCAATATTTTCTGCTTAAAGGGGTGCCGCACACCAAAACGTTCGAAAAGTGAAATGATGGGAAAGCATGCTTTGCGACCAGATAGAGACTTCACATTTGGTGTATGGGTAAATCGTTCGAAAGGAAGAAAGTGTGCAATTTCAGATTTCCAATATTTTCTACTTAAGGGGGTGCCGCACACCAAAACGTTCGACAAATGAAAAGATGGGAAAGCATGCTTTGCGATGAGACTTTAAATTTAGTGTATGGGTAAATCGTTCGAAAGAAAGAAAGTGTGCAATAGGTATATGGACTAATCGTTTGATGAAAACACACAAGATGAATACAGTTTTTCAAAAACGTTCTTTTTAGGGGGTGCTCTAGTGGAAAAACTTTCGAAAGGTGAATTGATAAGAAAACATACTGCTGGATGAGATAGAGATTTGAAATTTGGTATACGGGTAAATAGTTGGGAAGAAAGAAAGTGTACAATTTCAGTTTTCCAATATTTTATACTTTAGGGGGTGTTGCACACAAAAATATACGATTTTCGGAATGAAGTAGAAATGATCCTCTTAAAACGTGATAGAGACTTGATATTTGGTATATGGGCTAATCATTTGATAGAAAACCCAAGAAGAATGGAGTTTCTCAAAAATATATATTTAAGGGGGGTGGTTACTCCACAGAAAAACATTCGAAGGGTGAAATGATAGAAAAAGTATACTCCGCGATGCGTTAGATACATCAAATTTGGTATACGGCTAGATAGTTTGAAAGGAAGAAAGTGTGCAATTTCAGTTTTCAAACATTTGCTATTGTAGGGGGTGCCGCACTCTAAAATGTTCGATTTCACGAACAACTGAAAAACGCCTCCTTTAGAGTGTGATAGAAGCTTGAAATTTAGTATATGGGCTAATCATTTGATAAAGAAAAACCTAAGATTATTACGGTTTTTCAAAAATGATCATTTAAGGAGGTGCAACACAGAAAAACGTAAAAACGTTCGAAATATGACGTGATAGAAAAACATGCTCCACAATAGGATAGAGACATCAAATTTGGTGTACTGGTAGATTGTTTGAAAGGAAGAAAGTGTGAAAATTTCAGATTTCCAATATTTGCTACTTTAGGTAGTGCCGAGCGCCAATATGTTCGATTTTCGGAATAAATGAGACACTCTTTCTTTTAAATGTGATAGAGTCATGAGATATGGGCTAATCATGTGATAAAAAATACAAGAACAAAGTTTTTCAAAAATGTTTATTTATGGGGGTGCTCCAAAGAAAAACGTTCGAAAGGGGAGATGATAAAATAGTATACTTTGGGATGAGATAGAGACTTTAATTTGGTGTACTGGTAGATAATTCGAAAGGACGACGCGCACAATTTAAATTTTCCAATATTTCCTTCTTTAGGGGTTTCTGTACACTAAAATATTCGATTTGCCAAATAAATATGAAACACGAATTATTCAAAAATTTACATTATTCGGGGTTTGTTTATTGCGAGACAGTTGATTTTCAGCGGGTTTTCGGTTAGGTATTATATATACTAATAGCCAAGTGTCCGTCTGTCTGTCTGTCACGCCTTTTTTAGGCACTTACCGAAAAGATAGAGACTTGCAATTTGGTACACGGCTCGGTCGTTCGATAAAACCCCCTGGAAAAATCGAATTTTTCGAAAACGTTCTATAGAAGGGGTGCCCCACACCAAAACGTTCGAAAAGTGAAATGACGGGAAAGCATACTTTGCGAAGAGATAGAGACATCAAATTTGGTGTATGGGTAAATCACTCGAAAGGAAGAAAGTGTGCAATTTCAGATTTCCAATATTTTCTACTTAAGGGGGGGTGCAGCACACCAAAACGTTCGAAAAGTGATATGATAGGAGAGCATGCTTTGCGATGAGATAGAGACTTCAAGTTTGGAGTATGGGTAAACCGTTTGAAACAAAGAAAGTGTGGAATTTCAGATTTCCAATATTTTCTACTTAAGGGGGTGCCGCACACCAAAACGTTCGAAAAGTGAAATGATGGGAAAGCATGCTTTGCGATGAGATAGACACTTCAAATTCGGTGTATGGGTAAATCGTTCGAAAGGAAGAAAGTGTGCAATTTCAGATTTCCAATATTTTCTACTTAAGGGGGTGTCGCACGCCAAAACGTTCGATTTACCGAATAAATGAGAAAATACGCCTTTAAAATTTGATAGAGGCTTAAAATTTGGTATATGGGCTAATAATTTGACGAAAACGCCCAAGACGAATACAGTTTTTCAAAAATGTTCGTTTAAGGGGGTGCTCCAGAGTAATACGTTCGAAAAGTCAATTGATAAAAAAAACCATGCTTTGGAATGAGATAGAGATATCAGATTTGGTGTAAGGATAGATAGTTTGAAAGGGCGAAAGTGTACAATTTCAGTTTACCAATATTTTCTACTTTAGGGGGTGCCGCACACCAAAATTTTCGATTTTCGGAATTAAGGAGAAACGCTCCTTTAAAAACGTGATAGAGGCTTTATATTTAGTATATGGGCGAAACATCTCATAGAAATCACAAAAAAAATAGTGTTTTTAAAAAATGAATAGTTAAAGGGGTGGGTACTCCACACAAAAGCATTCGAAATATGAAATGCTAGAAAAGCATGCTTCACGATGAGATAGAGACTTCAAATTTGGTGTACGGGTAAAAAGTTGGAAAGGAAGAAAGTGTGCAACTTCAGTCTTCCGACATTTGCTATTGTAGGGGGTGCCGATGTCTCTCTATCTATTCGTCCGAAACTTTCGAAAAGAGAATTGATAAAAAACCATGCTTCCAAATGAGATAGAGATATCAAATTTGGTGTAAGGGTAGATAGTTTGAAAGGAAGAAAGTGTGAAATTTCCGATTTCCAATATTTGCTACTTTAAGGGGTGCGCACACTAATATGTTCCATTTTCTGAATAAATGAGGCACGCTTCCTTTTAAATGTGATAGAGGCTTGATATTTGGTATATGGGCCAATCATCTGATAAAAAACACAATACAAACAGAGGAAGAAGTGTGAAAATTTAGTTTTCCAATATTTTCTCCATTAGGGGGTTCTGCACACCAAAATATTCGATTTGTCGAATAAATGTGAAACGCGAATTATTATAAAATTTACATTATTCAGGGATTGCTTATTGCGAGACCGTTGATTTTCAACGGGTATTCGGCTAGTATATACTAATTGCCAAGTGCCCGTCTGTCTGTCACGCTTTTTTAGGCACTTCCCGAATAGATAGAGACTTGCAATTTCGGTACACGGCTCGGTCGTTCGATAAAAATCCCTGGAAAAATCGAATTTTTCGAAAACGTTCTCTAGAAGGGGTGCTCCACACCAAAACGCTCTAAAAGTGAAATGATAGGAAAGCATGCTTTGCGATAAGATAGGGACTTCAAATTTGGTATATGGGTAAACCGTTCGAAAGGAAGAAAGTGTACAATTTCAGATTTCCAATATTTCCTACTTAAGGGGTGCCGCATACCAAAATGTTCGATTTTCCGAATAAATGAGAAACTGCACCTTTAAAATTTGATAGAGACTTGAAATTTGATATATGGACAACCAAAACGAATATAGTTTTTCAAAAATTTTCGTTTAAGGGGGTGCTCCAGAGGAAAAAGTTCTAAAGATGAATTGATAAAAAAAAACATTCTTCGGAATGAGATACCGACTTCAGAATGAGATACAATACGGGTAGATAGTTCGAAAGGAAGAACATGTGCAATTTCAGTTTTCCGATATTATCAACTTTTGGGGGTGCCTTTAAATCCAAATGTTCGATTTTTCGAATAAATAAGGAACGCGAATAATTTAAAAATTTACCTTATTCTGTGATTGCTTTGATTTTCAACGGGTATTCGGCTAGTTCAATATCTAATCACTAACTCTGTTATAGGTGAAGAAAAATGTTTGGTTTATTGTTAAATTTTCTGTTTGTAGGAAAATTTGAACAAGAGAACTCGATTTATTTTAAGACTTGTAATAAGTGATTAGTAATAAAAAATAAAATATTAGTTAAATTTAAAAAGTTAGTTAAATTAAAAAATAATTAACAATTTTTTATAATTCAGTAATATATTTTATTTTGTGAATATATATTCTCTAAATCAACTAAAATAAACTAATAATTTGATACGGCACAATTTTATTTCCTCGTGAATAATGCCCGATTCAAATCAATATGATGGTTTTTAAATCAATTGATTTAAATCGTGACTTTGATCATGATTTAAATCAAGTTCATTTAAATCAATGAATTATGGTTTAAACTAGCCAACATTGCTTTAAACCCAAATCCTTTCAAGATGTTTTTCTATTTTAATGTTCTAACTTATTAATAAGCAAAATTTATAGTATAAGTTGTAATTGTCGTAAAGACATGCAGATATCTCTTTTTTTAAATCAGCCTGAAACGCTGTACTTAACAATGCTCGACACTTAATTTTGAAATTCCCGACAAAAGAACCCTTTTCCTATAAACCATCACATATACAAGGCAAAAGTAACGATCACTTTAAGTAATTGAAATCGATAGATTTTGTATATAAACCCATCTACGTCATATTCCATTGATGTTCATAACATAAAGAAATCGATTCAAATTTAATTTCTGTAATGCACTCTCAGGATGAATACTGACAAGTATACACATCAACATAAAAGGGCTGTTATTAAAAAATGACTTATGTTTGAAAGGTGATGATTTTTAAACAAATTCGAAAAAAACATATTACGTACTATATTTTATTTTTGGGTTGTTTCAAAACATTTTCATTTGAACTTGTAGAACATTTCATGCATAAATAAATGAAATAATTATCTTTTCAAAGGGATTTAGAACTGGGATAAACACGTTTGGTAGAAGATGAGTTTAAATGTTTTTATTATTTTATGATTATTTTGGGGCGCATAGGAATATGTTTTATGTTTAGCTTTATTTATTTTAAACTTCAAATTAGTTATTTTAACAATAGGGATGATTGTGAATTTATCACAGAACATAACAGAAGAGAAATCCACCTAGTTAGCTTTGCTATGTTACCCGGTGTTTCTGAAAATTAATGTAATTAATAAACAAAATTAATTTCACTTATCCAATAAACAGACATTAATTTTGCTCAAACACAATTTTATTAATTATTATATTTCATATTAAACTTTAGCATAGCTAAACTTCAAATCAATAGTTAGCTTTACAATTTACTAATTCGTACAACATTATAGTTACTCTAACTTAACTGAGTCGGTAGTGACACTGTTGCAACCTGCTACTGACTTCTCTTCAGGTTACACAAATCCTCATATTAGGGTACAAAAATTTACCTTTTCACTCTTTGGCGCACCGCATATCATCTTTGGACCTCATTCGTGAAAAGCACTGTTTTTACGTATTAATTCGGTGATGCTATTTTGGCAAAGGGTGGAAGCACAGTATTATGTGCGTATAAAACTGCAACAACTTTTAGGAAATTTACATGAGCACATTTTACGGTCTCAGTCAGCGGCAAACTTGCAGAGTGTCTTAATAGCACGATTTGATGTGCTTAGTTCACAGTGACCATCGTAGAGATCCTTGGGAGTACATTTTTGATGTGCTTAGCCTACAGCCAAATTTTCGAGAGCATTAATCTTCACTTGATGCACAGGGATAACTCCTCCTTGGCCCTCATGGCCCTCCTTGGCCCTCATTGGCCCTCATTGCCTCCACCGTATCTGTCTGCCTATTTGCTCCAGTCATCTGGGCGTGATCTGCGCCTACGGGCTCGCTTGAGTCCATAGTTGTATTTCTCATGATGTCATTCTTCATTTATCGCTCGTAAATAAATTTGTTGTCCATTATAAAGTTAGGCATCGTAGAATCTGCGGCTGATTGCCGCCTTGTCGCAGAGCCATTTCTGAAATATGAAAATACCTTTTGCGCAACCCTATCACATATTTAAAATATTTATTTTACTTATTGAACTCAAGTTTAATATTTCCTAAATCGAGATCAAAATAAGGGGTACAGTTTTAGCTAAGAAGGCACCAGACTTAGACAAGAAGGCGCCAAACTTTATAATATGGACGACATTAATTTATGATCATGGCCATAATTGATAACATCACGGCACGTGAGGTTTGTGGATTCAGTCAATTACGCGGGCTATAAGAGATTCTCCAATAGAAACCTGTGAACCAATGGGGCGGCACAGGCCTGAGAGCCAATGGAAATCCAGAGCGGTACTATCAGATAACCCCTTTGTTGTTGTTGAGACCCAGACCATCCGACCTACCAGAAAGCGGTAAAGTCTGTTTGGACGGCCGGAAAGTGTCACCCAATTCAGACCGGAACCCAGTGGGAGAGGCGTCCACAGGGACCGCTCCCTCCTTCCCCTACCACCAACCTCTCGGAAGGACTTACGGACCCATATGATTAACGTGATCGTACTCCGCATGAACACGGCGACAGTTTTGACAGCGTGCAGACCACCGGGCTACGGCGCCCAAAATGTGCCAACAGCACGCGGTGTTCCCAGGTGGTCACCCACCCAAGTACTAACCGCTCCCGATGCTGCTTTACTTCGGTGACCTAACGAGAAGCGGTGTTTTCAGTACGGTAGGGCCGTTGGCACATCCTTGTGGTAGGTTGTTGGCACATCATTGTGGTAGGGCCGTTGGCACATCAACATCACATGGCCGTAGGCACATCACATAACCCCGTGTAACAGATTAAAGGATGAGCTAGAATCATTGACTTATAGGGACATAGTTGAGACCCTGAGCAGTCAAGTAAGATTCAGTACGTTATGAAGAATCATTCAGTACATTATTACTTTCCTTATATACATAATGTATAAGGAAAGTATTGTGACGGGGTCGAAATTTCGAACTCGAGTTTTCGTCGGGAGAGCACGTTTCAAGCATTCCTGATCACGAATCGATTATTTTTGAGGTGATGTCTGTGTGTGTGTGAAAGTATGTGTGTGTCAGTGAGTTTGTGGAGACGATATCTCACGAACAAATGGAGCAATTGGAATGAAATTTGGTACAAAAACCACAATACGTTATTACTGGAAGCCTGTTCTTTATAACGATAATTGAATGTTCAGAACCCCCTAAATTTTCGAGCGAAATTTTGAAAAAATCATCAAAAACTCAAAATCATTAATAAAGTTACACAAATAGACATTTCTTATGTAATTTTTCCTTAGAAAACGGTTGATATAAACTTTAGAAAGCTAGCATGAACCGTTCTTGAGATATTGCACATTTTTAAAATACATTTATCAAAAAATTCCATAAATTAGAAATAAATATTAACTATTGAGAAACATGTTCAATTTTCATATGTAATATCATTCGATGAATTGGGGGACAGCATTCTCGTGGATCTAGCTCGTTCCATTCCTGAGAAAATATACTTTGAATAATACTTTTGAATTTGAAAGCCAATAGTCATTGATTTGCTATAGAAATAACTTATTTCTCCATCCATAACGCTTGAGTGAGATTTTGGCGACTAATTTGGCGGAATGTCGCCAACTTGGCGACTTTTTAAATGTAGCCAAATTCACAAAAATCTCGCCATATGGATATAAATGACGACTAATTCACGAAAATTCAGTATCTTGGAAGGAAATCTACTATAAGAATAATCTATTTTTTTTAGTGTAAGAGTAGAAAATCCATTACATTATATAAGGAAAGTCATGTACTGCCCACATCAGATTTTTTTATGAAAGGATGAGAAGAATAATTGCGTTGTGGAGATAATGTTGTGAGAAATTGATCAGTCAATATGGAGATTCTGATACGTTTCTGAGTGCGGAAGATGTTTAAAAGTAAAACTACACATCCCAAATGGGATGTAGATACCTACGAATAAACGCCGAATGATATGCATAAAAGAGCTAAAGTAAAACCATTTATTATTATATACGAGAAGATATACTAATCAAACTAAGTCACTTAAAATGATCACTGCTATGGTAAACTTCAAGCCTGTGAAAAGCATTTACTTCCCATTTTTTAAAGGTTACATTGAAAATGATACATATGCTTACATAGCTTATATCAATTTATTTCTCAGTCACTCTTATGGTTAATCTTCAACACTGATTCACCGCTTTTTACTTTCCCTGCAATACATGGCAATGTATAGGGAAAGTATCGGAATCATGCCGAAAATCGCAACTCGAGTTTTCGACGGATCTACACGTTTCGAGATCTCTAGAATACGAAAAAACTATTTTTAGCTTGACGTCTGTGTGTGTGTCTGTCTGTGTATCTTTGCAGATTTTGTATCCACTCTAACTAAAAAACTAATGGATCGAATTTCATAAAATTTGGTAGGTAAGTCACTTGTGGGCAACTCTGGTGCTGATTAGTTTTGGGTACGATTCGGGATAAAAAAAACCCGCCTTTTTTGCGAAATGGTTAGCAAAAGCTTGTATCCACTCTAGCTAAAAAACTAATGGACCTAATTTCACAAAATTCAGTACATAAATCACTTGTAGAACATCCTGGTGCTGATTAGATTTTAGTACGATTTGGAAAAAATTACCTGCATTTTTTTGCAAAATGGCCCGCCAAAATCTAAAATGAAAAACTACGTATGCTTAAATATATCCATTAAGTGCTTGTTTAATACGTAATTTTTAACAAAGGAAAGAATAAGATCAACCCCATTACACTAGGATTAGCCGTTCTTGAGATATTTTAGTTTTTTCGTATTTTCTCTACGCTACCTCTGAAAATGAGTCCAATTATCAAATGAGAACAAAAATTGAATCAAAATGAATTAAATTTAATTAAAATAAAGAGAACGTGAATATAAGGCTGCAGGGAAAGTCATGTGCTGCCCACATCAGATTTTACTCTGTATTTTTCTGCGGTATGTTTTCAATATAAAGATGACACGTTTTAAAAAGAAGCTAAGCAAAACTCAAACTACCAATCAAAACAGTCTTTTGACGCGTCTAAATGTCATTGCATGGAGAGATAATTCATTTATCTAATAGCAAATTATGTTTTCTGGTTAATTCTTGACTGTATTATTTAACCGAGTAGTAACGTATTGCGACTGTCATTTGGAACCCAGACCTATGAGGATGTCTTTCAACATTACCAATTCCTTCTAAGCCTTTTCAGCTTATGTAGCTAAATATTTATGATTTCATCTGAAATTTATGTAAATTATACCTCAGACCGCATGATCGTAAAGATGACATGATCATCCAGTTGCGCTTGTACAACGATGTTCGAAAGGATATATCAATGGCAAATTCGGAGATTCAAACACTAAAAAGTTTCATTTCAGTAACAATTGGGACAGGTTTTTCACTTATTGTGTACTCGTGGATGGTATATGGTCCGTGAAAATTAATGAAAAGTGATGAATTTGTTACTTTATTTTACTAAAATACCATTTTAGTAAAATAACTACTTTATTTTATTAAATACATTGAAATTGAAATCATTCGATTTATAGAAACCTTATCTATACCGCAAGTGAAAATTGAATGAATTTTTAAAATACAAATAGACTCATTATAAAGTATAATAAATAAAAAACACAATTCTGAAAATAGATAAAAATACACTCATAACACCTATACATTCTTTTTCGAATATAGAAACATGAAGATGCATACAGAAACCTACAGTAGCATACTGAAATGTGTACAGAATATATGTAATATTCAGAATACATACACTGGTGTACAAAATAATCTTTACATACATAAAAATAATGATACTTCATGAAATATCCAATCAATCAGAATTGTTTTTCATGGCAATGAACAAAAGGCAAACCTAATTATAATTATCCAATCCAATTTGATCAAACCATTTCTCACAATCAAATAATGGCAATACGTCATCCAAAGGCGTCACAAGTGCTGTGCACGAAGTATGTTTCCATGCGAACTCCTGCAATTCAGAATTTTATTTCGGTGTTTATCAACTCAAAATAGATTTTAATGACTCCAAAGTATCATTTAGAATAATCTTTGAGGTGGATAGCTGTCGGCCGTTAAGAGGTTAGGGAGACATTAACGGAAGTAACAAGATAGCTGAAACTTTCACTTCAGACCGACTCTATTCTTTGGAAACACTTTCAAGTCTCTGAAATCATTGTTAGCAAGCTTGGGAAGGGCCTTAGAATAAACACTGCTTCTCAAGATCGGTATTTGTTCGTAACTGCCCGCCGCAACAGAAAGTCGAATACTAGTCAGCTGAGTTCAGATCTTACAGACGCCACTGGCATTATAGTATTGCGACAAACTGCATGCAAAAGGAATAATGAGAAAGGCTTTTACACCAGAAAGCTACTGGTGATATTGAATTGCTGACAACTTGAATCGGGGCAGAGAACGTCAGAGCCGGAGTCAACAATAACGGACCTGTGATCTCTTCCGTGTCGAATCGATCGATACTCGGTTTAACAACTGATTCAAGATGCGTTTACGTCTGGACGAAGTCCTGAAGTCGAAATCTTCCCCCCATCATTAGGGGATATGACCGTTACTGCGATTCAAATCTGCAGCTATGGAGACGGGGAGGCATCATGATCAGTGGGCGTACTCCCCTGCACGTGTTCTACAGAGCGTCTGCGTCTGACCAGACAGATACAGAGATGAAGTCTTAGAATACTACGTAAGGCTACGTAAGATTTTGAGGATTCATTCATTATTTTCCGCTTATTGATATATTTAATTACTTATATATTTTAATTACCTGTGACTTATCCTTTATTGAAAGTTGTATGAAGTGCAAATATAAAAATAAAAATAAAATTGATCCAATGTATGGCTTGAGAATAATTTCTTTAATAATTCCTTTGAATAATTCCGCAGGTGATAAACAAGTACTAAATACTTCTCGTTCCCTGTTCAACATATAAGGCAAGCATTTGAAATTAAAATCTGGATATCATGCTGAGAAAGTTTTGATATCAGTTAAGACTGTCACTACTCCCAATAAAGAAATTAAAATTTAAAATTTAAATCATATGTGCAATACAGGTACTAAACCCCTGATTCCCTGCATTAACATACATGGTGTAAGTGCATGAATAGTGAATGAGCTGAATAGATTCAAACTGATAAAGAAACTAGGCCTTTATTGGCACCCAAAAAATTGTGAGAATACCACACAAGAAAAATACAATAAGATAAAGTGAAAAGTATTGTAGTACAAAGTATATAGTACAAAGACCATGTACGTTCTAAAGGGCCATACCTTGTTCGGAAATACTGAAATTCTACTTTTCTGTTTGCATAACTGTAAATTTTATTACAGAAATTATGCACATGGACTGACGTAGAAGAATGGAGATAGTTAGAGCAGAATTAGCAATAATCAATAAATAATATACATGAAAATATATAATCCAGTTCAATGCCATTGTGTGTTGCTTCTTATCCCACTTGACCGACAGCAACATCAGGTCAAGTCCATGAACCCGTGAGTCTTCAAAAGATGAAGAACTACTCCAGGACTGAAGTACAGCTGATTCCTCTGGCATCCAATACATATCAAGGCATGAGCAGGAGAGGCCTGAGACAAATTGCACTTCGGGAAAGGGGATAAACCTTAGAACCCAACACATGCCGAAGAGCACGAAGTTGGCCGCTGCGGAGTCTGGCCAGAGCCCGTCTCTACACCCCTACTGCCTGCCCCAATCAAAGCAGCACCAGGACGGCTACAATCATACCACTCATGCACGAGGGCCTTTCTCCAAATGGAGTTGATTTCAAGTTTGACTCGTGAAACAAATTCCGAGAAAGAAAGAGAGTCACCGTCAATAGAACTCCTAAGGCTGCCCTCCTTGTCCAGACCATCTGCAACCTCATTACCGTAAATGTCTACGTGAGATGGCATTGTATAATAATACAATAACACATAAAGAATTTTAATTGAATAAGAAATGAAACAACATAAAAAGTGTTACATTGTCACCTGAAACTGTCGAATGGAATGGAGGATAACTCTCCGAGCTATCCTCCATTTCATTCGACAAGAGCCGAGAGATTCCGAGCCGACTCAAAATTGGATACATTTAAAGTTACAGTCAAAGATTGTAACATGGTGAACAGAAAATGCTTGATCGCCTAAATGTTCCATAAAATTAATTAATTTATTAAATAATTAAAAACATTGTGTTGGAAATAGTACACCAAATCAAGTGTAAGCGCTGAATTAAATGATAGCTCAATTCCAAAAATGAAGTTACTCTTTCTGATGAATTGTTTATACGTGGTGGTAATTTTGATGAAAATTGCATTCAATTATTCAAAAGATGATGAGATTGACCTGTCAATAAGTTGCTGTAATTTGAGCATGGTGTTGAATCTAAATTTGAAATTTTGAAATGGGTTTTTATAAAGGAAAAAATTAGTTTTGGCGGGTAGTAATTTTTGATTATGGTTATTAAATTTTGAATATTTTCTTCAAAGTAACATGGTGAACTTGACTTTTTGATTCATATTAACTGATTATTAATGATAATTTTAAACACTGATTTTGAAATCTTTGATGAAAAATCTTGAATTTGTTGACTTATATATATATACATAGTCTACATCAGCTTTTCTTGCTCATTTGCCACCATAAGAATTGAGATAGTTCAAACTGTCAATAGGCATATTTTCCAAAAAACATTTACGGACACGAAGTAAAATCCATCATTGTATATAGAACTTCCATTCCACTTCCTTTTATTTTCTATAAACAATTTTGTCGGCAATTACCATAAAATGTTCGTGTTACTGCTACCACTCTTATCCCTAGGAGAAATAAATATCCAATCGAATTTCCTGTTTTCGATAAATATTTTACTTAAAAAGAAAACTTAATTTGCGGATGTTGCGAAAAAGAAAAATTTTCTCACATTTCTCGAGTTTCCGGCCATCAGATTGGGTTTAAAAAATATTTCTTTTTAACAGACATTCGGATTAAATATTGAATCTGCATATTAATGGTCTTATTATTGTTTTTAGTTTGCCAGTAGGGAGAATTTGCAAAGCAATATTAAACATTAGAAAATTATGTAACTAGTATTTATACCTGTCAAAGACAAAAAAAGAACAAACTCGCTTAAAAATTAAATTCCATTTTTTTTTTTTTTTTTAAATTTTTGTTGCGTGTAACAATGTATGGTACTTTACGTTGAAATTAGTTGCCTTGATCGAAAATTTGCTCAGATATGTTCTGCCTCTTGGTTGGCATGTATAAAGTTTCATCCTTCTGGGTGAATAAGAGAGTACTGTAAAAATTTATTGACTCCGATTATTTGTGGTATATAGTACATGCACACACTTACACACAACCGGCCGTCTAATTAGTTGCTCATGTCCTCAGGATGAGTGTGACAGTCTGGGTCTTCAACACTTACACACAAAATACACACAGACATCACATTAAATAAATTGGATTTGAGTTCTAAGCATGCTCTAGACATGTAACTCTGTCAGAAACTAAAATTGGAATTTTTAGTTCTGTCACAATATTTTCCCTATACATTATACAGTCAAACCTGTTTGAAAGGAAACCTGCAGAAAACGGAACACTGTCATAAGCGGAAAATATTCTTAGCCTCGTTCAAAAATATAGGAAATTCATTTTATTTCTCCAGTGTGACGCAGAACCAGCACAACGTGGAACGGACTGCCAATTTATAGTAATTTGCTAATAAAGAACCTGTTGTAATGAATTAAGAACGAAAAAATCATCGAACTGTTTCAGCCAATTATTTCCAAATAAATAATTGGCTGAAACGGAAAACTCAAAAATGAAAACGGTACTACTGAAAAGGAACTTTCTATTAAATCATATGGAGATATACTGAGACAAGGAGCATGCTCGATAATTTTTAAAGTTCAACTGAGTAAAAATAGCATTTTCTGGCTACTTATTACTTTCCTTATATACATAATATAACGTATAAGGAAAATAATGTGACGGGGTCGATAATTCGAATTTGAATTTGCTACGGATGAGCACGTTTCAAGCATCCCTGAACACGAATCAAGCATTTGTGAGATGATCTCTATGTGTGTGTATGTGTGCGTTAATGTTGTGTGTGGGTGTGCCAGTGAGTCTGTGGAGATGATATCTGACGAACGAATGGAGCGATTCGAACAAAATTTGGTACAGAAATTACAATCCATGAACACTGGAAGCTTACTGTTTTTACACGCAATCGAATGTTCAGAACCCCACTAAATTTTCAAGTGAAATTCTGAAAAAATCATCAAAAAATCAAAATCTTTTATAAAGTTACGCAAATTATCATATCGTATGTAACATTTATTAGAAAACTATTGACACAAACTTTAGAAAACTAGCATGAACCGTTGAGATAAATTTATCTAAAAATAAATTTATCTTTTTCAAATAAATTTTTTCAAATAAATTTATCTAAAAATCACATAAAATAAAAAAATATTAACTATGAAATATGTTCACTTTTCATATATAATAACATGCGATAAATTTGGTGATATCATTTTCGTGGATCTAGCTTGTTCCATTTATGAGACGCTAATAGTCATTTATCTGCTATAAGAATAACTTATATATCCGTTCGTCCATAACTCTTGGCGACATTTTGGCGACTAAATTGGCGGAATATCGCCAATTTGGCAATTTTTCTACATGTTGCCAAATTAAAGAAAATGTCACTAAATTGATAACAATGACGCTAAATTAATGAAAAACAAGAGTAATTGAAGAAAATTCTATATCGTGAAAAGAATATAAGAATCTACGAGTACTATAAGGATAACCTATGTTTCCGTCCGTAAAATTTGGATAAAATTTTGGTAGAGAATTTTTTGGAATATCTCAAAATTGGTGACTTTTTAAATGTTACCAAATTGACGAAAATGCCACCCAATTGATAAAAATTCGTCAAATAAACGAAGCTGGAGCTGAATAAATGAAATGACGACTAAATGATGAAAGTTTAAAATCTCAGAAAGAACTTAAGAATAGACTATAAGAATAACCCATTTCTCTTCCCGCTTGTAACGCTTGGTCAGAAATTGAGAGGGGCGTATCCAACTCGGCGACTTTTTCAAATGTTGCCAAAGTGACAAAAATGCCACCCAATTGATAAAAATAATGCCAAATAACAAGTAATGTTTCTCAAATTCTGATTTCCACCATATAATGGGGAAAAAATATTTTAGTATAAAAGAAATACTCTTCTCTCAGTTTGTCTGTAACACTTAGTGATGAATTCGGAAAACTTGGCGAATAATCTAGCAATGTATCGCCAACTTGGCGATATATCGCCCCAGATTGGCGAATGTTTCGTCAAAATTTCAAAAATGACGCTAAATTAATGAAAATAAAGCTTAATTGATGAATTAAGTATTTAAATATTTTAATAGATGGACTATGTCGCTTATTGAGGATGCTTACAATAATGATAATTGTTAATTTATTGTTGTATGAAATATAAGTTAATTGTGTACTTTTAAATATTATTTTATTACATGTTGTTATCCATAAAATCGTCAAATGTGCATTTCAACGTTAAAAACACTACTAAGGATCTTATACATTATATTTTGACTATAAAAGAGTGAATTCATTGTATTATATAAGAAAAGTCATGTGTTGCCCACATCAAATTTTTTACAAGATGTTGGTCAGCAGTTGACATTAAATTTTCATTTTAATCCAGTTTTTATATCCCTTGAGACATAAATTTATAATCGAATTTCTTGTTTTTTATGAATAATTCATTCAAAAGGAAACTCGTTTTACGGATGCTGCGAAAAAAATCTGCTCACGCATCCTTCAAACTTTAATCTTTCGGTTTAAGCTTTGATGTTTATCTTTAGCTCAATTTCGTATCAAATATTTAATCGAACTGTGATGGCATCATTTCAAAGAAGCACATTTTAGATTTTTCGCGCGCGAATAACTTTTAAGAATTCTTCAAGTCAATATCTAGCAGAATTTAAACCTAAGGTTTATAAAAACCACTCATAACGAGCGTGCATTCAACGAGTTTTAGGATATAATGATTTAATTATGAACTTTGAATGGATACAATGCTCATTAAAGTCTGATTTGCTCATTTTTAATGAGGAAAATTATTAGGTCTACAAATTGCTTGCGATATATTACAACAGAATTAAAGAAGTTTTCTGTCCGTGTAAGTATATCGTAACGATAAATTTAAGCTTCGAACAACAACGTCATTTGGAACAAAACTACGTCAAGCCATATTGATACAGCTCGGGAAGATTAATTTTTCGAATAAGTTTAAAAATTGTGAATTTAAAGGACGAAATTCGGCAAAGTTCAGCCATTTTTAAATTTAATTTACCGAGCCGTTTTGATATCCTCATTTTCTATACTCATTTTAAATCCATTCAGAAGTAAAGAGTCACTTCAAGTCGGCGATGATACGTCTCGGCGATATTTTTTTTTATTCGGATTAGTTTAAAAGTTACAAATTTAAAAGTCGAAATTAAGCCGCAGTTTCACTACTTATAAAAATAAGTTATAGAGCCATTTTAGAATTCAATTTTAAATCCATTTTAAATCCATTCAGAAGTAAAAAGTCACTTCAGGTCGGCGATGATACGTCCCGGCGATATTTTTTTTATTCGGATTAGTTTAAAAGTTACGAATTTAAAAGTTGAAATTCAGCCGCAGTTTCGCTATTTATAAAAATAAGTTATCGAGTCATTTTAGAATTCAATTTTAAATATTTTTTAAATGCCTTCAGAAGTACAGAGCTACTCCAGGTCCCCGGACTATGCGGCCAGGCGAGATAACTTTTAATTCGAATTACTTTAAAAGTTACAGCAATTCAGTTAAATTCGTAATTCAGCTAAATTTTCTCCAATTTTAAATCCAATCTGGACATTTTCTTTCGCAGATATTCTACGAAGGATATCTCAGAATTTCAGTCCACATTTTTAGTTCTTTAAAATTTGCGATTTTTTGATTTCGTGGGTTTAGCCAAATTTTGGATTATGGAATTATTTCAATATTATAGGCGTGTCCTAAAAAATTTCACCTAAATCGGCCGTACTATAAAAACATTATTTTTACTTCTCTACGTAAATGAGCATTTTGTTTAAGAAAATTTGATTATCAGGAACTGTGATCGGATAATAAGGTAATTTGCAGTAAATTCTTTCAAATTTTACAAAATTTTTTAATCTTAATTTTCAATGCATTTTTTACGTTTCCTTTACAAAATTGAATTATTAAACGGAACATCTGTCACGCGATTTTTGGCGCAGGGCCCTCCTGAAGAAGGAAATTGCTTAACGCGGACTAAAAATTTTATTACACCCACAACCATAATTATTTTTTATTTTATTTTAATTGTTGTGAGAATCCGAATCAAGTTGGCAGGTTACAAAAGACTGCCTGGAGGAGATAATTACTAAGCTATTTTATTCATTCAGCCCTTAAAGTAATATAGTCACAATCACTCCATTTAGAGATGATTCTGCAACACAGCATCTGGTTGTACTATTTTTATATCTTACTGTGTGAAAATGTTTTAATATGAAACATCTGTGGAGTGCGGGATACTAAGTAAATGAAACATGACTGGAATGAAACGGAAGTATGTAATGGAAGTGACGTCATATAGTTACGAATACCTAACTAGAAGCCATTGCTATATTCTAAAGGCCTGGGTCATTTGATATCCGTAACGAATTCGTTGAGCTTGGTGACAAAATTAGCAAAATATCGCTAACTTAACAACATTTAGTGAGTTCTGGAAACTTCTCATATTTTGTAGATTGGGTAAGAACTTCACAAGTTACTCACTTTTTTTTAAATTTTCCACGGATTAGGTTCGTCATAGTTCAATTGGGTTGTTGATGTGATACGAGTAAAAATATCTGTCGATCTCAATGCAGAATCCAATATGTAATTTTCTTCCAATTATATATATAGCCCTTAAGTTTTCTTTTCCTTCGACCCAGACTGATCTTTCAGAAGGTGTAAGATATCTCTTTGGGCGGCAAGGACAGTGTCGCCCAATTTAGACCGGAACCCAGTTGATGTGACATCCACAGAAAGTGTGCCCTTCTTCCCTTGCCATTAACCTCTCGAAGATCTTTTGGACTCACAGATTTAACGTGCCTGTACTCCGCGAAGAGACGGGGATACTTTGGGCAGTGACGGGATTCGAACTCGGTTCATCTGAGTGCAATCGTCGTGCGCTAACTACTTGGCTATCCCGCCCTATACCACTTCAGCTGTATTATATAACAATTCTGGCAGAAAAGTATGCAAAAATTGCATTTTAGATCTGCGAGAACAGTCTTGCGCCTACAGCAAGCTCTCTCGGAAAAGTTACTGGAAACGTTACATCCAAACGTCTCGTAGTCTATAATTTCGTCGTTTGTGGTGCAATTCGCACAAAATAAACTGCATTACATTAATCTATCAGAACAGTATAATTAAAAAGAAAACACCAGAATATATAAAAATGCACCTTGTACAATTGCCACACACAAAAACCTTTTATCATCGATATGTGCGAATGGGCTCATGTGTGGACTCACATCAATCTATAATGAGTACCAGAGTTGCTCAGTATTTTTAACACTTTGCAACATAGTTGAAAAGTGTTTATGACTTTGGTCATTCTGTCCGTCTGTCCGTTCGCACGACAACTGCCATAAAAATGACTTTATCAAAATGAAATTTTAGTATATTTTTCAGACGGTCCGTGGGACCTATGGGAATATAAATGAATTATATCACCCAATTAGCTTTGGATTGAACCCGGGTTGAAAAAATGAAATATATTGAACTCTATGGGACCTAATTTCTCAAACATTTCTTAAGTGAATTTAAAATTCACAAATTGCTTCGAAAATTTTAGGAAATATTCAAATTATCCCATAAAATATATAAAAAAAATTCAGTAAAATATGTTAGGTGGTTTTTTAAATAAAAATTATTTAATATAGGGAGAAAAACAAATTCAATTAAATTCTGACTCTTGCTATATCCTCCAGAAAGAAAAAGTGGTATATAATGTAATAAATATCTTTCCAAGAGTTTAATTATTTTATATATAAGAGAGGTTTCACATTTTAAAATAAATATAGTAGATAACAATTTTTCAAATTTTTAAATAAAATAAATTATTATAGTATTGAGATGAATAAAACGATTGGAAAAATGTTTATGAATGAAATACTGCTTTTATATAGAGGCGATTTACATTTCAATGACGTCATTTGAATAAATTTGAATAAATCATGGCGTCTGCAATATAGCTGATATGAATGAAACATTCATTGATTGTACACAGAGAAACAGACGATTTTTTGAATGAAGTTTTAAGCATAAAGTTAAATTACTTGAACCTCCATGGTTTTAATTTTTTAAATAAAATAAATTATTATAGTATTGTAATGAATGACAGGAATAGAGAAACGTTTATGAATGAAATGCTGCTTTTATAATAGAGGCGGTTTGCATTTTGATGACGTCATTTAAATAAAGTTCATTTGTTTTCGATGAAGTTTTCAAATATAATAAATTATTGTAGTATTATGATAATTTTAAAAATATTACCGAGAAATGTATCGCCTTTTAAAGATGGTTATATTTCAATACCGCCATTTGAATGAAGTTCATTTTCTTCGATGAAGTTTTCAAATATAATAAATTAATGTAGTATTGTGATAATTTTAAAAATATTATCGTGGAATGTATCACATTTTAGAGATGTTTATATAAAATCGCATTGCAGTTGGAAAGTGCTTCATAATCAATGCTTTATGCATGACTGATCTTTCTTGTTGTTGTCGTGTCCCTAACATTACAATTAAGGAAGAATGAGTGCACTGCTTCTGGAACTTTCTTGTTTTTTCTTTCAATAACGTCATAAAAATGAAACTCAATTGAACTCATCCCAAAGTATGGAAATCTATCTCACAGTGCAACGATGATTTATCAACGCGTAACCACACAAAACCCTTCCTCAAAACACAGAGAGATGGACCACTGAGCAAAGCTTCCATATCGCGCAGCAAAGACGCAAAAGCTGCGGCCCCAAATACGCCTGCGTTGTAATCGACGATTACCTTGAACAATCAACCGTGTTGATTTTAAGCCCAATTCAATGAATCCTCAAGCGTTTTTATTACTTTTATTTATCTGATAATTCCCTGGAATTCATAGTTAACTTGATATCCTGCAATATAAGCCCTTGGATTTAAGATATCTTAATGTATTAATTAATATGTATATATTAATACGTAATGTACAAACAATGTCTATTCCACTTCTTTATTTCTATTCGAATAGAGCTAGCTTTTCGACTATTTTGCTATACAATATTTTGTCAAAATTACCATAACATTTACGTCCACCAACCTCATCCCTCGAAGGAATAAATTTTCAATCGAATTTCCTGTTTTCGATGAATATTTCATTCAAATAGAAACACATTTTACGGATGATGTGCAAAAGTAAGTTCTATTCACGATCTCTCTCATTTTATTTAGATTAAAATATTTCTTTTCCAACTGTGTCTTACTATAAACATTTTTCAGTATATGCATGCATCTATTTATCTATATTATCAATATAAGGGATTACTGCAACTACACAGACGGCTCAATTTTTTTAAATAACCCTACAAAACTAGAGACTACGCTGTATTTATAAAGCAAGAATATTAGTAAACAAACAGGCATTTAACCCCAATCCGGAGCAACGGAGCAGTGGCGTCATCGGGGATGACGTCATCAACTTATCTTATCTGATCTTATCAGATGACGTCATCGGCTTATCTTATCTGATCCTATCGGATGACGTCATTGGATTATCTTATCGGATGACGTCAATCGATAAGATTATCGGATGACGTCATCTGCTGACACAGAGAGTGGGGTTGAAGAAGAACTTGGCGGCCATCTTGGAAATTTTGGTGGCGCCCTCTATCGGCAGGTTGGAGAACTGTGGTTAAAAGGAAAGAATTGGTTCTGGAGTGAGCTGGATTCGAACTCGGGACCACTTGCACCGTAGGAAAGTGCTTTAACCAGTATAGAGATTGAGACTTGTAGGTAGACGATGAATGAATGATGTCTTACCTGCGAAAGGAGTTGGGTACTTTGAATATTTTCTGAACTTCTACGAGGGAACGGTGCGAGTGAATTAAGATTTTAGTTAACTTTTTATTAATGAATAAAATGTATTATGAAAAAAAATGGAATATAGTCATAATTGAATTTTAATAAGAGGATTATTTTTTTAATGATTGGAACGTGGGTAATTATTTTTTATGGAATGGTTTGGAAAGTGCTTGATGGCATATCCGAAAGTTTGGACAATGATGGTGGCTCCCTCTACTGGCGCTTGAAAGAAATACATGCGTGTTATTGAATTTTAATAGAATTAGTTTCTGAATGTGGTTTTTGTGTTAATGAATATTTTAATTAGATAGTCGAACGATGACTTAATATTTTTAGTAAAGCTTCACGCTCATACATGTTTTAATGAACGAAGATAATTTTTTTTACGTTGGCCGTTCATCAGAATTTTAAGGACGGGGTGTGTGTGTGTGTTATTAAATTTTATTAATTTTAATGAAATGATTTTTGGGGTAAGCCATTGAATGAAGTAGTGGAGAAAATTCTAACACTCCATAGCGAACTAGCATATCGCATTTTTGATGTTATTACAAGTTGGGAACAGGATTTAACCCTTTTAGAAGAGGTGTGTGTGCGCGTATGCCAGCCAAGGTAATTAATTTTTTAATGAATTAGTAGGGGAGTCTGTGTTAAAACTGACATGTTTTAAAAGCCTACGAGATTTTAGGGATAGGTTATACTACTCGCTGAACACGTTTCGACAATTTTTTTTAATTTTACTAGAAATGTTGTCAGATTTTTTTTTATAATGATACTCATACAAATGCTATGAAACGCGAAACTTTAACTGTTTTCTATTTTTACGCACCATGTGAGATTTTAATGCTAGGTTATAATACTGGCTGATTATATTAGGGCTATTATTATTATTTGTATATATACTGGCCATTATATAAAATTATATTTACGTGTTTATATGAAGAATAAAACAGAGGCACGGCTCATTTCCAAAGATGGCTTCGCGTGCAGAGGTTATCGTTACATGTGTATATTTTTTCTTGCTGGCTGTGGTATACATTGTGTCGGAAGTCTTATTCGGAGTGACACTGCCAAGAGATATTCTATTGCATTTAAATGACACTGTGAATATTTCCCTCGTGAACTGATGGATTTAACATACAAAGACACGTAGCACCCTGTCAGCTTTGGTGGTGTAGATGGGCTATATCGTGCGCTTCATGGAAAAGTTAGCAAGAAGAATATAAAGGCATGGTTGGAGAGTGTGGACGCCTACACATTGCACAAGCCTATTCAACGAAAATTTTTAACAAATCGTGTGTTTTTACACGGCATAGACCAACCGGCCACACAGAAAGCTACCATTAGCCTATGGGTTGGTCGTGTGGTCTGGGTTTTCTACGGCATAGACCAAGGGCCAACGGCCGTACCGTGCTGAAAACACCGGTTCTCGTTAGATCACCGAAGTCAAGCAGCATCGGGCGCGGTTAGTACTTGGTGGGTGACCACCTCGGAACACCGCGTGCTGTTGGCCATCTCGGGTGCGGTATCCCCGTGGTTTGCACGCTAGATTTGCACGCTACCACAAATGCCGCCGTGTTCATGCGGAGTACGATCACGTTAAACATGTGGGTCCGTAAGTCCTTCCGAGAGGTTGGTGGTAGGGGAAGGAGGGTACGGTCCCTGTGGATGCCTCCCCCACTGGGTTCCGGTCTAAATTGGGAGGCACTTCCCGGCCGCCCATACAGTTACCTTACACCTTTCTGGTAGGTCGGACGGTCTGGGTCTCAACAACAACAGCGGCATAGACCAACAATGCCAAGCAGATTTAGCCGACATGTCTTCCTTGAAAAATCATAATGACGGTTTTCGATATATTTTGACCTGTATTGACATTTTATCTAAATATGCATGGGCGGGACCTTTGAAGCAAAAGCGCGGAGCAGATATTTTAGCGGCTTTTCAAACCATATTCGCAGAACGTATTCCAAAATCATTACAGACGGATCAAGGTACTGAATTTAAGAATAAAAAATTTCAAAGTTATTTGAAAGAGAATAAAGTGAAATTTTTTACAACCTTTAACACAACGAAAGCCTCAGTTGTTGAACGCCTTAATCGAACCATTAAATCGAAAATGTGGAAATACTTTACCAGCCAAAACACATACCGTTATTTGGATGTCTTGGATTCGATCATGCACAGTTATAACCACACTTTTCACTCTAGCATTAAGAAAGCCCCTGCTGAAGTGAATAAGAGTAATGAAGCACAAGTGTGGAATGTATGGGTTGTGGTAATTCTCCCTCACGTGTCTCGAAATGTATTTTAAACGAGGGTGATGCAGTGCGAGTATCCAAGGTAAAAATGACCTTTGAAAAGGGATACGAAACAAACTGGTCTGAAGAACTTTTTAAAGTCACGGAATGTGCTAAAAGAGAACCAGCTGTTTACAGAATTCAAGATTTACTAGGAGAAACGATTCAGGGAACTTTTTACTTGCAAGAATTGCAAAAAGTGAGAATGAAAGAGGAATACCCGATCGAACACGTTTTAAGGAAACGATATCGAAAAAAGCATTTGGAATATTTTGTGAAATATCGTGGATACCCTGCCAAGTTTAACCAGTGGATTCCTGCCTCTGATTTATCCACCTTATAAAAGAGGGGGACTTTACCTTTGATAAATCATTCGCCGAGATGAGTTTCTACGTGACACTGCCGAGCGACAGCTCGATGAGTTTTTTCCCGGTGAATAAAATTTCTCATTTTATAACTCGATTTCCCTCTCCTATAGAGTTAAAGGGCGCATGGGAATTAGCCATCGCCGAGTTTTTATATCCCCATACCTGGATGAATATCACACAGGAGAATAATTTTATAGGATTTGATTTGAATGATGGAAAAATGATTGGGCGGAGAATCCCACCCGGATTTTACGAAACCATTCCTGATGTTTTAAAGGCTATATTCATTGAAGAACACCAAAACAAGATATCCTTCCATTACAGTCCTATTACGAAACGAGTTAGAATTAGAGTGAAGAATAGAGCCAAGGTGATTTTACAAGATGGGTTAACCCAGGTGTTGGGTTTCGATCCCATGGTGATTTCTTCAGAATCTGATCATGAAGTAATGAGCGAAGGACCCGATGTAGCGGATGTAAACTCACATTATCGTGTACTGTTTGTATATTCAGACATTGTAGAACCACAAATTGTGGGCGACGTTCTGGCGCCTCTTTTGCGTATCGTTAAAGTCACTGGAAATGATGGAGAATCGGTCTCCACGATATTCGATCGACCTCACTACTTACCTGTGAGTAGAAAAATAATTGACACCCTGGAAATCGTTATAAGAACGCACACGGGAGCCCTGACGCCATTTGAACGCGGACGCTCCTACGTGAAATTACACTTTCGCCAAAAGTACCTCTCATAATGTATGTTCCTTACGAATGCTGTAAAAAATCCTTCGAAGACTATTATGTGAACCAAACAGATCAAGGTCTTAATTACTACCAAGGAAGCACTTTTTAGAAAGAATATGGCTTTAGAAGCCTTTTTCGGTCATTTTTAGAGCCTCTGTTCCACTTTTAAAATCGGGGGCAAAAGCTGTCGGAAGACAAATGTGGCACAGTATAGTGAATGTATTGAATGACGTAACTAGAGGAGATGATTTTAAAGTGGCTGCCCAACGCTATTTGAAAGAGGTAGGCCGTAATCTGACAGACAAGGCTGCCAGTAAAATGAAAACGATGATTGGTTCTGGACATAAAAAAAATTCCATAAAAAGAGGAGACTCTCCAAAAATCGAATCATTTCTCCCGCTGCTAAGAAGGTGAAAGCACACGATATTTTCTCTTCAGAATGACGACCCTGATTCATAAAGATTCCACTCCCTGCACCAAGTCCGAACTGGATTTATTTGTGACCCCACCGACCCAAACGGCCATAGAAAAAGGACACTTTATAGAATTTCACCCTCTGTCTAACATACGAGATGGAGATCCCGTAGAGTTTAACATATCTGGAAGTGGAGAGGAATATATGGATTTGGGTTCTTCGTTCTTGTATGTTAAAGCGAAAATTGTGAAATCGGACGGAACCCCTTTACCTGATAAAGAATCAGTAGCTCCCGTGAACTTGTTTTTGCATTCCTTATTCTCACAAGTCGATGTCAGTTTGAACGAACGAGTGATTTCTTTAGCCACCAACACGTATCCTTACAGAGCCTACATAGAAACACTTTTAAATTATGGAGCAGATGCCAAGAAAAGTTTACTCACCTGCGAATGCTTCTTTAAAGATACGAATCTGAGTGATATAGACCCTCTATCGGAGAACCCCAACGAAAGATTGAAACAAAGATATGAAATGAGTAAATTAAGTAGAACCGTGGACATGAATGGACAGATTCATTCCGACATATTTCAGCAGAATCGCCTCATCTTGAATTTGGTGGATTTGAAAATAAAAATGACACGAAGCAAATCTGAATTTTGTTTAGTGTCCAACGCACCCAAACCCGACTACAAAGTTTTGTTAGAGCACGCTTCCATGTTTGTCCGAAAAGTTAAAGTAAGCCCCGGAGTATTATTAGGACATGTTCAAGCCTTGGAAAAGAATTTGGCAAAGTATCCTATAGATCGTGTATTGTGTAAAACATATTCGGTGTCGAAGGGAAATTGGTCTTTTATGCAAGATAATGTCTTTTTAGGTGTTATGCCAAAAAGAGTGGCCATTGCGTGTCTTAATAATGCCGGCATGAACGGCCAATATGCATTAAATCCATTTTTTCTAGACCACCAACATGTAAACCTTTTAAGTGTTTACGTGGACGGCAATCCAGTTCCAAGCAAACCCTTAGAATTGAACTTTGAAGACAACAACTACGTGCGCGCCTATCACAGTCTCTTCCCTGGATTTAACCAAGACAAGGGAATTCACCTGACCCAAGACGAATTTGCAAAGGGCTATACCTTGTACGCTTTTGATTTGTCGCCCGACATGTGCGATGGGCCGCATATGAATTTACAGCAGCAAGGTAATTTACGTGCAGAAGTGAAATTTTCTGAAGCTCTTCGAAGAACCATTTCCATCTTGGTGTATGCGGAATTTGAAAACGTGATTGACAAGTCTCGTCATATTCTGTGTGATTTTGCCAATTAAAAATGGATACCAAGCAACTGCACAAGGCATTGTCCAAGAACATTTTTACGAGCGATTCCTCTTTAGGTGTTTTTGCAAGCGACAATCTACCTGAAAAGATTGAGCGATATCCCACCTGTTTCGTGGCTAACGCAGACTCTTCGACAGAACCTGGAAGCCATTGGTTAGCCTTTTACTTGCCTTTTCGAGATTGTTTTGAATTTTTCGATTCCTACGGACATTCACCGGACATCTTTGAAGGAGCTATATCGGACTATGTATCATCTTTTCAGCATATGGACTATAATTGTATGCCCCTGCAAAGCAATGTCACGGCCGTCTGTGGTCACTATTGTATTTATTATTTATATTCTAGATGTCGCGGAACTTCTTTGAAAGATTCTCTTGATCTATCTTGTAACATTTTTTTCATAACCTTGTAATGAAAAAAAAAATATTACAAGTATCTAAATTCATATTTATTTTTTTTAAATGTTTTAAAAGCATTAAATTTTAATTTTTTTTATAAACTTCTAGCTTACCATTCAATTAGAAGTAACTTAACTTAAAATTCATAATTATTTTTAAATCCATATTTAAGAAAATTATTTCACGTTGGTGGGGAACACTGCCCTAAAGGGTGAAACGACAGCTTGCGTCACATCCCAAGTACTGTTGGAAAGGCTCCCACTTTCTTCTTCTGCTACTAACATTTCCCACTTTTGCTAACACTTTTTCTTCTGATGTATAACATGCATGTATCATTTTCTTTTTAAGTAGAAAATCGATCATATCCCTTCTTTGTAGAAATGGATCATACGATTTTCGAATACATTATGAGGCTATTTTCTAAACTAGAAATGGCATACACTCATTTCTTTTCTTAATGTATGACATGCATGTACTATTTCTACATAGAAATGGATCTTGCTATTTTCGAATAACATAGAAATGGATTTTGCTATTTTCTAGTACATAACATTTTAGATGACTCTTTAAAATAACCCAGCATACTCTTCAAAATAATATGGATTCCATTCTTTGGACTTTTAGAAGACATTGGTAAGGACATACATGTCACACATTTGCTCCATACACATGCAAGTCACATCTGTACACAACATCAGCTTGTGAAGCTTTCAGTACTTTGCATTTTCTTATTTTAAAAATATCTCCCAAGTTTTGCATTCACTGAAAATTCAGTACACCTATTCATTTTAACTACGTCTTAAATATAGCAAAGTCTTGAATTCCCCATATATTTGAAAAGAAATCAATACAACCATTTTTCATAGTTAAAAGCAGTCGAAACGGATTCTGAAACTTGGCATAAAAAAAATCGCGTAGCACACACAATCATTCTTAAAAAGGGTCGAGTCATGTTCAATCAGTAGTATAATCTGCCATTAAAATCACACATGGTATGCGATAATAGACATTCCGCTAATTCAAAACAGTTAAAGTTTCGCGTTTCATAGCATTTGTATGAATATCCTTAAAATATTCCCAGTAAAATTTTAAAAAAAAATTGTCGAAACGTGTTCAGCGAGTATTATAACCTATCCCTAAAATCTCGCCTGCTTTTAAAACATGTCAATTTTAACACAGACTCCCCTACTAATTCATTAAAAAATTCATTACCTTGGCTGGCATACGCGCACACACACCTCTTCTAAAAGGGTTAAATCCTATTCCCAACTTGTAGTAACATCAAACATGCGATATGCTAGTTCACTATGGAGTGGTAGAATTTTCTCCATTACTTCATTCAATAGCTTGCCGCAAAAATCATCTCATTAAAATTAATAAAATTCAATAACACACACACACCCCGTCCTTAAAATTCTGATGAACGGCCAGCGTAAAAAAAAATCATCTTCGTTCATTAAAACATGTATGAGCGTGAAGCTTTACTAAAAATATTAAGTCATCGTTCGACTATCTAATTAAAAGATTCATTAACACAAAAATCACATTCAGAATTTAATTCTATTAAAATTCACTAACGCGTATGTATTTCATTCAAGCGCCAATAGAGGGAGCCACCATCACTGTCCAAACTTTCGGAAATGCCTTCAAGCACTTTCCAAACCATTCCATAAAAAAATAATTACCCACGTTGCAATCATTAAAAAAATAATCCTCTTATTAAAATTCAATTATGACTATATTCCATTTTTTTTCATAATACATTTTATTCATTAATAAAAAGTTAACTAAAATCTTAATTCACTCGCACCGTTCCCTCGTAGAAGTTCAGAAAATATTCAAAGTACCCAACTCCTTTCGCAGGTAAGACATCATTCATTCATCGTCTACCTACAAGTCTCAATCTCTATACTGGTTAAAGCACTTTCCTACGGTGCAAGTGGTCCCGAGTTCGAATCCAGCTCACTCCAGAACCAATTCTTACCTTTTAACCACAGTTCTCCAACCTGCCGATAGAGGGCGCCACCAAAATTTCCAAGATGGCCGCCAAGTTCTTCTTCAACCCCTCTCTCTGTGTCAGCAGATGACGTCATCCGATAATCTTATCGATTGACGTCATCCGATAAGATAAGCCAATGACGTCATCCGGTAGGATCAGATAAGATAAGCCGATGACGTCATCTGATAAGATCAGATAAGATAAGTTGATGACGTCACTGCTCCGTCGCTCAGGATAGGGGTTAAATGCCTGTTTGTTTACTACTAAGAATCAAGTTAATAATGTTTTATTAAGAAGCATTTTATTGAATAAAGCTGGAAATATTCACTGTAAGGCTGCCATACTAAGCCATGGCCCCCATAAGAGGGTGGCTACACCCAGGGGATCCGGGACAAACGGATGTGAAAAGGGGCCCGGCGGAGCCAGACGCCTTTCAGGGGTTTTTTCTGATTAACTAATTGACAGCTGTTGGGGAAAAAAATTGGATGTGACTTTGAGAAATTCGAAAAATAACAACTGTAACATGATTTTTTATTATATCAAAGATGGCCCAATTAGTGGCTATGTCCTTAACGGTCACTGTCCTTAAAAATATCGCGAGAGAAAAAGGATCAATCACGATCGCCGTACCATCGCATCGTTTCCATTTTTCCAGGAAGAAACACTACTTGTGCTCAGGGGGCGCTGACAAAAGTTCCGGGGCCTTATGCAAAATCTTAGGACCCTGTTCAACAAACGGTAGCGGGTCCTTACGTCCCCCCGCCCCCCCCCCCATATAATATTAATGCTCAATTGTCCATGAATTTTTGGATGTTCGTTATTTTTTCAAGGTCCGCCATACAGGGAGTGGGATAAGTGGAACTAATGTCCATAGGGCTGCAATCCATAGTAGGCCCTTAAAAATTTCGTTCTTCGGATATATCCGTTAAAGGAGGTTTTATTGTATTATATTTGGGGCCAGGGGGCCGTCCTACGATGTGGAGGGCCATGTATATATCTCAGTCTTTATTCAATATCACAGGACCACAGGATATGATTGGCCATCTCCAAAAGACCTATAACGCGTAACATATTTTGCAGCAAATTTTAATGTAACGCAGCAATTTTTACTGTCTCAGCTACAATCATTCCTTTACCCCAGTGTCGCAATGTCGACGACATGTTTTTGTTTCTATTTTGCTCAAGTATATTCCAAAAAGAACTCCCGAACTTCAAAACTGAATATCTCAGAAACGGTTATAGATAAAAAGCAAAATGAAGTGTACGTTAATTGGACAGCCAGTAAAATTTACATACTGCGATTTCAAATAATAGTTGAAAATGTTGCGAACAGATGGCGCTGATAGGCATATACAGTCAAATCAACTTCAACGCTTCCTGTCCTTTCAAATTTTGTGAACAAATATTGAATTTTATTTCCGATCCGGACCTTTCGATACTTGAAATCTACGTTGAAAACTGCGTCTTGTCTCCGCCTGGCTGCAATTCAACCGATTTTATTCGAGCATAATGAAAATCCTTTGCTCCAACAAATACAACTCTCTTCCAAGGTTTATGTCCACCTCGTTCATTGCATAAAATATTCTTTCATGTTTCGACAGTGGAACACAAAAAAAGTCTAAATGAACTGTAGAACACACACAACAATTTAATAAAAATTTAAACGCTATCTATTGGCAATAATTTGAACTATTTTTGAAAACCACTGTATGTAAATTTCGCTGGCTGTCCAATAAACATAGACTTTATTTCACCTTTTTGGGACACCCTGCATATGAATAAGCCCACTTTAAATGAAGAGGATCTATTGAACTAAACCAATTCCTGAACAGGGATAAATAAAGTGTTCCTCTTTAAATTCTCTAAGGACAAATCATTAATTGCTTTTTCCATTAATCGTTTATAAGAGAAACCCGCCATGGAGTTCTTTTAGAACAGGCATAGTTGTCGTGTACTATGTTTTTTGTGTACCTGGAGCCACGTTACTAGTTTTTATGGGCTCCCGAGGGAGCGATCCAGTAGCGATTAACTGATTGAAATACATACAATATCAATTACAGACTTTTATTCGTCAGCGTCGTGTGTGTTGATATGTGATTTGCACCAGTAATAGTATTTATAAAAGGTAATCAATGTCATCCACCTTCAATATCCGGGAACCTTCTCTGATCTGCATCAGTTATTGAGCTCTATATCTATGTTCACGAATATAACAGTAATGATCCACTCTTAAATATACAAATATACAAAAATCATTACATATTGTACTTCATTTATCTGAAGAATGCATATCACACAAAATAAATTATTAGGTGAATTTCAATTTTATCCTGTTTTTAAAGTACCGCCGTTCAGAATAAGAGAAGCTGATTTTAATGATCTGGCAAAAGTTATTTATTTATTTATTATTTAAAAGTTTCTTTACATTACCTTTTTGAACAATTTGCCACCCTGTGTGACCAGAGTTTGGGCCCGGGAAAAACAGCCCTCTCTACCTTCTCTCGATGGCCCTGGTTATCCTATCAGAACCTGCCTATAGATGGCATTCCTGTAGTTAAGATAATTCTCCCATTGCAGATAACAGCACGCTCTTTTTATGCAATATTCACTATAGAATAGCCTGTACCTGAAGCGGAAGAAAATTCGGTATGTGACTCAATTTCCTTCGCATTGCAAGTTTTCGTGCTGTCATTACATGTATCATCTATTTAACATTGAAGATAAAAAATCTGATGTGGGCAACACATGGTTTTCCTTACATAATGCAATGAATTTACTACTTTTACAGTTAAAAAAATGTTATTCTTATAGTAGATACTTATATTCTTTCCAAAATATTGAATTTTCTTCAATTAGTCGTCATTTTCATTAATTTAGCGTCGTTTTTATCCATTTGGCGAGATTTTTGTTAATTTGGCAACAAATTAAAAGTCGCCAAGTTGGCGACATTCCGCCAAATTCGTCGCCAAAATCTCTCCAAGCGTTATGGACGGAGAAATAAGTTATTCTTACAGCAGATAAATGACTATTGGCGTTCAAATATAAAAGCATTACTCAAAGTATATTTTTTCCTGAATGGAACGAGCTAGTTCCACGAGATTGATGGCACCAAATTTATCGCATGGTACTACATATGAAAAGCGAGCATGTTTCTCAATAGGAAATATGTTTTTTTTTTTATTTTATATGACTTTTTGATAATTTTTTTTGAAAAATAAGTAATATCTCGAGAACGGCTCATGTTACCGTTCTAAAATTTATGTCAATCGTTTTCTAATGAAAAATTACATAAGAAGTGTCTATTTGCGTAACTTTATTAGCGGTTTTGATTTTTTTGACGATTTTTTAGGGGAGTCGAAAATTTAGGGGGGTTCTGAACATTCGATTGCATTTAAAAAAAATAGGCTTCCAGTGTTTACGGATTGTGATTTTTGTACCAAATTTCGTTCGAATCGGTCCATTCCATTCGTTCGTCAGTTATCGTCTCCACAGACTCACTGACACACACACACACATACTTTCTCACACACACACACATTTTCACACACACACAAACAGATATCCCTTCAAAAATGTTCGATTCGTGATCAGGGATGCTTGAAACGTGCTCTCCCGTCGAAAACTCGAATTCGAATTTTCGACCCCGTCACAATACTTTCCTTATATATTATGTATGTAAGGAAAGTAAAAACTTGAAAGTCCTTGGATACTGTTATCAAAAAAGAAAGCACGTTCCATTTCTACCCTGATATACTCTTCACGTGGTAGATACACATTTAACGGATGTTTTCAAGATATTTTTGACCACAAAATAAATCCACAGTTAAAACATTTTATTTCTCATTTCACTTCTATTCGGTACTATTTCACTTTTCTATAAACATCTTGGTCAGCAACTACCGTGAAATTTTTGGTTTACATCCAGTATTCTTATCCCTTGGAGGAATAAACTTCAAATCTAATTTCCTATTTTCGTGAATATTTTACTTCAAAGGAAAACTATTTTTGCTGGTATTGTGGAAAAGAAATCTATTGACACATCTTCGACCTTCCATCATTCAGCTTATGTTAAATTGCTTTTCTTTGCCGGTTCTGGTGAAATATCGTAGTGCAATGATATGGCGCTATTTGGGAGAAGAACAGCGTTTAGAGTTGCCCATCCAAAACTTTAAAAATTTCTAAAGAGAAAAGTGATCTTATTTTCTTCATTTTAAAAAGCACACATTTTAAAGAACTAGTAACTCCAGTGGTTAAATTTCTCCCATGATACTCGTATATATCTACTAGCAGCATACCCGTTCTTCGTATGGAGTATATAATATAAATAAACTTAAAATTCACAATCATGTGCAAATTCCTATAATATACTAAATGACATGCTTAATCAAAATATTCTGTTAAAATATTTAATACAATGCTCCTAAAATGAAACCTCAGAATCTCTGTTCTCACTATACAAAATTATCTTCACGGGTAGATCTGAAGAATAAAATATCCTGGCCTTTTTTGCAAGCAAATTTATAAAAAGTATGGAATTGAATCAATATATGCAAAATAATAGCGTATTGTATGAGACCCGTACTACTTATATACGCGAATATTAGAAGATATAACCTGTATTATGACATTACATGTATACATTGAAAATATCAATAAATCCGTAATCTTTAAACCAGTAGGCAGTAATTAATTCCAATATGCGCCCAAATGAAAGTGCTAAAATTATATGGAAGGATAAACCCGTACTACTTATAATGTCATAGATTAGAAGATATGTCCTAGTGTTAGTAAAAGATTACCCGTATTATAATATTTAGTTTGAAAAATTTTTGCCAATATATAACAGATTACTTAATAAATTAAAAATATCAATAATCCCCGTGATCTTCATACCGGAAGGCTTGATTCCAATATATGCCAATATACATGTACTACTTATATTCTCTTACATTAGAAGATATACCCGTGCATTTGTAGAAGATTACTCGTACAACGTACAATATATGAGTTTCAACAATTTTTGCCGCAATAAAACAATGCCATAAGAAATTGAAAATATCAATAATCTCTGAATCAATAATCCCCGAAAACATCAATAATAATAATGTTTAAACATGAAGATCGTAATTGATATTATCCAGTCAAAATTACGATGGCAATGAAATTTCTTTTATATACATATCTTCATCATTAAAATCGGAAAAGATTTAATAAAAATCTTCTTCCTCATAAACACATTAAATTTAAATCCGTTGTTAAGCGACATGTTATGATTTGCTTCAAATAAATGGGTGGTCAAAATATCGTCTGAATATCTCTAATGAAGGTTTGACGACATTTTAAAAAATCGCCAAATTTATCGCCAAGTGGAACTGTAGAACTGATAGTCCCACTTGGCGATAAATTGAGGAACCATCATCAAAATATTATCCCCTAAAAAACACAATTTCGCTTATTTAGGGCAATTTATCAATTTCCAAATATTTTTATGGATTTATAAATATTTTTATCAATTTGGTGACATTTTAAAAATTCGCTAAATGGATTACTAAGTAGGGCGGTTGGACTGACAGACAAATGCAAACGAAACACCATTTCAGTACTTCCTTTTAACAAAACAAATTTAATTTCATTGATTTGCGTCACTTTTATCAATTTGGAGACATTTCCACTAATTTGGTAAAGTTTAAGAAAAGTTACCAAGTTAGCGATATCCAGCCAAATTCGTAGCTCTAAATTCGCAGATCTGAATAACATATCGTGATCCAGTTTGTATATACTAAATGAAAACACTAAAATATTATTAGAAGATATACCCATTCTACTCTTTTTCTGTTTAAACAATTGGATAAATGAATTTATTGGGTAAACAGAATATAAGTTTATTAGCTAAACACAATATATAAGCTTAAAACCTCTTTGCTAAAATACATGAAAGTGATGTATGCAGTTCGCAATTAATATAATTAAAAAAAAATCAAACCGTTCATTTATAAGATATATTTTAATATCCATTTATTTATTATTCAAATCGAAAAAATAATAATTATCATTAACAAACACATTTAATTCCATTACTTTGTCGAGAAACATGATATAAGATAGAATCTTCCTCATAAAATGCGAAATTAAATAACCATTTTAATTTCTTTATACTTCTAATCGTTGAGTAAAAGCTTGTGAAATATAAAACATGGAGGTAGATTTTTCCATTTAAATTCATGTTTCATACAATTCATGCTTTCAGATAGTGACTATTTAATGCAAAAATCCTGCATCAAACTCAAAAATAAAGTTTTAATTCCCTTTGACGTTTTAAACAAACGATTTTTATCCTTTCCGTTTGGATAAACCACGGAGTTGGAGAGTAGAACTCATATAAAAAAAGTTCCGTTTTTCATTAATATCTCGACAACCCCTGGTCTTAGAAACTCGAAACTTGGGCAAAATTTATGGGGAGCTATTTCAAGGCCACCCACAAAATTTCATTAAATTTGGTTCAGCCGTTCTCTCGTGATGATGAGACAAACGAGAGTTTGGTTTTTTACTAATATCTCGAGAACCACTGGTCGTAGAAATTCCAACCATAGACTAAATTTTAAGTGGGGCTATTTCTAGGCTACCCACAAAATTTCATCAAATTCGGTTCAGCCGTTCTCCCGTGATGACGGGACAGACAGACAGATTTTCATTTTTATTTATATAGAAGACTAGCAGCATACCCGTTCTTCGTACGGAGTATAAAATATAAAGAAACTTATAATTCAGATTCATATGCAAATTATGTTAAAATATTAAATTTATTGCTCCTAAAGAGAAGTTTATGAATATCTGTTCTCATCATGCAAAATTATCGTCACGGGCAGATCTGCAGAATAAAACATCCTGGCCCCTTTCGAAAGCAAATTTACAAAAAAAAAAGGAATTGAATCAATATATGCAAAATGAAAGCATTAAAATTGTATAGGACCCGCACTACTTATATACGCGAATATTAGAAGATATAACCTGTATCAATAGATTACATGTATAAATTGAAAATATCAATAAACCCGTAATTGATTCCAATATATGCCAGAATGAAAGCACTAAAATTATATGGGAATGTATATATATATATATATATATATATATATATATATATATATATATATATATATATATATATATATATATATATATATATACCCATACTACTTATATTGTCGCAGATTAGAAAATATGCCTATATGCCTGTGTGTTAGTACAAGATTACCTTTATTACAATATGAGTCTAAAAAATCTTTGCCGAAATAAAACAGATGACTTTATAAATTGAAAATTTCAATTATCCCCGTAATCTTTATACCAGAAGGTCGTAATTGATTCCAATATATGCCAATATATATCAAAATATATGCCTATATATCTGTACTACTTATATTCTCGTAGATTAGAAGATAACACGTTCATTTAAAGAAGATTATTCGCACAACGTACAATATGTGAGTATCAACAATTTTTGTCATAATAAAACAATGGTATAATAATTTGAAAATATCAATAATCCCTGAATCAATAATCCCCGAAAATATCAATGATAATAATGTGTAACCTGAAGATCGTAATCGATATTTTCCAGTCAAAAATGCAATGCCAATGAAATTTATTTTATATACATATCTTTATTATTCAAATCGGAAAAGATTTAATTAATATCGTATGCCACATAACACATTGGATTTACATCCATTGCTAAACGACATGATATCAGTTGCTTCAAATAAATTGATGGATATCATATCGTCTGAATAATGCTATCTCCATGAAAGGTTTGGCGATATTTTCTTCAATTTAGCGATAACTTAAAAAATCGCCAAAATTATCGCCAAGTGGGACTGTAAAACTGATAGTCCCATTTTGCGACAAATTGACGAAACATCATCATAATATTATCTCCTAAAAAAACACAATTAATTTCATTTATTAACCGCAATTTTATCAATTTCATGACATTTTTATAGATTCACAAACATTTTTATCAACTTGGTGATATTTTAAAAATTCGATAAATGTGTTACTAAGTAGGATGGATAGACTGACCCACAAATGCTACCGAAACATCATTTCAGTACTGTCTTCTAAAAAAACGAATTTAATTTCATTGATTTGCGTCGTTTTTAGCAATTTGGCGATATTTCCGTCAGTTTGGCAAAGTTTAAGAAAAGTTGCCAAGTTAGCGATATTCCGCCAAATTCGTAGCTCTGAAATTGCAGATCTGAAGAATAAAACATCCTGATCCCGTTTGTATATACTAAATACAAACACTAAAATTGTATTAGAAGATATACCCTTTCTACTCTTTTTCTGTTTCAACAATCGGATAAATGAGTTTATTGGTAAACACAATATGAGTTTATTAGCAAAACACAATATAAAAGCTTAAAAACTCTTTGTCAAATGAAAGTGATGTACGCAGTCCGTAATTAATATAATAAAAAGAAAAATCAAACCGTTCATTTACAAAATATATTTATACATCTATTTATTTATTATTCAAATAGAAAAAATAATAACAAATATTAAGAAACACATTTAATTTAATTGCGTTGCTGAGCAACATATTATAATAAAGAATCTTCCTCATAAACTGCGAAATTAAATAACCATTTTGATCTCTTCCCCATAAAATGCAAAAATAATAACCATTTTGATTTCTTTATACTTTCCATTGTTTAGTAAATGCTTGACCATGGAGTTAGATTTTCCATTAAAATTCATGTTTCAAACAATTCATGCTTTCAGATAGTGACTAATTAATGCAAAAATCCTGCACTAAGATCAGAAATGAAGTTTTAATTCACGTTGACGTTTTAAACAAACGATTTTCATCCTTTCCGTTTGGATAAACCACGGAGTTAGAGAGTAGATCTCCTAGGATAAAGTTCCGTTTTTCATTAATATCTCGACAACCCCTGGTATTAGAAACTCGAAACTTAGGCAAAATTTATATGGGGCTATTTTAAGGCTACTCACAAAATTTCTTTAAATTCGATTCAGCCGTTCTCTCGTGATGATGAGACAAACGAAATATTCGTTTTTCACTAATATCTCGAGAACCGCTGGTTATGGAAACTCCAAACATGGACTAAATTTTAAGTGGGGCTATTTCTAGGCTACCCACAAAATTTCATCAAATTCGGTTCAGCCGTTCTCCCGTGATGATGGGACAAACAGACAGACAGACAGACAGATTTTCAATTTTATTTATATAGACTAGCAGCATACCCGTTCTTCGTACGGAGTATATAATATAAAGAAACTTGAAATTCATAATCATGCCCAAATTCTTATAGTATACTAAATGACATGTTTAATCAAAACATTCTGTTAAAATATTTAATATAATGCTCCTAAAAAGAAGTTTAAGAATCTCTGTTCTCGCTATATAAAATTATCTTCATGGACATATCTGAAGAATAAAACATCTTGGACCCCTTATGTAAGCAAATATAAAAAAAAATATGGAATTGAATCAATATATGCAAAATAAAAGCGTTAAAGTTGTATGGGACCCGTACTAATTATATACGCGTATATTAGAAAATATAACCTCTATTAGTAGATTACATGTATAAATTGAAAATACCAATAAACCCGTAATCTTTTAATCTGAAGACAGTCATTTATTCCAATATATGTCAAAATGAAAGTGCTAAAATTATATAGGAATATATAAACGTACTACTTATAATGTCCGATTATTAGTAGAAGATTACCCGTATTACAATATGAGTCTCAAATGCTTTTTGGTAAAATACAACAGACGACGTAATAAATTGAATATATAATTAATCCCCTTAATCTTCATACCAGAAGACTGTACTTGATTCCAATATATATGCCAATATATGTCAAAATATATGCCAATATACCTGTACTACGTATATTCTCGTAGGTTAGAAGATATACCCGTGCATTCCTAGAAGATTACTCGTACAACGTACAATATGCGTGTGTCAGCAATTTTTGCCGCAATAAAACAATGGCATAATAACTTAAAAATATCAATATTCCCTGAATCAATAATTCCGGAAAATATCAATAATAATAATGTTTAAACCTGAAGAGTATAATTGATATTATCCAGTCCAAAATGAAATGGCAATGAAATTTATTTTATATACATATCTTCATTATTCAAATCGGAAAGGATTTAATAAAAATCGTCTGCCGCATAAACACATTGGATTTAAATCCGTTGCTAAGCGACATGATATCATTTGCTTCAAATAAATTGGTAGAAAAAATATCGTCTAAATAGTTATACTTCTATGGAACATTTGGTGACAGTTTCATCAAATTAGCGACATTTTAAAAAATCGCCAAATTTATCGCCAAGTGGGACTGTAGAACTGACAGTTCCACTTTGCGACAAATTGACGAAATATCATCACTATACTATCCCCTAACAAAAAACAATTAATATCATTTATGTAGCGCAATTTTATCAATTTCAAGATATTTTTATAGATTTGAAAACATTTTTATCAATTTGGTGACATTTTAAAAATTCGCTAAATGTATTACTAAGTAGGATGGTTGGTCTGACTGATAAATGCTAACCAAACAACATTTCAGTACTCTCTTCTAACAAAAAAAAAAGAAAAAAATTCATTGATATGTAGAAGACCCAAGCCACACGACCAACCCGAAGGTTTATGGCAGCTGTTTGTGTGTCGTTTATATCAATTTTGCAACATTTCCGTCAATTTGGCAAAGTTTAAGAAAAGGTGTCAAATTAGCGATATCCCTCCAAATTCGTAGCTTTGAATTTGCAGATCTGAATGAAACATTCTTATCCCGTTTCAATATACTAAATGAAAACACTACAATTGTATTAGAAGATATACCCGCTCTACTCTTTTTCTGTTTCAACTATCGGCTATATGAATTTATTGGCTAAACACAATATATGAGTTTAGTAGCTAAATACGATATAAGCTTGAAAACTCTTTGCCAAAATAAATGAAATTGATGTACGCAGTCAGCAATTAATATAATTAAAAGAAAAATCAAACCGTCCATTCATAAGATATACTTTTATATCCATTTATTTATTATTTAAATCGAAAAAAAATAATAAAAACATTAACAAACACATTTAATTTAATTGCGATGCCGAGCAACATGATATATCCTCCTAAAATGTTAAAATTTATTAACCACTAACAGCACACCCGTTATTCGTACGGAGTGTATAATTTAATGAAACTTAAAGTTCGCAATCATGTGCAAATTCTGTTAAAATATTAAATTTATCGCTCCTAAAGAGAAGTTTAAGAATATATGTTCTCACTATGCAAAATTATCTTCACGATCAGATCTGAAGAATAAAACATCCTGCCCCCTTTTGTAAGCAAATTTACAGAAGAAAAAATAAGAATTGAATGAATATATGCAACCCCGTACTAATTATATTGTCGCAGATCAGAAAATATGCCAATGTGTTAGTAGAAGTTTACCCGTATTACAATATGCGTCTCAAAAATATTTGCCAAAATAAAAGAGATGACGTAATAAATTGAAAACATCAATAATATCCGTACTCTTTATACCAGGAGGTCGTAATTGATTCCAATATATGCCAATATATATCAAAACATATGTCAATATACCTGTACTACTTATATTCTCGTAGATTAAAAGATATACACGTGTATTTGTAGAAGATTCGTACAACATACAATATATGAGTTTAAACAATTTTTGTCGTAATAAAATAATTGCATAATAACTTGAAAATATCAATAATCCTTGAATCAATAATCCCCGAAAATATAAATAATAATAATTTTTAAACCTGAAGACCGTAATTGATATTATCCAGTCAAAAATGCTATAAGAAAAATCAAATCGTTCTTTTCTAAAATATATTTTTATATCCATTTATTTATTATTCAAATCGAAAAAATAATTATTAAAATTAACAGACAGATTTAATTTAATTGCGTTTCTGAGTAACATGATATAAGATAGAATCTTATAACATGTTAAATATGTCATGTCTTATAACATAAACTGCGAAATTAGATAACGATTTTGATTTCTCTATACTTCTCATTGTTCCGTAAAAGCTTGTTTTAAATAAACCATGAACCATGGAGATAGATTTCCCCTTTAAATCATGTTTCAAACAATTCATGTTTTCAGAAAGTGACTAATTAACGCAAAAAATCTCCCATCAAACTCAGAGATTAAATTTTAATTCACTTTCAAACGATTTTCAAGCTTTTCGTTTGGATAAACCACGGAGTTAGGGAGTAGAACTCCTGGGAAAAAGTTCCGTTTTTCATTAATATCTCGACAACCCCAGGTCTTAGAAACTCGAAACTTGGACAAAATTTATGGGGGGATATTTCAAGGCTATTCACCAAATTTCATTAAATTCGGTTCAGCCGTTTTTCCGTGACGATGAGACAAACGAAAATTTCGTTTTTTACTAATATCTCGAGAACCACTGGTCGTAGAAACCCAAAACACGGATATAATTTTAAGTGGGGCTATTTCTGGGCTACCCACAACATTTCATCAAATTCGGTTCAGCCGTTCTCCCGTGATGGTGTGACAAACAGACAGACAGACAGACAGACAGACAGACAGACAGACAGACAGACAGACAGACAGATTTTCATTTTTATTTATATAGATTAAATTATAACAAAAATCGGAGAAATTTTAAATTTAAAATATACAGGGTGTCCAGTGCTATCGGTGCCCCATGGCTATTTCCTCAACCGTTAGTTACAGAGATATACTTCCAACTGCAAAAATGTTTTTAATTTTAAAATATATTATCTTAGAAACAGTTTAAATCAATAAATACATTTCTGAAAGAAATGCGAAATATAAATTTGTATACGGTCCCCCGGTCCTACCAATTATATTTAGGAAAATCATCCTCATGCAATTTCATGCAAAAAAAAAAAAAAAATCTTCCTTTTGTAACCAAAATTCACAGAGGTATGAAGCATTAAACTTTATGACTTAAGTCGCTTTTACACGCATAAAAATGTCCCGTTTCAGGCAACCAACCAATCAGGCACCGTATTGACCATTTCTCCAGGCAACCAACCATTAAGGGCCAGTATTGACCATTTCTCATCACAATGAGTGCTCCAACTGTAAACAGCTCTAAGTCGGTCAATTTTGGTCGTAAACGGATGATTTTTTTTTTTTTTTTTGCATAAAATTGTATAAGGATGATTTTCCTATATATAATTGGTAGGACCGGGATACTGTATAAAAATTTATATTTCGTGTTTCTTCCAGAGATGCATTTATTGATTTAAACTGTTTCTAAGATAATAGATTTTAAAATTTAAAGCATTTTTGAAATTGGAAGTGTTTCTCTGTCACTAACGGTTGAGGAAATAGCCATTGGGTACTGATAGCACTGGATACCCTGTATATCAGAGTAATAAAATAATCAAATGTAATATAGAACAAGGATTTCTCTGAATTTTCATTTCATTTCTAATATAATCGCCAACAGCGATTTCTATTCGTCAAATGTAGTTTTTAATCACTAAATTTTTAATTTACAATGCTTAGAGTTTGCCTTCCAAAACATAAAAATCTAAAGAGAAAAGCGATATCTTATCGCCTTGATATTAAACAAGAAAGATCAATCATGCTGAAAGCATTGAATATGAAACACTTTCCAACTTCAATGCAATTTTATTTAAACAACTCTAAAATGCAATACATTCCCCGATAATAATTCAATACTTACCACAATACTACATTAATTTATTATATTTGAAAACTTAAACCTTCATAAAAAAAATTAACTTCATTCAAATGACAGTTTTGAAACATAAATTACCTGGTTTAAACATCGCTAAAATTCGATACATTCCTCGGTAATATTTTTTAAATTATCATAAACATTTTTCAAGCTGATTTAAAATTCCCAAATTGCTTTGAAAATTTTAGGCAATATTCAAATTATTCCGTAAAATATATACAAAAAAATTCAGCAAAATATATTCAGTAGTTTTTTAAATAAAAATTAAAATAATAATTACACCTCTTATATGAAGCGATCACGTGATCATTATATGAAATGATCACGTGACTCCCTTCAAAATGAAATATGGCATCCATCTTGTCTCAAAATCGTGATTTTTAAAGTTCTTTTTAATTCATATTGAGTGTTGTATCCGTCCTAAAACCATTTTATTTTTGCCTAAACTCTGTGCATCTAAATACTGAAACAACGCAATTACAATATATTTGAGTTTAAATGATCATCCAAATTTGATTATTACTACAACGAAGCCTATTTCTCACTTATGTAAAATGTAAACAGCAAAATATGTAGAATGAGTTGTATAAGAATTGCTACATTTCTTTAATGCAAAATTATTTAGCTCATGGAGTCTGTATAGCTGATATAAATGACATATTCATTGATTTTACAGAGAGAAGGACGATTTTTTCGATGATGTTTTAAGCATAGAGTTTAATCACTTGTACTTCCATAGTCTTACGTTTTTAAATAAAGTAAATTATTATAGTATTGTGAGGAATAAAATGAATGGAAAAATGTTTATGAATGAAATGCTGCGTTTATAGAGAGAGCCAGGCGTGTTATATTTCGATAACGTCATTTAAATGAATTTCATTTGTTTTCGATGACGTTTTCAAACATAATAAATTATTGTAGTATCATGATAATTTTAAAAATATTACCGAGGAATGTATCGCCTTTCAGAGATGTTTAAACCAGGCAATTTATATTTCAATGCCGTCATTTGAATTAAGTTCATTTTTTCGATGAAGGTTTAAGTTTTCAAATATAATAAATTAATTTAGTATTGTGATAAGTTTTAAAATATTACCGAGGAATGTATTACATTTTAGACATGTTTAAATAAAATTGCATTGAAGTTGGAAAGTGTTTCATAATCAATGCTTTAAGCACGATTGATCTTTCTTGTTAATTCTTGCTCAGAACTGGATGTACGTTAAATAAATCTCTACTAGGGCAAAATTTATTAAACTATTTTCCGTTTACTAATGCGAAAATTCTAGGTAAGTCACGTATTCTATATTTACTGGTGTGAATATTATTAGAACAATTAGAAGTTAAACTGTTTCCAAACCGTTGCAAAACCGCTAGTAATACTCGTACACACTTATAAACTGATGTAAATGTATGTTTTCTCTCAATTTTAAGCTAGCTAATTCCGAGTGCAACTTCTTAAATACCAAATGATGCTGTTGTTGTTGAGACCCAGACCGTCCGACCTACCGGAAAGGTGTAAGCCGACTGATGGTGTGCGAAAGTTTCGTTAAGCATGGGTTGACAAACTCAACAGATTCGAAAAATAAATTTGTACATAGCTTAAACTAATCATGTTTTATATGTACTAGATTTGTTATATGTACTAGTATATCTGGAGTCAGAGGTTACATGATGTTAAGTCTATTGAGAAAAATTAATTAAAAACAAATTCGCGTTCCAAACAAAATGTTCTATCTGTTTGGTATAATTTTTCAAGTTATTCGACTATCTTGTACATTAATTATTTAATATTTTGTATTTAATATTTTAAGTTTTTTACTACTTTCATTGAATAAACATCTCACTTATAAAACATGTGGCTGGATACCAAGTTTCGCTTCAGTTTCGAGTCACGAAAGATAGCCTAGTTTATATTGGTTTCTGTTTAACTAGAAGCATCGCTAACAAATATCATATTTCCTGTTAACCGTTTCTATTAAAAAAAAATCTGATGTGGGCAATACATGACTTTCCTTATATAATGTAATGAATTTACCACTTTTACTGTAAAAAAGTAGGTTTTTCTTATAGTAGATACTAATATTCTTTCCAAGATATTGAATTTTCGAAAATTAGTCGTCATTTTCATTGATTTAGAGTCATTTTTATCCATTTGGCGAGATTTTCGTTAATTTGGCAACATTTCAAAAAGTCGCCAAGTTGGCGACATTCCGCTAATTTCGTCGCCAAAATCTCGCCAAGCGTTATGCACTAAGAAATAAGTTATTCTTACAGCAGATAAATGACTATTGGCATTCAAATACAAAAGCATTACTCAAAGTATCTTTTTTCATGAATGGAACGAGCTAGATCCACGAGAATGATGTCACCCAATTTATCGCATGATATTACATATGAAAAGTGAATATGTTTCTCAATAGGAAATATTTTTTTTTATTTTATGACATTTCGACAATTTTTTTGAAAAATGTACAATATCTCGAGAACGGTTCATATTAGCGTTCTAAAATTTATGCCAATCGCTTTCTAATGAAAAATTACATATGAAATGTCTATTTGCGTAACTTTATTAGTGGTTTTGATTTTTTGACGATTTTTTCAAAATTTCATTCGAAAATTTAGGGGGGTTCTGAACATTCGATTGCATATAAAAACAATAGGCTTCCAGTGTTTACTGATTGTGATTTTTGTACAAAATTTGGTTCGAATCGGTTCATTCGTTCGTCAGTTATCGCCTCCACAGTCTCACTGACACACACACACACACACATACTTTCACACACACACACACACACACACACATACTTTCACACACACACACACACACACACACACATACACACACACAGACATCACTCCAAAAATGTTTGATTCGTGATCAGTGATGCTTGAAACGTGCTCTCCCGTCGAAAACTCGAATTCGAATTTTCGACCCCGTCACAATACTTTCCTTATACATTATGTATATAAGGAAAGTAAAAATCTGATGTGGCCAACACATGACTTTCCTTATATAATACAATGAATTTACTACTTTTACAGTTAAAAAAATGTTATTCTTATAGTAGATACTTATATTCTTTCCAAGATATTGCATTTTCATCAATTAGTCGCTATTTTCATTCATTTAGCGTCATTTTTATCCATTTGGCGAGATTTTCGTTAATTTGGCAACATATAAAAAAGTCGCCAAGCTGGCGACATTCCGTCAAATTCGTCGCCAAAATCTCGCCAAGCGCTATGGACGGAGAAATAAGTTATTCTTACAGCGATAAATGACTATTGACATACAAAAGTATTACTCAAAGTATCTTTTCACATGAATGGAACGAGCTAATTCCACGAGAATGATGTCACCCAATTTATCGCATGATATTACATATGAAAAGTGAACATGTTTCTCAATAGGAAATATTTTTTTTTTATTTTATATAACTTTTTGATAATTTTTTTGAAAAATGTGCAATATCTCAAGAACGGTTCATGTTAGCGTTCTAAAATTTATGTCAATAGTTTTCTAATGAAAAATTACATAAGAAATATCTATTTGCTTAACTTTATTAGCTGTTTTGAGTTTTTGACGATTTTTTCAAAATTTCACTCGAAAATTTAGGAGGGTTCTGAACATTCGATTGCGTATGAAAACAATAGGCTTCCAGTGTTTACGGATTGTGATCTTTGTACCAAATTTCGTTCGAATCGGTCCATTCGTTCGTTAGTTATCGTCTCCACAGACTCACTGACACACATACACACATACTTTCACACACACACACACACAGACATCACTTCCAAAATGTTTGATTTGTGATCAGAGATGCTTGAAACATGCTCTCCCGTCGAAAACTCGAATTTGAATTTTCGATCCCGTCACAATACTTTCCTTATACATTATGTATATAAGAAAAGTAATAAATAAATCCGTAACCTAAAATATTTTATCTTTATCCACGTCATGAATTTTTATTCGATATTTTTCTTTTAACATTATAACAAAAGAAAAATCTAAAAGTTACGTCTAAGAGAAATAAGTTCATTAGAATAGAAAATGAATCCATCTTGAAAACCGATAGATTCATGCCCACTAAATTCGCGATCCTTAACGTCTTAAATCTTCTCTTATATAAAATCCTCAACGCGAACAACGGAACATTTTATCGGGTAGGGTTCAAAGAACACATGCTGAGTAAATACTCCCGTAGCCAACGACTTTGGACATAGCCTACAAAATCAGGGCCACACCACCACCTATAGGACATACATTGAAAGCTCCACGGAAATTCACCCTCATTGATTCACATTTTCCGTAGTGGAATTGGGCCAGACTAGAGCTACGGAACCAAGGCCCGTCAGCTCTGAAAAGAACTATACCTCCCCACAGAGGTGCATCCCCTGAACTACACGGCGGATTTCGCTGAAAGTTTTTGAGACAATTATGATGAGTCAATATTTTTTTCTTCAATAAGCCATATCCCCTATAATTACCGCCAAACAATTTATATTTCGGTCTATTTTGCATGATAGAGTTTAACTCGAAAATAGGACAAAAAATTTTACATGCACTTTTTGCTGTCTTTTAAGCTTAATTTGGAAGCAAATTTAAATCTGGAACATTTTCAAAACTGCAAATTTATTGTTGCATTTTCAAATTAATACAACTCCAATTCATTAAATAAGAACTACAGATTTGAAAAAATATTATTTCAGTTTATTCAAGCACACAGAGTTCACGTCTTAGAGAAATAATTCTAGTAACTTTTCACAAAACAATAAAATTAATGCGAAAAGCTGACCGCTGTGGCTCGGCGTAATGAAGCGACGCCTGAATCCAAACCACGGCATAAAACAGCGGCTATATCTAGTAACTTTATACAGCGTACCGTTTGATGGGCCCAGCAGCTAAACAAATTTATCGACACAATTGACATAAAATTTTTAGTTTACATCGAGCAAGTATATCCTTTACAGCAATAAACTTCTTATCGATTTTTTCTGTTTTTATGAATATTTTATCCATATTGTTGGAGAAATATTCATGCATATTTGAATTCAAGTCCTTCGGTTTAAGTTTAGATGTTTCTGTTTCTCACATTCGACAGAAATGTTGACATGTTCTCCAATGTCGGGTTATTTTAGAATATCAGCAATTAGATTTGCATGCTCTATATATACTAATTCTACGGTTTACTGAATACCTCCCGAAATTATATTAAAAACTGTATGTTTTACTAGTAAAGCGTGTCACATGTAGGGACAGTCATGTGCTGCCGACATAAGCTTTTTTATGCTTTATGAGGGGAATGCCCAAAACCAAATCATTCCGGTTATCTGCAATAGAAGCGCAATTATATTTCTATACTCGGTAAAGTTGGTTCAACTTTTAACATCGTCTGCACGTCATCCCTCTCTATGATGCTGAATATGCAAAGTTTACTTCGATGATAAGATCTTGCAATTCCGTCCTAGTAGCTCAACGGCAGAACGTTGGACAACACGAAGATCCGTGGTTCGATTCCCGGTTAGGGCAGCAAGTACCTTTACAATGGCGCGCAGGTGGATTTGACCTGCCCGTTAGCACAGTTATGTTGGGGGTCTGAAAGTGACCCCCACTGCGATTAATACGGAATCAGTAGACTCTCTCATATTGAATACCGATTTCGAAATCGGGAGACCATCGACCAAGCAGGATTCTATTGTAAATACTATTGCAGGGTACTATTGCAAGATACTATTGTAGCATAAGCAGGATACTATTGTAAAAAATCTGATGTGGGCAACACATGGTTTTCCTTACATAATGCAATGAATTTACTACTTTTACAGTTAAAAAAATGTTATTCTTATAGTAGATACTTATATTCTTTCCAAGATATTGAAATTTCTTCAATTAGTTGTCATTTTCATTGATTTAGCGTCATTTTTATCTATTTGGCGAGATTTTTGTTAATTTGGCAACAATAAAAAATGTCGCCAAGTTGGCAACATTCCGCCAAATTCGTCGCCAAAATTTCGCCAAGCGTTATGGATGGAGAAATAAGTTATTCTTACAGCAGATAAATGACTATTGGCGTTCAAATACAAAAGTATTACTCAAAGTATCTTTTTTCATGAATGGAACGAGCTAGCTAGATCCACGAGAATGATGTCAACAAATTTATCGCATGGTATTACATATAAAGAGTGAACATGTTTCTCAATAGGAAATACTTTTTTTTATTTTATATAACTTTTTGATAATTTTTTTGAAAAATGTGCAAGATCTCGAGAACGGCTCATGTTAGCGTTCTAAAATTTATATCAATTGTTTTCTAAAGAAAAATTACATAAAAAATGTCTATTTGCGTAACTTTATTAGCGGTTTGACGATTTTTTCAAAATTTCTCTCGAAAATTTAGGGGGTTCTGAACATTCGATTGCGTATAAAAACAATAAGCTTCCAGTGTTTACGGATTGTGATTTTTGTACCAAATTTCGTTCGAATCGTTCTATTCGTTCGTCAGTTATCGTCTCTACAGTCTCACTGACACACACACACACACACACACACACACACACACACACACACACACACTTTCACACACACACATACTTTCACACACACACGCACACACACACACATACTTTCACACACACGCGCGCACACACACACAGACATCACTTCAAAAATGTTTTATTCGTGATCAGGGATGTTTGAAATGTGCTCTCCCGTCAAAAACTCGAATTCGAATTTTCAACCCCGTCACAATACTTTCCTTATACATTATGTATATAAGGAAAGTAATAAGCAGAATGCTATTGTAAATAATAAATTGCAATAAGCAGGATACTATTGTAAATAATAAAGATATTACTCTGGGGTAACAGTAGCAAGATTTGGTCAGTCAGATTTTTAAGTTACACGTCAATTTGACATTATAGAATAAAGAGTCCACTTCGAATATAAGCGTTTGCAGTAACGTCCCAGTAAGTCATCGATAGTACGAAGATCCAGTACAAAAAATCTGTGCGAAGATATATTGCCAGTACGAAGACCAGTGATTCGATTCCCGATTGGAGCAGCAAGGTTCTTTACAGTGGCGCCCAAACGCATTTACCCTGAATGTTAGCGCAGTGATGTTGGGAGTCTGAAATTACCCCCCCCCCCCAAGGCGATTAATACGGATTCATTGGACTCTGCCATATTATGCACCGATGTCGAAATCAGGTGGCCATGGACGACGCAAAATATTTTCCTGGATAATAATAGTAGTAACAGGGGACTGGCCTGAGGTAAAAGAAGCAGGATTTGGTCGGTCAAATTGTTAAGTTGCAAGTCAATTTAACCTTTTGCTTACGGGTGGGACAGCGTCTATCCCAAATGAAAAACGTCTCAGAAAGACAGGTATTTGACATACCTTTCCCAAATAGTTCGATCCCCGTTTGCAGGTTTTGGAGACGCAAATGCCAGCAAACGGGGATCGAACTGTTTATGATATGTTCTGTCAAATACCTGCCTTTTTGAGAGGTTCTTCATTTGGCATAGACGCTGTCCAAAATTCCAATGCCTGCAAACGGGGATAGAACTGTTTGGGATAGGGTATGTCAAATGCCTGTCTTTTTGAGAGGTTCTTCGTTTGGGATAGACGCTGTCCCACCTGTAAGCAAAAGGTTATCATAAGGAGGTGAATAAAAAGTCCACTTCGATCATTAGAGCTTTCAGCCCACTAGCTCATAGTACATATTCCATATGATTAAAATAATGGTACCAAATTTCATTCGATTTTCTCAATTTGTTCGAAAGGTGTTCTCTACACACAGATATAATTTTAAAATGATAAATTCGTATTTGGGGACACTCACAACACTTAAACCCATCAAAGTTCGAAAATTGGTTTTCCAACCCCACCACAATACTTTTCTTTTACATGTATTGTACAAAAAGTATAAATGAAACTACATAACTTAGACCTACGAATAACAATAATTACTTTCCTTATATACAAAATGTATAAGGAAAGTATTGTGAAGGGGTCGAAAATTCGAATTCGAGTTTTCGACTGAAGAGCACGTTTGAAGCATCCCTGATCACTCCTCAAACAGTTTTGAAGTGAGGTCTGTGTGTGTGTGTATGTGTGTGTGTGTGTGTGTGTGTGTGTGTGTGTGTGTGTACGTTTGTGTGTGTGTGCACGTGTGTGTCAATGAGTCTGTGGAGACGATATCTCATGAACGAATGGAGCGATTCGAATTAAATCTGGTACAAAAATTACAATCTGTGAATACTGGAAGCCTATTGTTTTTAAACACAATCAAATTTTCAGAATTTTCCTCCTAAATTTTCGAATGAAATTTTGAAAAAATCATCAAAAAATCAAAATATGTAATAAAGTTACGCAAATAGTAATTTCTTATATAATTCTTCCTTAGAAAACGATTGACAAACTTTAGAACGCAAGCATGAACCGTTCCCGAGATATTGCCCATTTTTCAAATAAATTTACCAAAAAATTCCATACATAAAAAAAAATATTAACTGTTAAAAAACATGTTTACTTTTCATATGTAATATCATGCCATAAATTAGGTGACATCATTCTCATGGATCTAACTCGTTCCATTCGTAAGGAAAGATACTTTGAGTAATACTTTTGCATTTGAACGCCAATAGTCATTTATCTGCTATAAGAATAACTCATTTCTGCGTCTATAACGCTTGGCGAGATTTTGGCGGCTAATATGGCCGAATGTCGCCAACTTGGCGACTTTTTCAGTGCAGTAAAATTAACGAAAATCTCGCCAAATGGATAAAAGTGACGCTAAATCAATAAAAATTATGACTAATTTACGAAAATTCAATATATTGGAAAGAATATATGTATCTACTATAAGAATAAGCTATTTTTTTTACTGTCAAAGTAGTAAATTAATAGCATTATATAAGGAAAGTCGTGTGCTGCACACATCAGATTTTTTTTTCATTTTAGGCGGCAGAATAAAGTGATTCCAATGAAAATTTACCTAACTCCTCAAAAATAGCATACATTTACAAAAAAAATATTTAAAAACCTAAATTAAATAACTTCGATTTGTTGAACAAGATTTCCAAATTTATCGAACAAATATGTCTGTCAAAAATAATTTTTCCCCTCGAGCTCTTCGGACTAAACGTGTTACTTAAACATTTTATGTCTATATTTGACAGAGGAGTAGAATTTCTCTTTCATATATTTGAACTATTTTGAAACCAGTTAGCCGTTCAAAGTCAAATCAAAGTTATAAAAGACGTACAAAGTAAAATCAAATCTCAATAGAAGTGTTTTATTACAAAATAAATCCATATTTGCTCTGGATTCAGAAATGATATTTATGTTTAGAAACATCTTGAATTTTCTTTTTAGCCTGATTATTTTTGGTGTATAAATGATACAGTAAATAAAAAATCTTATGTGAACAGCACATGACTTTCACGATATACTACAATATATGATCAATATATCCCGATATATGCTCGCCTCCCGACCCGCGATGAGAGTCAGGGGGGTTGGCGAGCGCAAGGGGCAGAGCCCCTTGTATAATAAATAATTTCATAACACATGACAACTTACGTAACATTATTGAAAGTTCTGATATTGAATAAATTTTTCAAAATTGCATTCGAAATTTTGAGAAACTTCCGAACATTCGATTGCATTTAAAAACAATGTTTTTATACGCAATCGAATGTTCTGAATCCCCCTAAATTTTCGAGTGAAATTTTGAAAAAATCGTCAAAAAATCAAAACTTCAAATAAAGTTACGCAAATAAACATTTCTTATGTAATTTTTCATTACAAAACGATTGACATAAAGTTTAGAACGCTAACATGAACCGTTCTCGATATATTGCACATTTTCGAAAAAAAATTCAAAAAATATAAAATAAAAAAAAAAAATTCCTACTCAGAAACATGTTCACTTTTCATATGTAAAACCATGTGATAAATTTGGTGACCTGATTCTCGTGGATCTAGCTCGTTCCAATCATAAAAAAAGATACTTTAAGTAATACTTTTGCATTTGAACGCCAATAGTCTTTTATCTGCTGTAAGAATAACTTATTTCTCCGTCCATAACGCTTGGCGAAATTTTGGAGACGAATTTGGTGGAATATCGCCAGCTTGGAGACTTTTTTAAATGTTGCTACATTAACGAAAAACTCGCCAAATGGATTAAACTGACGACTCATTGTCGAAAATTCAATATCTTGGAAATATTATAAATATGTACTATAAAAATAATATATGTTTTTTTTTTACTGTAAAAGTAGTAAATTCATCGCATTATATAAGGAAAGTCATATGCTGCCCAAATCAAATTTTTACTTTCCTTATATACATAATGTATAAGGAAAGTATTGTGGCGGGGTCGAAAATTCGAAATCGAGTTTTCGACGGGAGAGCACGTTTCAAGCATCCCTGATCACGAATCAAACATTTTTGAAGTGATGTCTGTGTGTGTGTATGTGTGTGTGTGTGTGTGTGTGAAAGTATGTGTGTGTGTGTGTGTGTGTGTGTGTGTGTGTGTCAGTGAGCCTGTGGAGACGATAACCGACGAACGAATGGACCGATTCGAACCAAATTTGGTACAAAAATCACAATCCGTAAACACTGGAAGCCTATTGTTTTTGTGCGTAATCGAATGATCACAACCCCCCTAAATTTTCGAATAAAATTTTGAAAAAGTCGTCAAAAAATCGAAACCACTAATAAAGTTACGCAAATAGACATTTCTTATGCAATTTTTCATTAGAAAACGATTGACATAAATTTTAGAACGCTAACATGAACCGTTCTCGAGATATTGCTCATTTTTTTAAAAAATTATTAAGAAGTAATATAAAATGAAAAAAAATATATTTCCTATTGAGAAACATGTTCACTTTTCATATGTAATACCATGCGATAAATTGGATGACAACGATGATCCACAAGAGTGATCTCGTGGATCTAGCTCGTTCCATTCATGAAAAAAGATACTTTGAGTAATACTTTTGTATTTGAATGCCAATAGTCATTTATCTGCTGTAAGAACAACTTATTTCTTCGTCCATAACGCTTGGCGAAATTTTGGCGACGAATTTGGCGGAATGTCGCCAACTTGGCGACTTTTTGAAATGTTGCCAAATTAACGAAAATCTCGCCAAATGGATAAAAATGACGCTAAATCAATGAAAATAACGACTAATTGTCGAAAATTCAATATCTTGGAAAGAATATTAGTATCTACTATAAGAAAAACCTATTTTTTTTTACTATAAAAGTAGTAAATTCATTACATTATATAAGGAAAGTCATGTGTTGCCCACATCCGATTTTTTTAATTGCAAAAGCTCTTAGACAAAACATCTATTAACCCCATGTGTCAAGCAGTGACTTCATAAGGTCAAAACAGTGCCTTTACTTAACGAGCGCCAAACAATAACTAAATACACTGTTTTGACCTGATGTAGATGAATCAAAACTCCCTCAAAACAACAATCACGTAATTTGCATTTTCATGCTTTCTTTGAGGAAATACTAAATGTGTTACTCTCACAAGCAGCAGTTTTATATTCTATGCTTTAAATAAGTGTTAGATAAAGTGGTCAGATTCAAAACTTGGTAAAGAACTTAGATGTTCGAACAGCGATTTGATATAGGGATGGATCACTACTTGGCAATTTGATCATCCATCTACTCAGCTACTGGTACACCTTTGTTTTATAGTTGAAGTAAATCTGCCATTATCCTACCTCCGACTTTATATCGAAGTAAAGCTTCAGGTCGGAACGACTTCAAGAATCTTTTACGTTTTTTTACCCATGATTCCTCTTTCTCTTTTGATTGTTACAATTTATTTTTCACTCAGTGAAGAATGATCCCGGAGAAAAGAGAATTTCCGACTAATATATTTGGTCGATAAAATTAGGAAATCGCATTCGATAATTCGAAGTATTTTTTAAGGGGGAAGACCACTAAATATTTAGTACATTTTATTAACACTTTACAACATAGTTGAAAAGTGTTTATGATTTTGTTCATTCTGTCTGTCTGTCTGTCCGTTCGCTCTATAACTGCCATAGAAATGATTTTATGAAAATGAAATTTTAGTATGTTGTTTAGACTATCTGTGGGACATATGGGAATGTAAATGAATTATATCAGTCAATTAGCTTTGGACTAAACCCGGGTTGAAAACATGAAATGCATTGAACCGTATGGGACCTAATTTTTCAAAAAAATTTTAAGCAAAGTTAAAATTCACAAATTGCTTCGAAAATTTTAGAAAATATTCAAATTATCCCATAAAATATATAAAAAAAATGTCAGCTAAATATGTTTGGTAGATTTTTAAATAATAATTAAAATAATAATTACACCCATATAATATGAACAGATCACGTGACCCACTTCAAAATAAAATATGACATCCATCTATTTTTCCTAATGTAAAAATCGTGGTTTTTAAAGTTCTTTAAATTTATACTTAGTGTTGCATTCGTCCTAAACACGCTTTATTTTTGCGTATTTTCTAGTCATCTATATATTCTGTGCCAACGCAATTACAATATTTTTTAGTTTTATATGTTTTAGTTTTTAACTTTAATTATTTACACAACGAAGCCTAATTTTATTGGATGCAAAATGTAAACAAGTGATTGTAAGAATTTATTTCACGGACAATTATTTAACTCTGAAGTCTGGAATAAAAGTGTATAAATGAAATATTTTTACGGAGAGAGTCAGACGATTTTTATTTTGATGACGTCATTTGAATAAGTTCATTTTTTTAGGTGAAGTTTTAAGGTTTCAAATATAATAAATTATTGTACTACTGCGATAATTTAAAATATATCTGCGCTGAATGTATCGCATTTTAGAGATGTTTAAATAAAATTGCATTTTAGTTGGAAAGAATTTTATAACAATGCTTTATACATGATTGATCTTTCTCGTTTTTCAACACTTTACAACGAAGTTGAAAAGTGTTTATGACTTTGTTCATTCTGTCTGTCTGTCTGTCTGTCTGTCTGTCTGTCCGTTAGCACGATAACTGTCGTAAAAATGACTTTATCAAAATGAAATTTTAGTATGTTATTCAGACGGTCGGTAGGACCTATGGGAATATAAATGAATAATATCACACAATTAGTTTTGGATTGAACCCGGGTTGAAAAACTGAGATATATTAAACCCTACGGGGCCTAATTTTTCAAACATTTTTCAAGCGGATTTAAAATTCACAAATTGCTTCGAATGTTTCAGAAAATATTCAAATTATCCCATAAAATATATAAAAAAAATTTCAGCAAATGTCATATATTCAGTGGGTTTTTATATAGAAATTAAAATAATAATTACACCTTTTATATGAAGCGATCACGTGACCATTATATGAAAAGATCACGTGACCCACTTCAAAATGATGTATGGCATCCATTTTGTATCAAAATCGTGATTTTTAAAGTTTTTTTAAATTCATTCTTAGTGTTGTATCCGTCCAAAAACCGCTTTATTTTTGCTTAAATTCTGTGCATCTACATACTGAAACAACGCAATAGCAATATATTTTAGTTTAAATGATCATCCAACTTTGATTATTTCTACAACGAAGCCTAATTTTCACTTATGCAAAATGTAAATACCAAAAGATGTAGAATGAATTGTATAAGAATTGTTGCATTTCTTTAACGCAACATTATTTAGCTAATAGAGTCTGCAATATAGCTGATATGAATGAAATATTCATTAATTTTGCACAGAGTAGGACGACTTTTTCGATAAAGTGTTAAGCATAGAGTTTAATTACTTGTGGAGTTACCATTACGTTAAGTTTTTAAATAACATAAATTATTATAGTATTGTGATGAATGAAATGAATGGAATAATGTTAATGAATCAAATGCTGCTTTTATAGAGAGAGCCAAGCGTGTTATATTTCGATGACGTCATTTGAATAAATTTTATTTGTTTTCGATGAAGTTTTCAAATATATTAAATTATTGTAGTATTATGATAATTTAAAAAATATTACGCAGGAATGTATCGCATTTTAGAGATGTTTAAATTAGGCATTTTATATTTCAATGCCGTCATTTGAATGAAGTTCATTTTTTTATATGAAGTTATAAGATTTCAAATATAATAAATTAATGTAGTATTGTGATAATTTTAAAAATATTGCCGAGAATGTTTCGCATTTTAGAGATGTTTAAATAAGATTGCATTGAAGTTGGGAAGTATTTCGTAATCAATGCTTTATGCATGATTGATCTTTCTTGTCATTATATTCCGTTTCATTATACTAAACGTTCACTATACTAAACGTTTTCTCAATAACTTACTACTTTCCTTATATACATAATGTATAAGGAAAGTATTGTGACGGGGTCGAAAATTTGAATTCGAGTTTTCGACGGGAGAGCACGTTGCAAGCATCTCTGATCCCGAATCATGTTTGAAGTTATCTGTGTGTGTGTGTGTGTGTGTCAGTGAGTCTGTGGGGACGATAACTGACGAACGAATGGACCGATTCGAACGAAATTTGATAAAAAATTCAGAATCCGTAAACACTGGAAGCCTATTGTTTTTAGTCGCAATCGGATGTTCAGAACCCCCCTACATTTTCGAGTGAAATGCTGAAAAAATCGTCAAAAAATCAAAACCGCTAATAAAGTTACGCAAATAGACATGTCTTATATAATTTTTCATTAGAAAACGATTGACATAAATTTTAGAACGCTAACATGAACCGTTCTCGCGATATTGCGGATTTTTAAAAAAATTATCAAAAAGTCATAAAAAATAAAAAAAAATATTTCCTATTGAGAAACGTTCACTTTTCATGTGTAATACAATGCGATAAATTGGGTGACATCATTCTCGTGGATCTACTTCGTTCCATTCATGAAAAAAGATACTTTGAGTAACACTTTTGTATTTTATCGCCAATAGTCATTTATCTCCTGTAAGAATAACTTATTTCTTCGTCCATAACGCTTGGCGAGATTTTGGCGACTTTTTGGCGGAATGTCGCCAACTTGGCGACTTTTTGAAATGTTGCTAAATTAACGAAAATCTCGCCAAATGGATAAAAATGACGTTAAATCAATGAAAATGACGACTAATTGTCGAAAATTCAATATCTTGGAAAGAATATTAGTATCTACTATAAGAAAAACCTATGTTTTTTACTGTAAAAGTACTAAATTCATTACATTATATAAGGAAAGTCATGTGTTGCCCACATGATTTTTTTATTTGTAATGTTTTATAACGTAGAGGAAATAGCTGCGTCCATTATCTTAGGGTAAAAGGTTTACTAAATTTCAGAGTTTTGACGAATTGGCATTATTAAAAAAAATCTGTTGTGGACAACACATGACTTTCCTTATATAATGCAATAAAGTTACTACTTTTATAGTTAAAAAATAATGTATAAGATCCACGTCACTGTGTTGATTGATCCACGTCACTGTGGCGATTTTCCGGATGACAACATGTAAAACTATATTAAAATACTCAATTACTTCGCACAACTCTAAATAAACAATCATCAGCATCGATAGCATCATCGAAGAGCGATATAGTCCATATATTAAGATACCTTAATAATTGCGGCATCAATTAGGCATAATTTTCATTAATTTAACGTCATTTTTGCAATTTTGACGATATTTTTGTCAATCTGGGGGCGAAATTTCGCCAAGGTAGAAATACTTTGCTGAATTATTACTTTCCTTATATACATGATGTATAAGGAAAGTATTGTGACGTGGTCGAAAATTCGAATTCGAGTTTTCGACGGGAGAGCACGTTTCAAGCATGCCTGATCACGAATCAAACATTTTTGAAGTGATGTCTGTGTGTGTGTGTGTGTGTGCGTGTGTGTGTGTGTGCGTGTGTGTGTGTGTGTGTATGTGTGTGTGAAAGTATGTGTGCGTGTTTGTGTGTGTGTGTCAGTGAGTCGGTGGAGACGATAACTGACGAACGAATGGACCGATTCGAACAAAATTTGGTACAAAAATCACAATCCGTAAACAGTGGAAGCCTATTGTTTTTATACGCAATCGAATGTTCAGAATCCCCCCTAAATTTTCGAATGAAATTTTGAAAAAATCGTCAAAAAATCAAACCCACTAATAAAGTTGCGCAAATAGACATTTCTTATGTAATTTTTCATGAGAAAACGATTAACATAAATTTTAGAACGTTAGCATGAACTGTTCTCGAGATAAATTGCACATTTTTAAAAAAAAATTATCAAAAAATTATATAAAAAAAAGATTTCCCATTGAGAAACATGTTCACTTTTCATATGTAATATCATGCGATAAATTGGGTGACATCATTTTCGTGGTTCTAGCTCGTTCCATTCATGAAAAAGATACTTTAAGTAATACTTTTGTAACGAAAATCACGACAAATGGATAAAAATGACGCTAAATCAATGAAAATGACGACTAATTGTCGAAAATTAAATATTTTGGAAAGAATATTAGTATTTACTATAAGAAAAAAAAAATTTTTTTTACTGTAAATGTAGTAAATTCATTACATTATATAAGGAAAGTCATGTGTTGCCCACATCAGATTTTTTTGCTGTAAAAGTAGTAAATTCATTACATTATATAAGGAAAGTCACGTGTTGTCCACATCAGATTTTTTTAAAGCGACTCAATGTTCTACAAAATCTGATGTGGGCAGTATACAACTTTCCCTATATAATACTATGAATTTACTAATTTAAATAATTTAAATAAATATTATTTAGTCCATAGAATATAGTCCACCATGTCAAAAATTAAATTTAAAAGAAATAATCCACATTAAAATAAAAAGACTTTATTTGGTCATACTGAAAGACTTTCGCACGCCAAAAGTACATCACAGTCAATTGCGAAAAAAGAAGATGCGTTGGTTATTTATACCCAGTCAGAAACAGTAAACATAATTTGCATATATTACATGACCAGATTACACTAAGAAATTACACAAGGATTTGCAAATAATTGTGAATTTTAAGTTTCTTTATATCATATATTCCGTGTGAAAAACGGTTATACCGCTAGTATAAATTAATGTTTAAATAAAGTTTGCGAATATTTCAAAAATTTGAATTACAATAGAAAAACATGCCAAAACGCCAGTGTTTAATGTCCCGATTAAATGTTGTTGAATTACGTTAGAACTCCATTCATAAATTTTAAAATATTAAAATAATTACATTTGCTTCAAATGTTTTATTTAAATAGCGTGTTGGATTCTCAGCCCACAAAACTATTTCAGAGTCTGGATATGGCCCGCGATACAGATGGACGACCCTGCTGAACTATAAATATGTCATACACTATGTTGCAAAAAATATATGCCCCAATATGAAATTGAATACGAATCTCGATACGATCTCCAATACGAATCTCGGCATGTATGTATTGTTTCAGAAGATAGCAAATGATTAGAATTTACGAGCAAAAAAAAAGTTTTACTAAGAAATGCCGGCAACAAAGAGATAGATAGCATTTTAGTAAGTGGTAAATCCTCCCCTGACAGCTATACAAGCCGATATCCAGTACAGCATAGAGTCAATTAAGTTGCTTATGTCCTTCTGCCAAAAACGTTGCAACTGGTCAGCTAATTCAATGGTATTATGAGAAGGCTGTAATTTCTATCCCAACCGTCCTTTCTCGGTGATAGTCCGGGTAACGAGATGGCCATGGGAGGGTAATAAATCCTCGAAGACATTGTTGAGAAAGTCGTGCAGTATGTCGTTGAGCGTTGACTTGTTGGTATATGAAACCTGGATGGCTTGGCAGTATAGGCAGAACAATATTGTCAACATTGCAGAATATTGTCAACGTGAAAGGGAGCCGTCAAATTGGCTTGCAGCACAACTAGAGGAGATCGGCTATCCCAGGTGATGGCTTTCTAGACTGACACACCACGTGTGGTGGCCGTGCTCCAGTCGACAACAAATGCGGAATCGAAATACCAGGCAATCTTCATCCACACGCGTATACGGCAGTCATCAGCTCTGACGGAGACGCGGGATTCGTCACTAAAGACAAAATGCCCCCAATCTGGAAACTGTCCAGGATGAGCGAGCTCGGCACTAATCTAGACGGCTCTGTCTATGTTGAGGAGTCAATTGTCGGCACCTTAATGGACGTCGACACCTAATCTCATCTTCTGTCAGTCGTCTCAGTATAGCATCCCTTAATATAGGATGCATAGAAGATGTCAAATGCCTTCAAATGGCTAATGGCGGCACATTGGAGTGGGCGTGACTCCTCTATGACTGCATTAGCATCTCAAGTAGTTGTCTATCTGGGGCGTCTTTTGACTCTGCGACGGTTACATATGCCATCTCTGATCCACTGTTGCCAACACCGAACAACTATCATAACACTCCGGCCAAAATATCGTCTGATACGTCTGTTGGACCAACCAGCTTCCCTTATACCTATGATGTGACCTCTCTGCAAATACGACAAGTTTTACAGCTACGATAAGTACGTCTAAAAGACATCTTTGTACACAACATGGATTATCAAATAAGAAAATCCAGTTTCAATTGTCCGTGAATGATATACCAGTCGTTTCAAATACTGCACGATGCGTCGCACAGTGGTGTCAAATAAGGAATTTGCGGAAAATCCTCCCAACTTATGCATTTCTTGATATTTTTGCATACTTTTTGCGCATGTAGATAAGTTAAAAGTAAGATTTTATATGCATGGTAATATTAAAATCAGTGGCGGTCCCAGATTTTTTCGGGAGGGATATTTGCTTTTTTCGGGGGAAGATATGAAGGTATACGCATACCCCTCACCTTTTTTTTCAATTTTGAATATAAAATTATAAAACTTTTTTTATAAATGCACTAACATCCCACAACATATTTTCTGGTTGAATTTTGCTTCGGCTTACTGTCATTCTTTAATTAGCACATTAATTAGCGTTTAGTTTAAAAAAATAAAAAAATAAATAGAAAATGTACGGAAATATGCCCGTATTTTGGCACAATTGTTAAAAACAATACATCACAGAAAATACAAATTTAATGTAGGTGTTAGATCCTAGTGTATTACATTGCCACATTTATTAGCTTTAATAATCACTTTAAATTTCGCAAATTGATATAAATGAACCAAAGTTATGTTTCGTGTTGCACAATGTGCGTCAAAATCACGTTTTTCAGAAATCGACTTCAAAGTCCAAGTAGACTATTAAATCACTAACACCTTAGCTCATAAAAATAGCTGTATTTAAAAAAGTTAATGGAATTTAAAAAAATGAGGATATCTTCAGAAAGACAAGAATTATATACATATATATATATATATATATATATATATATATATATATATATATATATATATATATATCGATAATAAAGTGCTATTAAATTAATAAGCTTTGGTTTTACTTTTTGAAACCGCTTTAGTTTAGTTCAAGAAATGTTACGTCAATGCAATATGTCTTGTTATGAGATAAGTTTAAAAGTTGTAAAATATGTCTCTGATGTTTTAAAAGTAGTAATAAAATATTTCTCATGAAAATAATGTCGCTGGATCAATTGGCATACGAATTCGTATATATACGAACGATACTTAGGCAGGGCTAAGCAGGACCTTCAGAAAAGTATGAAATATGCCGAAACAGCGAAGGCTGCAAAAAGTTGCAGCTGATTTTCACAGAACAGTTGTATAATAGTATCTGCTTTCGAAATAACTCATCCAGAGCGTGTAGGAACGTGTAGCTTTTTTTATAGGTTTAAAGAAATGAAGGAAAACAAAAAATTTTATATATCTATATTTTACGCTTTATAGTATGATTTTGGCAATGTTTTTACGAAATGTATTTATGTCAGAAATAAGCTGAGGTTACATATATTGAAAATACGTGAGACATATAATTATAAATATCCACAAAAATTTTGGAAAAAATATTGAAATTTTAGTTAGAAAAAACAAGATTTCAATTAGAATGTGGAAGTCTTGTTTAAGAACAGTTTTTCCTTCTAGTTGTACTGAATAAAATACATTTATTTACATGCCAAGGTACTTCGGTTTATTGCCTATCAAAAAATCTGATGTGGGCAACACATGACTTTCCTTATATAATGTAATGAATTTACTACTTTTACAGTAAAAACATAGGTTTTTCTTATAGTAGATACTAATATTCTTTCCAAGATGAATTTTCGACAATTAGTCGTCATTTTCATAGATTTAGCGTCATTTTTATCCATTTGGCGAGATTTTCGTTAATTTGGGAACATTTTAAAAAGTCGCCAAGTTGGCGACATTCCGCCAAATTCGTCGCCAAAATCTCGCCAAGCGTTATGGACGAAGAAAGAAGTTCTTACAGCAGATAAATGACTATTGACGTTCAAATACAAAAGTATTACTCAAAGTATCTTTTTTCATGAATGGAACGAGCTAGATCCACGAGAATGATGTCACCCAATTTATCGCATGGTATTACATATGAAAAGTGAACATGCTTCTCAATAGGAAATATTTTTTTTTTCATTTTATATGACTTTTTAATATTTTTTTTTAAAAATGTGCAATATCTCAAGAACGGTTCATGTTAGCGTTCTAAAATTTATGTCAATCGTTTTCTAATGAAAAATTGCATAAGAAATGTCTATTTGCGTAACTTTATTAGTGGTTTCGATTTTTTGACGACTTTTTCAAAATTTTATTCGAAAATTTAGGGGGGTTGTGATCATTCGATTACGCACAAAAACAATAGGCTTCCAGTGTTTACGGATTGTGATTTTTGTACCAAATTTGGTTCGAATCGGTCCATTCGTTCGTCGGTTATCGTCTCCACAGGCTCACTGACACACACACACACACACACACACACACACACACATACTTTCACACACACACACACACACACATACACACACACAGACATCACTTCAAAAATGTTTGATTCGTGATCAGGGATGCTTGAAACGTGCTCTCCCGTCGAAAACTCGATTTCGAATTTTCGACCCCGTCACAATACTTTCCTTATACATTATGTATATAAGGAAAGTAAAAATAGTAGTTGGTATCGAAAAATATTATTTTCGGGTTTCGGGGTTTTATCCGCCACGGCACCACTGTGCGTCGTTCTCGTGAGCGATTGCATAAGCCCTATAACATCTTTGGCGCTGACAGTTTGATCGTCTAATGACTTTTAAAACGACATTTTCATGCCGAGTTTCACGTATGTAATTCAATTTTTTTTCCAATAGAATATATATGAAGTATATAATATGTGTCAGTATTTACAAAATAATAGAATTAGCGGTCAATTGCTTTAACTAAATTAGCATTAATGAAACTTTAATCAACGCTGCACTGAGGTTTTTCATGCCCAACAAAACTAAGTTTAACACATTGTCTACAGAGTGCAGAGTTTGTGACAAGAACGACGATTCTATAATTTGTCTGCATGAAATAACAAGAAAGATCAATCATGCTTAAAGCATTGATTATGAAACACTTTCCAACTTCAATGCAATTTTATTTAAACAAGTCTAAAATGCAATACATTCCTCGGTAATATTTTGAAACTTATCACAATACTGCATTAATTTATTATATTTGAAAACTTAAACCTTCATCGAAAAAAATGAACTTCATTCAAATGACGGCATTGAAATATAAATAGCCTGGTTTAAACATCTCTAAAATGTTATACATTCCTCGGTAATTGTTTTAGAATTATCATAATACTACGATAATTTATTATATTTGAAAACTTCATCGAAAACAACTGAAATTCATTCAAATGACGTCATAGAAAAAATAACACGCCTGGATCTCTCTATAAAAACAGGATTTCATTCATAAATTTCTCCCATTCATTTCATTCATAACAATACTATAATAATTTATTTTATTTAAACATTTTATTTAAGACCATGGAGCTACAAATAATTAAACTCTATGCTTAAAACTTCATCGAAAAAAATCGTCCTTCTCTTTATAAAATCAATTAATATTTCATTCATATCAGCCATGCAGACTCCATGGACTAAATTATTTTGTGTTAAAAGAATACAGGAATTCTAATACAACTCATTCTACATATTTTGCTGTTTACATTTTGCATAGGTGAAGAATAGGCTTAGTTGTAGAAATAATCAAGTTTAGATGAGCATTTAAACTCAAATATATTGTCATTGCGTTGTTTCAGTATGTAGATGCACAGAATTTAAGCAAAAATAAAGTAGTTTTAGGACGGATACAACACTCAATATGAATTAAAAAGAACTTAAAAAAATAACGATTTTGAAACAAGATGGATGCCATATATCATTTTGAAGTGGGTCATGTGATCGTTTCATATCATGGTCACGTGATCGTTTCATATAAGAGGTGTAATTATTATTTTAATTTTTATTTAAAAAACTACTGAATATATTTCGCTGATTTTTTTTTATATATTTTATGGAGCAATTTGACTATTACCTAAAATTTTCGAAGCAATTTGTGAATTTTAAATCCGCTTAAAAAATGTTTGAAAAATTAGGTCCCATAGCGCTCAATGTATTTCATTTTTTCGACCCGGGTTCAATCCAAAACTAATTGGGTAATATTATTTATTTATATTCCCATAGGTTCTACAGACCGTCTGAACAACATACTAAAATTTCATTTTGATTAAGTCATTTTTACGGCAGTTATCGTGCTAACGGACAGACAGACAGACAGACAGAATGAACAAATTCATAAACACTTTTCAACTTTGTTGTAAAGTGTCAATAAGCGGTCACCTTCCGTACAGTACTTTCATGACATCAGAGTTTATAACATCCAATATGCTGCATCAATAATCACTAATTGCTGAGTATCAGCGTAGTGTCCTGATTTTGGCTGTCACTGCATCGTAGCGACTGTATATAGTGCCTGTCACTGCATCGTGATGCTTAAAAATTAATATATGATGAGTATCAGTGCTGTGAATTCCCTAAGATGATCATTCTATATTGTGTATATACGATAAATTGCTCTCGTCAATGATCATCACCAACTGCCATGCATATTGATGTAGCCCCTTTCACTGTTCATTATCGGTCACGTATGGAAATTAAAAATTTAATTATAAATTTCATTAACTGCGAAAGAACCTCAAGATGCATAAAGGACAGTCCAATTTTTCTAATTAGTGCATATGCAGGGTGTCCCAAAAATGACTGACACATTTGAAAAATGCATTAAAAGAAAACAGAAGGCGATGGAAATGTAGCGGAATGAACCAGGAAATTTTATTTAACCAATTTTCAAAATTTGTTACAAAGGTCACCAACAAATGGCGCTGCTGAATGGGAAAACTAATAAAGGGTATAACCATGTTGCAAAAACTACAATCCGATGTTTTCAAAATAACCACCATTTGCACAACATTGCATAACCACAACATGGCGCAGTCTGTGAACAAAATTCTCAGACACCTGTGCAAACATTTCAGCCGGAATGGTCAGGTCAAGAAATATCCGCTATTCCAACGAATAATCCAACAGCAACTTGAAATCTTTGAGAAACATACGCTAGAAGAATGCTGAGCAAAGTACAGAATGGAAATCTGACAGTATGCGTTTCCCTGCAGTTATCACACACTCGCAGCGCCATCTGTTGGTGACCTTTATAACAAATTTTGAAAATTGGTTGAATAAAATTTTCTGTTTTCCCAAGTGCAATGCAGCAAACGCTATATTTGTATCGCCTTCTGCATTTTTCAAATGTGTAAGTCATTTTTGGAACACCCTATACAAATATATATCTATATATGTATTGATAATGCTATATTTAGATTCATATATCTCAGTTAAAAATTGTCGGTATGGTTGATTACGGTTTTTGGCACAAGATCCAAAGAGGATATGCTGCGCCAGACATATGGTATCGAATATAGATATTAGTAAGAAATAAAAACAAGTGTATAATCTAAAAGGGTGAAAATGCGTGAATAAAACGTGACAATGGATGATGTATAACAATGGAAACAGGATGAAAAATGAATTAAAGGTAGAAGGTGGCGTTAAATATAATTAAAAAAACGATGTCTAACAAAAATGGGAAAAGCCCCAAATGAGGATTTTCTCTAATCATTTCTGCCAAAATTGTAGTGTAAGTGAAATGCTTAAAACGAAATTGTTTATATTGTTAACATTCTTATTGTTGTTTTACACTCGCTGAGGACTTCCCGACCGTCCAAACAGTTACCTTACACCTTTCTGGTAGGTCGGACGGTCTAGGTCTCAACAACAACAACACTCGCTGAGGTTTGGCAACCATTGCAAAAGGTTTCAATTTCTCCTAAAATTAAGTACCTATGTGTAAAACGAGTGTGACCAATACGCAAATGAGTTGTAATTACATTAAGTTTCCTACACTGGAGACTAGTCCAATTTTATACTAAGGGCTTCATCTCGTGCAACTTATTTTGAGATTGCTGTTTACAGAAACCCTGTCATTTGTTATGACTAATTTTTAAAACAAATTGTTTGATGTCATTTAAAGGAACGGTCAAATTTAAAGTTTGAGTAAGTGATTTAGAAACGATGTCTGCCAGCTCATTTCCTTTGATGCCAACATGCCCTGGGACCAACATAATTTCGTTTGGTATCCTTGTATCTTCAGACGATGCTCATACTTAGGATATCAGAGGCAATGGAGTGATTCATAGCCATTTTGGATCATAAAATCTGTAAGGTACTCAATGAATCGGTATAAGTAATGTGATTTTTTAAATTTTGATGAAAGATGAATATTAGAGAATGATATATTGCCATAATTTCTGCTGTAAATATAGAGAAAGCGGCATGCAGTTTAATAGACTTTACTGTATTATTAGACACATAGGCCAAACTCATATAATCAACTTTTTTGGACCAGTCTGTGAAAACAGGAGTAAACTTCTTGTAGAGATTTCTATGTTCCGCAAACAGTTGCATATAAATTGCCTGAGATGTGTTACCCTTACTAAAATTACAAAAAGCGTTAAGAAAGGTGAAATTTGGTACATTCCCTGGAGGTGTTTCAAAACGCTTCGTTTTCCTGATATTAAGATATACTAATGGAGTCGTTACTACAATATTGCGTATTCGCTTACCAAAAGAAAGAATGCATGAGGGTTTGAGCTCATAGAGTCGATCATAATGCTCACATCTAGGATTGATCGTTGCAGAGGATGGTTCTGTAAGGACCTGACTCCTCAGTTAAAAATAATTATATCAGTCCAAAAATGTTAATAAGAGATTTGGCCAATTTCAAATTTATTTTATTGTACTGAATCCTATGCAGTTTCATTCTGTTAGTCTTCCGTGTCTAAAGTGTATAACATACACCATCCTAGGGGAAGACATCCAAGGTATGTCCTTATAAGCTAGGCATGGTTAGTCCACCTTATCGCGTTGAAAGAGTGTTAAGCAAAATTGTACTTCCGAACCTAATAAATAAAAATATGATGTGGACAGAACATGACTTTCCCTGCAGACTGATATTCACGTTCTCTTCATTTCTTTCAAAACTCATTAAATTGAGTTTGATTGCATAAAGTAACAGGCATAATTATTTTAAATTACGCTGAATTTGCACTTTGAATTCAATTTTTACTTTCCTTTGGTAACTGAACTTATTTTCAAAAGTGGCGTAGCGAAAATACAAAAAAAAACTAAAATGTCTCTAGAACGGTTGACCCTAGAGTAATGAGGTTGGTTTTATTCTTTACGTTGCCAAAAATTATGTATAACATAAGCATTTAATTGATAGACTAGCCGAATACCAGTTAAAAATCAACGGTCTCGCAATAAGCAACCCCCGAATAAAGTAAATTTTTGAATAATTCGCGTTTTACATTTATTCGGCAAATCGAATATTTTGGAGTGCAGAACCCCCTAAAGAAGAAAATATTGGGAAACTTAAGTTGCGCATTTCTTCCTTTTGAACTATTCGATTTTCAATTTGTATAAATTCTTATAAGAGACAATACCTCTGTAATCTTTGCCTGGGCTGCGACAGGAATTTTTAGACACAAACTCAAACTTTTTACCGAATGTTTATAATTTGCACATTTGAAGCAAAGGCAATTGCGTTTCGGCATATTTAAGAGAAAACAATCACTTTTCGGCATATTTAAAGCACAGACAATCGCTTTTCGGTGTATTTGAAACGAAGACAATAGTATTTCGGCATATTTGAAATGAAAACAGTCGTTTTCTGGCTCGTATTTACATATTTGAGTATTCTATTCGAGGACCACACCAAGGTTCATCCAATGAAATGTTCACATATCATCGCTATCCGAGATTTGGCATTTCATGCTTAACGTTTGGAGAGGGGTGCATGTACAAATTGTTAACAATTTTATCAATAATATCACGAAAAGTGATAAAAACTAAAAAAATCTGAAGTGGGCAATACATGGCTTTCCCTAGAGACTTGAATTCATTTTCCCTTTCTTTCTTTTACAGTTCATTAAATTGAATTTAATCGCACAAAATAACATGGATAATTATTTGAAATTGCACTGAATTCACAGTTTAAATTCAATTTTCGTTTTCATTTAGCGGCTGGACATATTATCAGAAGCGACGTGTCAAAAATCGTATACTGGGACGAATATCGCCAACTCGGCAATATTTCGCCTTAAATTTACGAAAATATCATCAAAATTGTAAAAATGACTCTACGTTAAAGAAAATGACGCCAATTGATGAATTAATTAGTCAATTATTTTAATATATGGACTGTTTTGCCTATTGCGAATGTAGTCAATATTGATAATTGTTAATTTAGATGTATGTGAAATATAAGTTAAGTGGATACTTCGAAATACTTCAACATCTTGTCATCCAGAAAATCGCCAAAGATGCAATGCAACGTTCAAAAAATTGCGGCGTGAATCTTATACATTACTAGCAGCATACCCGTTCTTCGTACGGAGTATAAAATATAGAGAAACTTATAATTCTGATTCATGTGCAAATTATGTTAGAATATTAAATTTATTAAACCTAAAGAGAAATTTATGAATATCTGTTCTCATCATGCAAAATTATCGTCACGGGCAGATCTGCAGAATAAAACATCCTGGCCCCTTTCGAAAGCAAATTTACAAAAAAAAAGGAATTGAATCAATATATGCAAAATGAAAGCATTAAAATTGTATAGGACCCGCACTACTTATATACGCGAATATTAGAAGATATAACCTGTATCAATAGATTACATGTATAAATTGAAAATATCAATAAACCCGTAATTGATTCCAATATATGCCAGAATGAAAGCACTAAAATTATATGGGAATATATATATATATACCCATACTACTTATATTGTCGCAGATTAGAAAATATGCTTGTATAGTAGAAGATTACCCTTATTATATGAGTCTAAAAAATCTTTGCCGAAATAAAACAGATGACATTATAAATTGAAAATTTCAATTATCCCCGTAATCTTTATACCAGAAGGTCGTAATTGATTCTAATATATGCCAATATATATCAAAATATATGCCTATATACCTGTACTACTTATATTCTCGTAGATTAGAAGATAACACGTGCATTTATAGAAGATTACTCGCACAACGTACAATATGTGAGTTTCAACAATTTTTGTCATAATAAAACAATGGTATAATAATTTGAAAATATCAATAATCCCTGAATCAATAATCCCCGAAAATATCAATAATAATTATGTGTAACCTGAAGATCGTAATCGATATTTTCCAGTCAAAAATGCAATGCCAATGAAATTTATTTTATATACATATTTTTATTATTAAAATCGGAAAAGATTTAATTAATATCGTATGCCACATAACACATTGGATTTACATCCATTGCTAAACGACATGATATCAGTTGCTTCAAATAAATTGATGGATATCATATCGTCTGAATAATGCTATCTCCATGAAAGGTTTGGCGATATTTTCTTCAATTTAGCAATAACTTAAAAAATCGCCAAATTTATCGCCAAGTGGGACTGTAAAACTGATAGTCCCATTTTGCGACAAATTGACGAAACATCATCATAATATTATCCCCTAACAAAACACAATTAATTTCATTTATTAAGCGCAATTTTATCAATTTCATGACATTTTTATAGATTCACAAACATTTTTATCAACTTGGTCTATTTTAAAAAATCGATAAATGTGTTACTAAGTAGGATGGATAGACAGACCCACAAATGCTACCGAAACATCATTTCAGTACTGTCTTCTAAAAAAACGAATTTAATTTCATTGATTTGCGTCGTTTTTAGCAATTTGGCGATATTTCCGTTAATTTGGCAAAGTTTAAGAAAAGTTGCCAAGTTAGCGGTATTCCGCCAAATTCGTAGCTCTGAAATTGCAGATCTGAAAAATAAAACATCCTGATCCCGTTTGTATATACTAAATGCAAACACTAAAATTGTATTAGAAGATATACCCTTTCTACTCTTTTTCTGTTTCAACAATCGGATAAATGAGTTTATTGGTAAACACAATATGAGTTTATTAGCTAAACACAATATAAAAGCTTAAAAACTCTTTGTCAAATGAAAGTGATGTACGCAGTCCGTAATTAATATAATTAAAAGAAAAATCAAACCGTTCATTTACAAAATATATTTATACATCTATTTATTTATTATTCAAATAGAAAAAATAATAACAAATATTAAGAAACACATTTAATTTAATTGCGTTGCTGAGCAACATAATATAATAAAGAATCTTCCTCATAAACTGCGAAATTAAATAACCATTTCGATCTCTTCCCCATAAAATGCAAAAATAATAACCATTTTGATTTCTTTATACTTTCCATTGTTTAGTAAATGCTTGACCATGGAGTTAGATTTTCCATTAAAATTCATGTTTCAAACAATTCATGCTTTCAGATAGTGACCAATTAATGCAAAAATCCTACACTAAGCTCAGAAATGAAGTTTTAATTCACGTTGACGTTTTAAACAAACGATTTTCATTCTTTCCGTTTGGATAAACCACGGAGTTAGAGAGTAGATCTCCTAGGATAAAGTTCCGTTTTTCATTAATATCTCGACAACCCCTGGTATTAGAAACTCGAAACTTGGGCAACTTTTATGGGGGGCTATTTTAAGGCTACTCACAAAATTTCATTAAATTCGATTCTGCCGCTCTCTCGTGATGATGAGACAAACGAAATATTCGTTTTTCACTCGAGAACCACTGGCTATGGAAACTTCAAACATAGACTAAATTTTAAGTGGGGCTATTTCTAGGCTACCCACAAAATTTCATCAAATTCGGTTCAGCCGTTCTCCCGTGATGATGGGACAAACAGACAGACAGACAGACAGACAGACAGATTTTCAATTTTATTTATATACTAGCAGCATACCCGTTCTTCGTACGGAGTATATAATATAAAGAAACTTGAAATTCATAATCATGCCCAAATTCTTATAGTATACTAAATGACATGTTTAATCAAAATATTCTGTTAAAATATTTAATATAATGCTCCTAAAAAGAAGTTTAAGAATCTCTGTTCTCGCTATATAAAATTATCTTCATGGACATATCTGAAGAATAAAACATCTTGGACCCCTTATGTAAGCAAATATAAAAAAAAATATGGAATTGAATCAATATATGCAAAATAAAAGCGTTAAAATTGTATGGGACCCGTACTAATTATATACGCGAATATTAGAAAATATAACCTGTATTAGTAGATTACATGTATAAATTGAAAATACCAATAAACCAGTAATCTTTAAATCTGAAGACAGTCATTTATTCCAATATATGTCAAAATTAAAGTGCTAAAATTATATGGGAAGATATACACGTACTACTTATAATGTCCGATTATTAGTAGAAGATTACCCGTTTTGCAATATGAGTCACAAATGTTTTTTGGTAAAATACAACAGACGACGTAATAAATTGAATATATAATTAATCCCCTTAATCTTCATACCAGAAGACTGTACTTGATTCCAATATATATGCCAATATATGTCAAAATATATGCCAATATACCTGTACTACTTATATTCTCGTAGGTTAGAAGATATATCCGTGCATTCCTAGAAGATTACTCGTACAACGTACAATATGCGTGTGTCAGCAATTTTTGCCGCAATAAAACAATGGCGTAATAACTTAAAAATATCAATAATCCCTGAATCAATAATTCCGGAAAATATCAATAATAATAATGTTTAAACCTGAAGAGTATAATTGATATTATCCAGTCCAAAATGAAATGGCAATGAAATTTATTTTATATACATATCTTCATTATTCAAATCGGAAAGGATTTAATAAAAATCGTCTGCCGCATAAACACATTGGATTTAAATCCGCTGCTAAGCGACATGATATCATTTGCTTCAAATAAATTGGTAGAAAAAATATCGTCTAAATAGTGATATTTCTATGGAACATTTGGCGACAGTTTCGTCAAATTAGCGACATTTTAAAAAATCGCCAAATTTATCGCCAAGTGGGACTGTAGAACTGACAGTTCCACTTTGCGACAAATTGACGAAATATCATCACAATACTATCCCCTAACAAAAAACAATTAATATCATTTATGTAGCGCAATTTTATCAATTTCAAGATATTTTCATAGATTTGAAAACATTTTTATCAATTTGGTGACATTTTAAAAATTCGCTAAATGTATTACTAAGTAGGATGGTTGGTCTGACAGATAAATGCTAACCAAACATCATTTCAGTACTCTCTTCTAACAAATCAAAAAAAAATTTCATTGATATGTAGAAGACCCAAGCCACACGACCAACCCGAAGGTTTATGGCAGCTGTTTGAGTGTCGTTTATATCAATTTGGCGACATTTCCGTCAATTTGGCAAAGTTTAAGAAAAGTTGTCAAATTAGTGATATCCCTCCAAATTCGTAGCTTTGAATTTGCAGATCTGAATGAAACATTCTTATCCCGTTTCAATATACTAAATGAAAACACTACAATTGTATTAGAAGATATACCCGCTCTACTCTTTTTCTGTTTCAACAATCGGCTATATGAATTTATTGGCTAAACACAATATATGAGTTTAGTAGCTAAATACGATATAAGCTTGAAAACTCTTTGCCAAAATAAATGAAATTGATGTACGCAGTCAGCAATTAATATAATTAAAAGAAAAATCAAACCGTCCATTCATAACATATACTTTTATATCCATTTATCCATTTATTTATTATTTAAATCGAAAAAAAATAATAAAAACATTAACAAACACATTTAATTTAATTGCGATGCCGAGCAACATGATATATCCTCCTAAAATGTTAAAATTTATTAACCACTAACAGCACACCCGTTATTCGTACGGAGTGTATAATTTAAAGAAACTTAAAGTTCGCAATCATGTGCAAATTATGTTAAAATATTAAATTTATTGCTCCTAAAGAGAAGTTTAAGAATATATGTTCTCACTATGAAAAATTATCTTCACGATCAGATCTGAAGAATAAAACATCCTGCCCCCTTTTGTAAGCAAATTTACAGAAGAAAAAATAGGATTTGAATGAATATATGCAACCCCGTACTAATTATATTGTCGCAGATTAGAAAATATGCCAGTGTGTTAGTAGAAGATTACCTGTATTACAATATGAGTCTCAAAAATATTTGCCAAAATAAAAGAGATGACGTAATAAATTGAAAACATCAATAATATCCGTACTCTTTATACCAGAAGGTCGTAATTGATTCCAATATATGCCAATATATATCAAAACATATGTCAATATACCTGTACTACTTATATTCTCGTAGATTAAAAGATATACACGTGTATTTGTAGAAGATTCGTACAACATACAATATTTGAGTTTAAACAATTTTTGTCGTAATAAAATAATTGCATAATAACTTGAAAATATCAATAATCCTTGAATCAATAATCCCCGAAAATATAAATAATAATAATTTTTAAACCAGAAGACCGTAATTGATATTATCCAGTCAAAAATGCTATAAGAAAAATCAAATCGTTCTTTTCTAAAATATATTTTTATATCCATTTATTTATTATTCAAATCGAAAAAATAATTATTAAAATTAACAGACAGATTTAATTTAATTGCGTTTCTGAGTAACATGATATAAGATAGAATCTTATAACATGTTAAATATGTCATGTCTTATAACATAAACTGCGAAATTAAATAACGATTTTGATTTCTCTATACTTCTCATTGTTCCGTAAAAGCTTGTTTTAAATAAACCATGAGCCATGGAGATAGATTTCCCCTTTAAATCATGTTTCAAACAATTCATGTTTTCAGAAAGTGACTAATTAACGCAAAAAATCTCCCATCAAACTCAGAGATTAAATTTTAATTCACTTTCAAACGATTTTCAAGCTTTTCGTTTGGATAAACCACGGAGTTAGGGAGTAGAACTCCTAGGAAAAAGTTCCGTTTTTCATTAATATCTCGACAACCCCAGGTCTTAGAAACTCGAAACTTGGACAAAATTTATGGAGGGATATTTCAAGGCTATTCACCAAATTTCATTAAATTCGGTTCAGCCGTTTTTCCGTGATGATGAGAAAAACGAAAATTTCGTTTTTTACTAATATCTCGAGAACCACGGGTCGTAGAAACTCAAAACACGAATATAATTTTAAGTGGGGCTATTTCTGGGCTACCCACAAAATTTCATCAAATTCGGTTCAGCCGTTCTCCCGTGATGGTGTGACAAACAGACAGACAGACAGACAGACAGACAGACAGACAGACAGACAGATTTTCATTTTTATTTATATAGACTAGCAGCATACCCGTTCTTCGTACGGAATATATAATATAAAGAAACTTATAATTCGCAATCATGTGCAAATTCTGTTAAGATATTAAATTTATTGCTCCTAAAGAGAAGTTTAAGAATATCTGTTCTCACTATGCAAAATTATCTTCATGAGCAGATCTGAAGAATAAAACATCCTGGCCCCTTTTGTAAGCAAATTTACAAAAAAAAGGAATTGTATCAATATATGCAACCCCGTACTACTTATATTGTCGCAGATTAGAAAATATGCCAGTGTGCTCGTAGAAGATTACCCGTATTACAATATGAGTCTCAAAAATATTTGCCAAAATAAAAGAGATGACGTAATAAATTGAAAATATCAATAATCCCCGTAATCTTTATACCAGAAGGCGTAATTGATTCCAATATATGCCAATATATAACAAAATATATGCCAATATACCTGTACTACTTATATTCTCATAGATTAGAATATATAATATACTAGCAGCATACCCGTTCTTCGTACGGAGTATATAATATAAAGAAACTTGAAATTCATAATCATGCCCAAATTCTTATAGTATACTAAATGACATGTTTAATCAAAATATTCTGTTAAAATCTATATAATAAAAGGCAATGTCTGTCTGTCTTATACACTATACGTTTCGCGACCGCGCGTCGGAGAGCTACGAAATTTGGCAATCGGAGACCCGGGGGGGAGGGAAGGGGACACGTGAAAACCGATTTTTAAAATTTTAATTATTTTTTTATTTATTTAATGTTTTATGCGATTTCGACCGTTTTTTGCCCTTTTTTCTCCACGATCCAGACGTCGTAGAAAAAAACAAATTACACCATCGGAAAGAGCAGAGAATTTCGAGTAAAAATATATCAATTTCAAATCTGAATTTTGATTTCTAATATTTTTTAAAGATTTTAAAACAAAAGTCACTTTTTGCTCAAGAAAACGATTTTTGGTTTTTAAATTCTCGCATCGTGAAAAGTACTCATAATTTCGACTAATAATTTACATTTTTAGAAAGGCCAAACATCTGGCATTCTTACAAGTCCAATCTGGTCAAGAAATAACTAAAATTGGCCCCTGGATCGGAATTTTAAAGAAGTCATGATTTTAAAATTTATCGGCGGGCGAAAGAAGTTCCCATTTCCCATCACCGGTTTCCCCCCAAGCACGCGTTTCAATGACGCCGGTTTGTGTCTAGGTGGAGGTGACGTCACGGTTCTGAATAAGGCTCCTCTATATACGAGCTGACTCATCAAGCATATTGAAGCCCACCATAGCTGGATGCGCAATTCATTAGCATTAACTCTATTCGTATTTTTAATTTAGGAAGTATAATTGAACTAATTATGGGTGGTTGTTCTGCACCGAACTGGTCTAATCAGTCTAGAAAGGGTTTTAGGTTATTTTGCTTTCCTAGAAACGAAGAAAGAAGAAAACAATGACTAATAAATAATTGAATACCCGGTACTGAAGCATACTTGTGCGAGCTAAATTCTACATTATTCTAATTGAAACTTCTTTTTTTTGTATATAGTATTTATTTTAAACACTTATTTTATAATTTCTGTAACTGTAGTATGGAACCCTATGAGCTTCAATATGCTTGATAAGTCAGCCTGTAGTAGAGGAGCTCTAGTTCTGAATATGCATAGCGATGGATGGGACAATAAAACACCGAATTAGAGTTTGTTTTCCGTTTCCCGTGCTTCCGGTTTTAAATGAGTTAAGAGCTTAGCATATGTATTGTAGAAATTATTATATCTATATTTTAAATGATGGAACGATATGGATTTTTAAATGGATATTTTAAATAGATATTTTAATTTGTGGATATTGTAAATGGATATTTTAATTTTATGGATATTTTAAATGATGGAACGATGGATATTTTAATTTTATGGGTATTTTAAATGATGGAACGATGGAATGAGGTTGATGGAATTAAGAGCTTAGCTTATGGTCATTTTAAATTGTAAATTAGAGCGCGGGAAGTTAGCAGTAGGCCCGGGTTCGATTCCCGCCACTACCTAAACAGCCGCCGTGTTCAGGCGGAATACGATCACGTTAAACATGTGGGTCCGTAAGTCCTTCCGAGAGGTTGGTGGTAGGGGAAGGAGGGTACGGTCCCTGTGGATGCCTCCCCCACTGGATTCCGGTCTAAATTGGGTGAATAAAAAGAAAGTTATGGAGATTGTCGCGGAGGACGCAGTAGCCCAGTGGTTAGCGCGCGGGAATTGCACTCGGTAGGCCCGGGTTCCATTCCCCCCACTGTCAAAACTGCTGCCGTGTTCACGCGGAGTACGATCACGTTAAACATGTGCGTTCGTAAGTCCTTCCGAGAGGTTTGTGGTAGGGGAAGGAGGGTACGGTCCCTATGGATGCCTTCCACACTGGGTTCCGGTCTAAATTGGGTAAATAAAAAGAAGGTTATGGAGTTTGTTGCGGAGGGCACGGTAGCCAAGTGGTTACGCGCAGGAACTGCACTTGGTAGGCCCGGGTTCGATTCCCGCCACTGCCGAAACTGCCGCCGTGTTCACGCGGAGTACGATCACGTTAAACATGTGGGACCGTAAGTAATTCCGAGAGGTTGGTGGTAGGGGAAGGAGGGTACGGTTCCTGTGGATGCCTCCCCCACTGAGTTCCGGTCTAAATTGGGTGGCACTTCCTGGCCGTCCAAACAGTTACCTTACACCTTTCTGGTAGTTCGCACCAACGAGTTTGCAACGATCAGAATTTGCCACGGTCAGAATTTTCAAGGGTAGCGAACAGGCTGGTCGCCAAAGGCGGCTAGTCTATATAATAAAAGGCAATGTCTGTGTGTCTGTCTTATACACTATACGTTTCGCGACCGCGCGTCGGAGAGCTACGAAATTTGGCAATCGGAGACCCGGGGGGGAGGGAAGGGGACACGTGAAAACCGATTTTTAAAATTTTAATTATTTTTTTATTTATTTAATGTTTTATGCGATTTCGACCGTTTTTTGCCCTTTTTGCCCTTTTTTCTCCACGATCCAGACATCGTAGAAAAAAACAAATTACACCATCGGAAAGAGCAGAGAATTTCGAGTAAAAATATATCAATTTCAAATCTGAATTTCGATTTCTAATATTTTTTAAAGATTTTAAAACAAAAGTCACTTTTTGCTCAAGAAAACGATTTTTGGTTTTTAAATTCTCGCATCGTGAAAAGTACTCATAATTTCGACTAATAATTTACATTTTCAGTAAGGTCAAACATCTGGCATTCTTACAAGTCTAATCTGGTCCAGAAATAATGAAAATTGCCTTCAGGATCGCAATTTTAAAGACGTCATGATTTTAAATTTCTCGCCGTTCCGCTCGGCGTGACGCTTCGTTTCTCCCCCGCTGAAGCAGGGAAGGTGGTGGGTGGGGACGTCAAGGTGGAGGTGACGTCACGGTTCTGTATATGCATAGCGATGGGTGGGACAATAAGAAACCGAATTAGTTTTTACTTTCCGTTTCCCGCGCTTCCGATTTTAAATGAAATAAGAGCTTAACATATGCACTGTAGAAATTATTATATTTATATTTTAAATGATGGAACGATATGGATTTTTTAAATGGATATTTTAATTTTATGGATATTTTAAATGATGGAACGATGGATATTTTAATTTTATGGATATTTTAAATGATGGAACGATGGATATTTAAATTTTATGGATATTTTAAATGATGGAACAATGGAATGAGGATGATGGAATTAAGAGCTTAGAGAGCATATGGTCATTTTAAATTGTAAATTAGCGCGCGGGAAGTTAGCGGTAGGCCCGGGTACGATTCCCGCCACTGCCAAAACTGCCGAAGTGTTCACGCGGAATACGATCACGTTAAACATGTGGGCCCGTAAGTCCTTCCGAGAGGTTGGTGGTAGGGGAAGGAGGGTACGGTCCCTGTGGATGCCTCCTTCACAGGGTTCCCGTCTAAATTGGGTGAATATAAAGAAAGTTGCGGAGGGCGAGGCAGCCCAGTGGTTAGCGCTCAGGAATTGCACTCGGTAGGCCCGGGTTCGATTCCAGCCACTTCCAAAACTGCCGCCGTGTTCACGCGGAGTACGATCACGATAAACATGTGGGTCCGGAAGTCCTTCCGAGAGGTTGGTGGTAGGGGAAGGAGGGTACGGTCCCTGTGGATGCCTCTCCCACTGGGTTCCGTTCTAAATTGGGTAAATAAAAAGAATGTTATGGAGATAGTCGCTGGGGGCGAAGAAGCCCAGTGGTTAGCGCACGGGAATTGCACTCAGTAGGCCCGGGTTCGATTCCCAAAATTGCCGCCGTGTTTACGCGGAGTACGATCACGTTAAACATGTGGGTCCGTGAGTCCTTCCGAGAAGTTGGTGGTAGGGGAAGGAGGGTACGGTCTAAATTGGATGAATAAAAAGAAAGTTATGGAGATTGTCGCGTAGGGCAAAGTAGCCCAATGGTTAGCGCGCGGAAATTGCACTCGGTAGGCCCGGGTTCGATTCCCAAAATTGCCGCCGTGTTTACGCGGAGTACGATCACGTTAAACATGTGGGTCTGTAAGTCCTTCCGAGAGGTTGGTGGTAGGGGAAGAAGGGTACGGTCCCTGTGGATGCTTCTCCCACTTGGTTCCGGTCTAAATTGGGTGAATAAAAAGAAAGTTATGAAGAATATCGCGGAGGGTGAAGTACCCCAGTGGTTAGTGCGCGGGATTTGCACTTGGTAGGCCCGGGTTCGATTCCCAAAATTGCCGAATAAAAATAAAGTTATGGAGATTGTCGCGGATAGCACGGTAGCCCAGTGGTTAGCGCGCGGGAATTTCACTCGGTAGGCCCGGGTTCGATTCCCGCCATTGCCAAAACAGCAGCCGTGTTCACGCGGAGTACGATCACGTTAAACGTGTGGGACTGCAAGTCCTTCCGAGAGGTTTGTGGTAGGGGAAGGAGGGTACGGTCTCTTTGGATGCCTCCCCCATTGGGTTCCGGTCTAAATTGTGTGGCACTTCCTGGCCTTCCAAGCAGTTACCTTACACCTTTCTGGTAGGTCGCGCCAACGAGTTTGCCACGGTCAGAATTTTCAAGGGTAGCGAACAGGCTGGTCGCCAAAGGCGGCTAGTATTTAATATAATGCTCCTAAAAAGAAGTTTAAGAATCTCTGTTCTCGCTATATAAAATTATCTTCATGGACATATCTGAAGAATAAAACATCTTGGACCCCTTATGTAAGCAAATATAAAAAAAAATATGGAATTGAATCAATATATGCAAAATAAAAGCGTTAAAATTGTATGGGACCCGTACTAATTATATACGCGAATATTAGAAAATATAACCTGTATTAGTAGATTACATGTATAAATTGAAAATACCAATAAACCCGTAATCTTTAAATCTGAAGACAGTCATTTATTCCAATATATGTCAAAATTAAAGTGCTAAAATTATATGGGAAGATATACACGTACTACTTATAATGTCCGATTATTAGTAGAAGATTACCCGTTCTGCAATATGAGTCACAAATGTTTTTTGGTAAAATACAACATACGACGTAATAAATTGAATATATAATTAATCCCCTTAATCTTCATACCAGAAGACTGTACTTGATTCCAATATATATGCCAATATATGTCAAAATATATGCCAATATACCTGTACTACTTATATTCTCGTAGGTTAGAAGATATACCCGTGCATTCCTAGAAGATTACTCGTACAACGTACAATATGCGTGTGTCAGCAATTTTTGCCGCAATAAAACAATGGCATAATAACTTAAAAATATCAATAATCCCTGAATCAATAATTCCGGAAAATATCAATAATAATAATGTTTAAACCTGAAGAGTATAATTGATATTATCCAGTCCAAAATGAAATGGCAATGAAATTTATTTTATATACATATCTTCATTATTCAAATCGGAAAGGATTTAATAAAAATCGTCTGCCGCATAAACACATTGGATTTAAATCCGTTGCTAAGCGACATGATATCATTTGCTTCAAATAAATTGGTAGAAAAAATATCGTCTAAATAGTTATATTTCTATGCAACATTTGGCGGCAGTTTCGTCAAATTAGCGACATTTTAAAAAATCGCCAAATTTATCGCCAAGTGGGACTGTAGAACTGACAGTTCCACTTTGCGACAAATTGACGAAATATCATCACAATACTATCCCCTAACAAAAAACAATTAATATCATTTATGTAGCGCAATTTTATCAATTTCAAGATATTTTAGATTTGAAAACATTTTTATCAATTTGGTGACATTTTAAAAATTCGCTAAACGTATTACTAAGTAGGATGGTTGGTCTGACAGAGAAATGCTAACCAAACATCATTTCAGTACTCTCTTCTAACAAAACAAAAAAAAATTTCATTGATATGTAGAAGACCCAAGCCACACGACCAACCCGAAGGTTTATGGCAGCTGTTTGTGTGTCGTTTATATCAATTTGCCGACATTTCCGTCAATTTGGCAAAGTTTAAGAAAAGTTGTCAAATTAGCGATATCCCTCCAAATTCGTAGCTTTGAATTTGTAGATCTGAATGAAACATTCTTATCCCGTTTCAATATACTAAATGAAAACACTACAATTGTATTAGAAGATATACCCGCCCTACTCTTTTTCTGTTTCAACAATCGGCTATATGAATTTATTGGCTAAACACAATATATGAGTTTAGTAGCTAAATACGATATAAGCGTGAAAACTCTTTGCCAAAATAAATGAAATTGATGTACGCAGTCAGCAATTAATATAATTAAAGAAAAATCAAACTGTCCATTCATAAGATATACTTTTATATCCATTTATCCATTTATTTATTATTTAAATCGAAAAAAAATAATAAAAACATTAACAAACACATTTAATTTAATTGCGATGCCGAGCAACATGATATATCCTCCTAAAATGTTAAAATTTATTAACCACTAACAGCACACCCGTTATTCGTACGGAGTGTATAATTTAAAGAAACTTAATAGTTCGCAATCATGTGCAAATCGCATGTGCAAGTTCGCAATCATGTGCAAATTCTGTTAAAATATTAAATTTATTGCTCCTAAAGAGAAGTTTAAGAATATATGTTCTCACTATGCAAAATTATCTTCACGATCAGATCTGAAGAATAAAACATCCTGCCCCCTTTTGTAAGCAAATTTACAGAAGAAAAAATAGGAATTGATTGAATACATGCAACCCCGTACTAATTATATTGTCGCAGATCAGAAAATATGCCAATGTGTTAGTAGAAGATTACCCGTATTACAATATGCGTCTCAAAAATATTTGCCAAAATAAAAGAGATGACGTAATAAATTGAAAACATCAATAATATCCGTACTCTTTATACCAGAAGGTCGTAATTGATTCCAATATATGCCAATATATATCAAAACATATGTCAATATACCTGTACTACTTATATTCTCGTAGATTAAAAGATATACACGTGTATTTGTAGAAGATTCGTACAACATACAATATATGAGTTTAAACAATTTTTGTCATAATAAAATAATTGCATAATAACTTGAAAATATCAATAATCCTTGAATCAATAATCCCCGAAAATATAAATAATAATAATTTTTAAACCTGAAGACCGTAATTGATATTATCCAGTCAAAAATGCTATAAGAAAAATCAAATCGTTCTTTTCTAAAATATATTTATATATCCATTTATTTATTATTCAAATCGAAAAAATAATTATTAAAATTAACAGACAGATTTAATTTAATTGCGTTTCTGAGTAACATGATATAAGATAGAATCTTATAACATGTTAAATATGTCATGTCTTATAACATAAACTGCGAAATTAAATAACGATTTTGATTTCTCTATACTTTTCATTGTTCCGTAAAAGCTTGTTTTAAATAAACCATGAACCATGGAGATAGATTTCCCCTTTAAATCATGTTTCAAACAATTCATGTCTTCAGAAAGTGACTAATTAACGCAAACAATCTCCCATCAAACTCGGAGATTAAATTTTAATTCACTTTCAAACGATTTTCAAGCTTTTCGTTTGGATAAACCACGGAGTTAGGGAGTAGAACTCCTAGGAAAAAGTTCCGTTTTTCATTAATATCTCGACAACCCCAGGTCTTAGAAACTCGAAACTTGGACAAAATTTATGGGGGGATATTTCAAGGCTATTCACCAAATTTCATTAAATTCGGATCAGCCGTTTTTCCGTGACAATGAGACAAACGAAAATTTCGTTTTTTACTAATATCTCGAGAACCACTGGTCGTAGAAACTCAAAACACGGATATAATTTTAAGTGGGGCTATTTCTGGGCTACCCACAAAATTTCATCAAATTCGGTTCAGCCGTTCTCGCGTGATGGTGTGACAAACAGACAGACAGACAGACAGACAGACAGACAGACAGACAGACAGACAGATTTTCATTTTTATTTATATAGATTTGTAGAAGATTACTCGTACAAAGTACTATATATGAGTTTCAACAATTTTCGGCATAATAAAACAATGGCATAATAACTTGAAAATATCAATAATCCCTGAATCAACAGTCCCCGAAAATATCAATAATAATAATGTTTAAACCTGGGGACCGTAATTGTTATTATCCAGTCAAAAATGCAATGCCAATGAAATTTATTTTATATACATATATTTATTATTCAAATCGGAAAAGATTTAATATAAAATCGTATGCGGCATAACACATTGGATCCGTCGCTAAGCGACATGATATCATTTGCTTCAAATAAATTGATGGAAATCATATCGTGGGACTGTAGAACAGATAGACCCATTTTGCGACAAATTGATGAAACATCATCTCAATACTATCCCCTAACAAAATACAATTCTTTTCATTTATTAAGCGCGATTTTATCAATTCCAGGATATTTTTATAGACTCACAAATACTTTTATCAATTTCGTGATATTAAAAAAATTCTTTAAATGTGTTACTAAGTAGGATGGATGGATTGATCGACAAATGCTACCGAAACATCATTTCAGTACTCTATTCTAAAAAGCAAATCATTGATTAGCGCCAATTTTATAAATTTGGAAACATTTCCTCTAATTTGGTAAAGTTTAAGAGAAGTTACCAAGTTATTTAGAGATATTAAACTAAATTCGTAGCTCTGAATTTGCAGATCTGAAGAATAAAATATCTTGATCCCGTTTGCATATACTAAATGAAAACACTAAAATTGTATTATAAGATACACCCGTTCTAATCTTTTTCTGCTTCAACAATCGGCTAAATGAATTTATTGGGTAAACACAATATATGAGTTTATTAGCTAAACACAATATATGAGCTGGAAACCACTTTGCTAAAATGAATGAAAGTCGTGTACGCGGTCGGCAATTTATATAATTAAAAGAACAATCAAACCGTTCATTTAAAAATATATTTTTACATCCATTTATTTATTATTCAAATAGAAAAAATAATAATAAATATTAACAGCACATTTAATTTCATTCCGTTGCCGAGCAACATGATATAAGATAGAATCTTCCTCATAAAATGCAAAATTTAATAGCCATTTTTATTTCTTTATACTTTTCATTTTTCAGTAAAAGCTTGTATAATATAAACCAAGGAGATAGATTTCCCATTTAAATCATGTTTCAAACAATTGATGTTTTCAGAAAGTGACTAATTAGTGCAAAAAATCTCCCCCCAAACTCTGAGATACAGTTTTAATTCACTTTCAAACGATTTTCAAGCTTTTCGTTTGGATAAACCACGGAGTTAGAGAGGAGAACTCCTAAGAAAAAGTTTCGTTTTTCATTAATATATCGACAACCCCTGGTCTTAGATACTCGAAACTTGGGCTAAATTTATGGGGGGCTATTTAAAGGCTATCCACAAAATTTCATCAAATTCAATTCAGCCGTTCTCCCGTGAGGATGAGACAAACGAAAATATCGTTTTTTACTAATATCTCGAGAACCACTGATCGTAGAAACTCCATATATAGACTAAATTTTATGTGGGACTATTTCCAGGCTACCCACAAAATTTCATCAAATTCGGTTCAGCCGTTCTCCCGTGATGATGGGACAAACAGACAGACAGACAGACAGACAGATTTTCATTTTTATTTATATAGATTTCTTCACTCTGAAAGAAGTAAATTTATTGCATCATATAAGGAAAGTTATGACATTTTGTTATAACATTTTACAACACAGTTGAAAAGTGTTTATGACTTTGTTCATTCTGCCTGTCTGTCTGTCAGTCCGTTTGCACGATAAGTGCCGTAAAAATAATGTTATCAAAATGAAATGTTAGTATGTTGTTCAGACGGTGTGTGGGACGTATGGGAATATAAATTAATAAAATCACCCATTTAGTTTTGGATTGAACTCGGGTTGAAAAAATGAAATACATTGAACCCTATGGGACATAATTTTGCAAAAATTTTTTAAACGAATTTAAAATTCTCAAATTGCTTCGAAAATTTTAGTAAATATTCACATTATCCCATAAAATATATAAAAAAAATTTGGCAAAATATGTTCGGTAGTTTTTTAAATAAAAATTAAAATAATAGTTGCACCCGTATTATATGAAAAGATCGCGTGACCCACTTCAAAATAAAATATTGTTAATAAAATATTATAAAATATAGTATAAAATTAGTTTTCGATGAAGTTTTCAAATATAATATATTATTACTTTCCTTATGTACATAATGTATAAAGTATTGTGACAGGGTCGATAATTCCAATTCGAGTTTTCGACGGAAGAGCACGTTTCAAGCATGCCTGATCACGAATCAAACATTTTAGAAGTGATGCCTCTGTGTGTGTGTGTGTGTGTGTGTGTGTGTGTGTGTGTGTGTGTGTGTGAGTGTGTGTGTGTGTGGAGACGATAACTTACGAACGAATAGACCGATTCGAACGACATTTGGTACAAAAATCATAATCCATAAACACTGGAAGTCTATTGTTTTTAAACGTAATCGAAAGTTCAGAATCCCCCTGAAGTTTCGCGTGAAATTTTAAAAAAATCCTCAAAAAATCAAAACCGCTAATAAAGTTACGCAAATAGCCATTTCTTATGTCATTTTTCACTAGAAAACGATTAACATAACTTTTCGAACGCTAACATGAACCGTTCTCGAGATATTGCACATTTTTCAAAAAATTATTAAAAAGTCATATAAAATAAAAAAATATATATTTCCTATTGAGAAACATGTTCACTTTTCATATGTAATACCATGCGATAAATTTGGTGACATCATTCTCGTGGATCTAGCTCGTTCCATTCCTGAGAAAAAATACTTCGAGTAATACTTTTGTATTTGAACGCCAATAGTCATTTAGCTGCTATAAGAATAACTTATTTCTCCGTCAGTAAACCTTGGCAAGATTTTGGCGACGAATTTGGCAGAATGTCGCCAACTTGGCGACCTTTTGAAATGTTGTCATATTAACGAAAATCTCGCCAAATGGATTAAAATGACGGTAAATCAATGACGACTCATTGAAGATGACGACATGGAAAATGACGACTCATTGACGAAAATCCAATATCTTGGTAAGAATATAAGTATCTACTATACGAAAAACTTATTTTCTTCACTCTAAAAGTAGTAAATTCATTGCATTATATAAAGAAAGTCATGTGTTGCCCACATCAGATTTTTGTAGTATTGTGATAATGTTAAAGACATCACCGCTGAATGTATCGCATTTTAGAGATGTTTAAATAAAATTGCATTTCAGTTGGAAAGTGTTTCATAATCAATGCTTTTTGCATGATTGATCTCTCTTTCTCGTTTTTAATTAAACCGTGCAGGTATCAAATTATTAGATATGTACTAATGACTAAAGATTGATGAGAAAAAGAACATCTTGGAAGAGATTAACTAAATTTGATATAGCTTAAAAAATGCATATTTCAATTTATATGAAAATAAATTAATCATAAAAATATAAAATCTGATGTGGGCAACACATGACTTTCCTTATATAATGCAATGTATTTACTACTTTTACAGTTTAAAAAAATGTTATTCTTATAGTAGATGCTTATATTTTTCCAAGATATTGAATTTTCGTCAATGTGTCGCAATTTTCATTCATTTAGAGTCATTTTTATCCATTTGGCGAGATTTTTGCTAATTTGACAACAATTAAAAATGTCGCCAAGTTGACGACATTCCGCCAAATTCGTCGCCTAAATATCGCCAAGCGTTATTGACGGAGAAATAATTTATTCTTATAGCAGATTGATGTTCAAATACAAAAGTATTACTCAATGTATCTTTTCTCGTGCATTTCGTATAGCAGATTTCTTATAGCTTTATTCTTATAGCAGATAAATGACTATTGGCGTTCAAACACAAAAGTATTACTAAAAGTATCCTTTTTCATGAATGGAACGAGCTAGTTCCACGAGAATGATGTCACCCAATTTATCGCATGGTATTACATATGAAAAGTGAACATGTTTCTTAATAGGAAATATTTTTCTTTTATTTTTTATGACTTTTTGATAATTTTTTTGAAAAATGTGCAATATCCCGACAACGGTTCATGTTAGCGTTTCAAAATTTATGTCACTCGTTTTCTAATGAAATATTACATAAGAAATGTCTATTTGCGTACCTTTATTAGAGGTTTTGATTTTTTGACGATTTTTTCAAAATTTCACTCGAAAATTTAGGGGGTTTCTGAACATTTGATTGCGTATAAAAACAATAGGCTTCCAGTGTTTACGGCTTGTGATTTTTGTACCACATTTTGTTCAAATCGGTACATTCGTTCGTCAGTTATCGTCTCCAAAGGTGTTACTGACGCACACACACACACACACACACAGAGAGAGAAAGATCCTTTCAAAACCGTTTGATTCGTGATCAGGGATGCTTCAAACGTGCTCTTCCGTCGAAAACTCGAATTTGAATTTTCGACCCCGTAGCAATACTTTCCTTATACATTTTGTATATAAGGAAAGTAATAAGTTATAAAAATGAATATTATGAAAATAAATAAATAATAAATATAAATTAATTTCCCTATGATTTCGGTACACAATTTGTTAGAAGAAACATTCAATCTTTCCGATGGTGTCAAGATAGAAACTCTATGATAATATATTCGTTCGCTATGGAACCGATTTTCATTAAAATCCCACAAAATTGCTGTTTAACATAAATAATCTAAAACACGAATTGAAAAAGCAATCATGACCTGTCTTTCATTGACGTCAGCTAGCCCTATACCAAATTTCAAGACAGTCAAAAGTTTTTATTACTTTACTTATATGCATAATGTATAAGTAAAGCATTGTGACGGGGCCGAAAATTCGAATTCGAGTTTTCGACGGGAGAGCACGTTTCACGCATCCCTGATCCCGAATCAAACATTTTTGAAGTGATGTCTGTGTGTGTGTGTGTGTGTGTGTGGAGACGATAACTAATGAACGAATGGACCAATTCGAACGAAATACGCTGACATGAACCGTTCTCGAAATATTGCACATTTTTCAAAAACATTATCAAAAAGTCATATAAAAATAAAATACTTTCTATTGAGAAACATGTTCACTTTTCTTATGAAATACCATGCGATAAATTTGATGACATCATTCTCGTGGATCTAGCTCATTCCACTCGGTTGGCGAGATTTTGCGACGAATTTGGTGAAATGTCGTCAACTTGGCGACTTTTTTAAATGTTGCTAAATTAACGAAAAACTCGCCAAATGGATAAAAATGACGCTAAATCTATGAAAATAACGACTTATTGACGAAAATTCAATATCTTTGAAAGAATATAAATATCTACTATAAAAATAGTCTATTTTTTTTTACTGTAAAAGTAGTAAATTCATTACATTATATAAGGAAAGTCATGTGCTGCTCACATCAGATTTTTTTTCTTTACAGAAGACACACACATACACACAAATAAATCCATTTAATATGCAAAATGCACAATTAGTTCTGCTCGTGCACAAACATATAAAAAGAGATAAGTTTCATTTTCAAAATTTATTAAAATGGAATATATCACCATATATACAAAAAATCTGATGTGGGCAGCACATGATTTTCCTTGTATAATGCAATGAATTTACTATTTTTACAGCAAAAAAATAGGTTTTTCTTATAGTAGATACTTTTATTCTTTCCAAGATATTGAATTTTCATCAATTAGTCGTCATTTTCATTGATTTAGCGTCATTTTTATCCATTTGGCGAGATTTTCATTGATGGCAAAATTTAAAAAATCCCCAAGTTGGCGATATTCCGCCAAATTCGTCACTAAAATCTCGCCAATCGTTATAAAGAGAGAAACAAGTTATTCTTACAGCAGATAAATGACTATTTGCGTTCAATTACAAAAGTATTACTCAAAGTATCTTTTTCATGAATGGAACAAGCTAGATCCACGAGAATGATGTCACCTAATTTATCGCATGATATTACATATGAAAAGTGAACATGTTTCTCAACAGTTAACATATTTTTTTTATTTACGGGATTTTTTGATGAATTTATTTTTAAAATGTGCAATATCTCGAGAACGGTTCATACTAGCGTTCTAAAGTTTATGTCAATCATTTTCTAATGGAAAAATTACATAAGAAATGTCTATTTGGGTAACTTTATTCAAGGTTTTGAATTTGTGATGATCGAACTCGAAAATTTAGGTTGGTTCTGAACATTCGATTGCGTTTAAAAATAATAGGCTCCCAGTAGTCATGGATTGTGATTTTTGTACCAGATGTCATTCGAATCGCTCCTTTCGTTCGTGAGATATCGTCTCCACAGGCTCACTGACACACACACGCACACACAGACATCACCTCAAAAATGTTTGATTCGTGATCAGGGATGCTTGAAACGTGCTCTCCCGTCGAAAACTTGAATTCGAATTTTCGACCCCGCCACGATACTTTCCTTATACGTTATGTATATAAGGAAAGTAAAAATAGTGAAATGCCTGCATCAGATTTTTGTACCTAAAATTTAAGTAAACACACTGAAAATTAGAAAAACGGGGACTCATTAGTATCTATCGAACCCTACGAAATACGTTAAGCCTCGTAACTACACTGAGAGAAATAAAAACAAAAATCTTATTACTTGTGTGAAAGAAACTGCTTCCGCTTTCTTAAAAAGACATCAAATCAAAAGCCCTAATCCTGTCGTAACTTGAAAAACTCCGTGTAGTTTGAGATTTTGTCAGAGCCAAAAGAACTTTAAAGGCAAGCAACAATTATTGGTTTTTCCATATTACAATTGCATTTCGGTAAAAGTAATTGTAGTTTTCGTTAAGAATACTCGTTAAGATAGGGAAATAGTGCTTAAAATTTAATTTTATTGATAGCAATGCAGGTAAGCCTTGACTAACAGTTAATTGGTTCCGTGTTATTCTGAGCCATGTTATTACGAGACTTACAATTCATATAAATGTGATGATTGAAAATCGTATTATTCGTTATTACAGTTACATACATAAATGGACATTCTGCTCCAAATGTTTATTTTAAATGTAAAGACATGATGTGGGGACAAAACATGACTTTCCCTGCAGACTCAAATTCGTTTTTCCTTTATTTCTTTAATAATTCAATAAATTGAGTTTAATTGCCCAAAATAACACTAAATTTGCATTTTTAATTTAATTTTTATTTTTATCTGACATTTTTTGTAATTGGACATTTTTCCGGGTGCGGCGTAACAAAAATGAAAGAAATCTCAAATATCTTGAGAACGGTTAGTCCTAAAGTAATAGAGTTGGTCTTATGGAGGTAATGGAGTTGGTCTTATTTTTTCCTCGTCAAAAATTACGTACAAAACAAGCATTTAATTGATGCATTTGAGGAGTTGTAGTCTTTTTTCTTTATTATTTTGGCGATTTTTGCGGGTCATTTCGTAAAAAAGGCTGGTTGTTCTTTTCCGAATCATACCAAGATCTAATCACCACCAGAGTATCTCACACGTAACTTATCTACCAAATTTTGTGAAAATTGGTCAATTAGCATTTTAGCTGGAGTGGATACATGAAATTTTTGTGGGCCATTTGGCAAAAAAGGCGGATTTCTCTTTTTCTGAATCAAACCAAAAATTACTCAAAATCAGGGTTACACCCAAGTGACTTACCTACCGAATTTTATGAATTTTGGTCCATTAGTTTTGAGTTAGAGTGTATACAGACATTGCAAACACAAACACACAGAGAGATAGACAGACAGACACACACACACACACACAGACGTCTCGCTAAAAATATTTATTTTGTATTCTAGAGGTCTCAAAACGTGTAAATCCGTCGAAAACTCGAGTTGCGATTTTCTATATGATTCCAATACTTTCCCTACGCATTACCATGTGTTGCAGAGAAAGTAAAAATTCATAACAGGATCATTTCACTCATTCTCGACTCCATGCAATTCAAGTCTCTGCAAAGTTATCTTTGACGTCTTCATCTTTGGGATTATGCTTGATTGCCACAACCCTCCCCTTTTTACTTTCCTTTTCTACATAATGTATAAGGAAAGTATTGTGACGGGGTCGAAAATTCGAATTCGAGTTTTCGACGGGAGAGCACGTTTCAAGCATCCCTGATCACGAATCAAACATTTTTGAAGTGATGTCTGTGTGTGTGTATGTGTGTGTGTGTGTGTGTGTGTGTGTGTGTGTGTGTGTGTGTGTGTGTGTCTCAGTGGGTCTGTGGAGACGATAACTGACGAACGAGTGGACCGATTCGAACGAAATTTGGTACAAAAATTACAATCCGTAAACACTGGAAGTCTATTGTTTTTAAACGTAATCGAATGTTCAGAACCCCCTAAATTTTGGAGTGAAATTTTGAAAAAATCGTCAAAAAATCAAAACCGCTAATAAAGTTACGCAAATAGACATTTCTTATGTAGTTTTTCATTAGAAAACGATTAACACAAAATTTAAAACGCTAGCATGAACCGTTCTTGAGATATTTCCCATTTTTCAAAAAAAATTATGAAAAAGTCATATAAAATAAAAATATATATTTCCTATTGAGAAACATGTTTACTTTTCATATGTGTCATGTCGCAATTCTGCGCCATGAGCCTTTCTTATTTTTCTGCGAGAGAAACATCCTTCTCTCCGTTCGGGCCTGTGCTGTGTTTTTCGCTAAGACTTGTTTCTATTGAAATCGCACTGAAAAGCGAGTTTCGTTGAGAATTCGTGAGAATGTCTAGGATTTACGTCTGGCCGAGATGCGCGACGTATGCTCGCCTGTTGCCAGGAGAAGCGCGCCTGTCCAATCAGGAAGAGGCGAAAAGCGAAGGAGAACTTTTTTTCGTGGGCTCGAGCGACCCACACTTTGCTCTTGGAGCTGAAAACTTCCGACTGAAAGGTCGCATCGAAAGTTTTGTCTGGTAAAGACAAAGGGTTTTAGCCGAAATGGCTAACTGGCGGAGATGGGCATTTTGGTTCTAAGGGAAACCGCCCCTGCATTTCTGGAGATGATTGAAGAAGATCCTGGAAACCTACATTAACTTTTCTGTACATTTTCTAAAATATATTTTTTTATTCCAGGAAATCTATCCGACATTGACGCCGAGCTTGAAGTAGTTATTCCGCTATGGTTCGGATTGGTGCATAATAGACTGACGTCCTGTACCTAAAGTCTTGGACTTGTCTCTCATCGATTCTTTTTTTTTTTTTGAGAACTTTTTCCACCTAAAATCGTGCACATCTGATGAGAGGTATTTTCTGAAAAGCTTGAAATATATAATAGCCAGGTAACATTTTCTTTACGGGAAATTTAATGCCGTACAGCACCGGCATAGTGAAGAATGATTTCTATAATTAATCGGCTCATGTCAAAAATGTACTTATGGTTAATTTAACTCATAATTAAGGCCATATGATTATTGAAGTGAATTATTGTATGCTATATAAATTTTGAACAGAGCAGAAAGGCAGATTGTTCTTATATTGAAATGAAGCTCTGAAATTGATTTTTAAAGTAAAAATGCTTGAGTGTGATTTTAAATAAATAATATTTTGATTTTTACTTTGCATCTGATTTATTTGAAATGCCTTTAATTCCTCTTTTAATTCCTCTGCTATTCACTGCATGTCATCTAACAAACAATTCTGTTAGACTGAGAAAGTTTCTTGCTTGGGTAAATTTAGAATGTTTGATTAATTTGTTAAAATTCCACTATACGGCTTCACCGTCCTTTGGTTTGTCTGGTGCGCATTTGCTTTTGTGAGTAGGCAAACCGCGCCATGTGCAAATTGGTGCTCGTGCCCTTTTTTTTTCTCAGAGTACATCAGTGTTAGCAAATTTAAATTTTGTTGAAGGCATATCAAACCATAAAATATTGATTTGTGTTATTTAAGTATTGCAGAATGAAATGTTCGAAGTAAGTTGTGATATTTTAAATTGCAAAATATTGATTAAAATAGTTCAAAATATTGGTCATATACTGCTAAAATAATTAAGAAAGTGCAAGAAGCACATTTTTTGTGAAATGTTTATAAAAGCAAAGAATTGGTTCAAAATTTGGAAGAGTTGAAATTGAAATTTATATATGTATATTTAAGTTTTATGCACACATATCTACACACACATATTTTAATTCTTGACAAAACTGTTGAGGAACAGAAATAGTGAAAAGTATATGTTTATACAAACTGTTTTTTTTTTCATATTTCACATACAATTGGTTACTCACCTACGTTGAGAGAGGTGATTGGTTGTCCAACAGTTACCTGACTCGACACTGTATTATCAATACAAACTTGATCTGGCAGTTTCACATACACTGATTGCTTATCAGAAAAATTGGCATAGTTCACATACAGATAGCACCCTTAGTCGCTACAGTCATCAACGTTTTCGGTTTTCTGATAGTGCATGAAAATCAGAGAAACGACATATTTCACATACAGTGATTGTTTTTTGACATTGTGTTCACATACAGTTAGTATCATTGGTAGCCACAATCATCAGTGTTTTGGACTTACTGATAGTGCAAAAATCGGAAATATTGGCATATTTCACATACAGAGTTGTTGTTTTTCTGCTATCACCTGACTAGGTACTGCATTGTCAACACTAAAATTCAGTGGTGTTGGGCTGGACATTTCACATACAGATTGTTTTGCTGATTGCAAAAAGTTCTGGCAACTTCACAAATATTGTGTTCCTGACTTGTTCTTCACAAGAACTGTGTTACTCAATGGATCAAGTCAGATCCTCTTGTAGATCACATTTTGAAAAAAAAAAAAGTGAATTAATCAATTCTCCACAATAAACTGTGTCTCGTGATAAATTAGAAATTGTGTCTGGTGAAAAACCTTGTGCTAAAATGCCAAAATCTAGAAATACGAGAGCAAGCAGGAGTAGAGACTCCTCTGCTCAACCAAGTGTGGCAAACCGTGTGCCTTCGGTGTCTCCACCACGACTTTCTCCGAATTCGGGCAGATCAGCTTCCGCTGTCAGAGACTCTAACAAAATGAAAATTGGAGTTGGATCTCAGTTTCTTGGATCCATTCCGGGTTTTGCTGGCAATGTAAACGAATCATTCCAGAATTTTTTGGAGAAATTCTCCTTGGTTGCTGACCATGCAGATTGGTCAAATAGAGATAAAATTTTTGTTTTGAAGTTGAAATTGTCTGGTCGCGCGGAAAGACTGATTAAATCAATTCCAAAATTAAATCAAAGCACGAATTTTACTGAAGTTGTTAACGCACTCAAGGACAATTTTACGAAAAAAGAAAATATTGCCAAGAACGTTGCCGCACTAGTAAATTGTAAACAAATGACAAATGAGAGCGTACGCGATTATGCGAATCGCATAGAAGCCGAATCCTATATTGCTTTTCCGCAAGATGTTGTGTCTGATAATGAAGATTCCCTGAGAACTGCTATTTTGATCAACTCATTTAAAAAGGGGTTGAAAATCATTATTCGAAAAGCTGTTTTATCTGCAAATCCGCAGTCATTTGAAGCTGCGAAAGAGATAGCAATATTGGAAGAAGAAGTGCAAAATGAAGTGCGGGAAGAAATGACAGAAGACATAAATACTGTGAGAATCGAAAATGACCCTAAACATGAAATTGAAGAGCTGAAGAAAGAATTGAATTCAAAGAAGAAAGAATTTGAGAAGTTAAGAAAAAAATTTAGTGAGAACTCAGAGAAAAGAAAGAAAAGACTGAATGAAATAAGAGAAGATCTGGAAAAGAGCAATTCCAGTTTTGAAGATTCCTTCTTGGATACGCCCTCTACAAGCAGATACAATGAAAATGAATTGGAAGAGGAAGATTGGGAAGATATTCCAGTAAAAAAGAAACATAAACCATCAACATATTTCAGAACTTCTACACCATCCAAAAGATCTGAAAATAGAAACCGTTTTAGTCAAAGAAGAACTCCAGTTGCCTCACAGGAAGAAGAGTGGTATGTTAAAAGTCCATATCAAAATTATTCTCCAAGAAAGAACTCTCTAGCCTTTAGAAGACCTTTTCGTAACAGTTCATATAGAAATTCGAATTTCCAGAGAAGAAATTTTTCAAATTTTAGAAATTCCTTTGATAATTATAAATCACAAAACTTCAATAATTTTGGATATAGAAGAAATAACAGATATTTTAATAATAGATTTGGTAATAGAAGACAATTTAGAAGACAGAATTTCAGAACACAAAACTTTCAATCTCCAAATTTTAATAGACAAAACTCTGAAATTAGTTTCATGACGGAAAGCGAAACTCCTTGCCAAGGAAATTTTCCTATTATTCAAGTTTTTGTTGAAGATGTCAAACTAAATGCATTAATCGACACTGGAAGTTCCATAAACATTATCTATAGTGATGCTTTGCACAAAATCAACCCGAGAAAAGTACAATTAAAACATACATCCACGATTCTGAGAGGAATTGGAAGTCAAAATATTTTGGTTGAGAGAAAAGCTTCTTTTCCCATTATCATCGGAAATGAAAGAGATATGATTGAGTGTTGCGTTCTAAATACATCTGCCCCAGGAAGGTACAACATGATTTTAGGAAGTACATTTCTACATGAGAAACAAGTGACAATTACTTATAGACATAAACGTGTGAATTTTTTGTACTGTAGTATTCCCTTTACTGAATTTACCGAATCACAAAGTTTTACTGTGATTTCTGATGATGTACAACTTAAACCAGTCGAGAGTTATGCAATAAGTCATCATTTTGATGGAAGAAATTACAATTTTACAAATGATGTGGATTACAGATCCAAAGATACAAATTTTTCAAGAAATTTTAGAGGATATGAAAATAAGTGTGATAATGGATATTTATTTGAACAAAACAATTACCAAAATGAATTCAGAGATGTCGATTTTAGAAATTTTGATGCAAATGGAAATGAAAGGTCAAATATTGAATGTGAAAATGATTTATATGAAAGACAGATGAATGACAATGTACATACAGACAGACTTTTGACAAAAGACAATACCAGTGACAATGAAATATTTCAGACAGATTGTGATAAACATGATGAAGGAAGTTCACAACAAAACCAAGCAATAGGTATTGCCAAAGCTTTTAACAAATGTGTTTTGAAACCATACACCGAGTCATTTATTAAATTAAAAAGAAATTACAAAATTAAGAAGGACACGACAATTTTACTTGAACCTATCAATAGTAAAGAATTTTCTGCAAATAAAATTTTCATTGCTAGAAGCATTCATAGAATTCCTGAAAATGACTTTTTGTATGCAAAAGTAGCAAATCCATCTGAGAAAATTGTTTATATAAACAAAGGTATGAAATTGGGAACTTTCGAAAACATCTATGAAGCTGATATTGACATAAATAACAGAGTTGACATTGAAAACTGTATTGAAGAGAATGAAACATTTGATGCATGGGGAGGAGATTTTGATTTGAAACATATGAATTATGCTCAAAAAACTTTGCTTTTGAAATTGGTAAGTAAATATAAACATGTTTTTGCTAAGAATATGAAAGAGTTGTCTGGATGTGACACTATTTTGCATGAAATTAATCTTGAATCTAACATACCTGTTAGGCAAAAGCCATACCGTATACCTCATAATTTACAGAAAGAACTTTCGCGCCAGGTGAATGAATTGCTTGATGCCAAAATCATTCAACCAAGCACATCACCTTACAATACTCCTGTGCTTTTTGTTAAGAAACCTGATGGAAGTTATCGGTTAGTAGCCGATTTCCGAAAGTTAAATAAGATAACAATAGTAGAAAATTTTCCTATCCCCAATATATCGGAATTGATAGACAAATTGTCTGGAGCCTTGTATTTTTCGACTCTGGATTTGACTAGTGGATTTTATCAATTGTGTTTACATCCTAATGATTACCCAAAAACTTCTTTTTCAACACCTGACGGACACTTTGAATGGACCAGAACTCCATTTGGTCTTAAGAATGCGCCTGCATCCTTTCAGAGACTGATGTCTCTGGTGCTGGCTGGCATATCTGGAATTTACATAGACGACATAATCGTTGCTTCAAGAACATTCGAAGAACATTTGAAAAAACTAGAAGAAATTTTTGTAAGATTAAGTAAACATGGTCTTAAATTGAAACCAAGCAAATGCTATTTTTTCAGAAAAACAATTAAGTATCTTGGATTTTTAGTATCAAATGGAAAAGTACAACCCGATACTCATAATTTGGAAGTTGTAGAAAAATTCAAAATTCCTAAATCAATTAAGAATGTGAGACAATTTCTTGGACTCACTGGATTCTATAGAAAATTCATAAAAGACTATGCTGAACTTACTCTTCCACTGACAGATTTATTGAAAACTAGAAATAATGAAAGTAAAAAGAAATTTATTTGGACTAATGAAGCTCAAAAATCTTTTGAAATTTTAAAAGGAAAACTTTTGTCAAAACCAATTTTGATCTTTCCAGATTTTAGAAAACCATTTATTTTACACACAGATGCCTCAAATCACTCTTTAGGCTGCTATTTGTCCCAAGAAGATGAAAATAAAATTTTGCATCCAATATCTTATGGAAGCAGAAAACTTAATGAAGCTGAATGTAAATACAGTGTTGTCGAAAGAGAAGCATTAGCCGTTGTATGGGCTACTAACTATTATAAAATCTATTTAATTGGAAAACCTTTCACAATTTTTTGTGACCAGATATCCCTTTCGTTTATATTTAAATTAAAAGATCCTACATCTAGATTGGCTAGATGGATTGCATCTCTATCACAATTTGATTATCAAATAGTACATAAACCAGGAAAAGCAAATGTGGTTGCTGATTATATGTCAAGAAATGTAGATGAATGTACAAATACTATTGACAATATTCCACAAAGATTTGTGTCACAATACAAAGTGATAAATGGAAATGTTAATCAAAATTTTCAAAATGCAAATCAGAATTTTCCAAATTTCAATAATCAAAATCAAAGTTATGTAAACAGTGTTGATAGTAATAATATAAGAGAATCAGAAGTCAATTTGAATCCTACCAATACAAATGAAGAAAATGAAATTTGTGCTGTTAATAATAATGAAAGTGAAATTCAAAATGAAAATAACATACAAAGTGGTCAATTGGAACAAACATTTACTTGTCCTACCTTGCTCATAAGAATTAAGAATGCTCAAAAATCTGACCCAAGGTGCAATAAAATTATAGATCTCTTAGATAAAAACATAAAACCTTACCCACAAACCTTGGTATTTTTTAGAAAAGATGATATCTTATGGTGTACTCATAAACACCCTAAGCGTAGACACCAAGAACAAGAAAGAGTTGTTGTTCCACAAGAACTTGTGTCTGAAATTTTATGGCTGCATCATGATTGCCCTACTTACGCACATTGTGGATTTAGAAGAACTTTAGCTTCTGTGAGTAGAAAATACTTTTGGCAGGGAATGTATTCCCAAACCCAAAACTATGTCGCATCATGTGAAATTTGTGTGGTAAATCGTGGTTTTAGAAATAATAAAGCACCCATCCAAAAATTTTCAAAATCCACATATCCATTTGAGCGAATAGCTATGGATTGTGTCGGACCATTACCTATATCAAGATCTGGAAATAAATTTATTTTAGTCATAACTGACTATTTTACAAGATGGCCTGAAGCATATCCCTTAGATTCAATTAAAACTGAAGATATTTTGAATTGCTTAGAGCACTACATGGCTCAGCATGGTATACCCAAATACATCGTCTCGGATCAAGGGACGAATTTTGTTTCTAGAACAGCAAGATGTTTTTATAAGAAATTGGGAATAATAAAGAATACTACTACTGCCTATATGCCTTCAGTAGATGGATGTGTTGAAAGATTAAATGGTACTTTGGTCAGATCCTTGAAAAATATTGCATATAACGATAAGGATAATTGGGACAATTTAATCCACTTTGCTTTATTAGCGCATAGAAATGCCATACATGCTTCTACGGGTGAATCTCCTGCTTATTTACTCTATGGTAGAGATTTAACAGTTCCAAATACTTTGATTGCTGGATTTAAACCTCCGACATATGAATCAACATATGATTATGGTGAAGACATGAGATTCCGACTTAAAAGAACATATGATGTAGTAAAAAGTAACTTAGAAAAAGCTGAAAATTCACAAATTTTACAACAACATAAGAAAGCAAAGATGCCCAATATTAAAGTTGGTGACTTAGTGTATCTTTACACTCCCTTTTTGCCTCAAGGCCAGTCAAGAAAACTGAGCTCTTTTAATAGAGGCCCTTTTAAAGTGATAAAACAAACATCTGCTGTAAACTTTTTGATAAAACATGTGATGAATCCCAAAAATGAACAACTGGTTCATGTGAACAGACTGACTCTTTTACCTCCAAGAAGAGAGGAATTGCAAAGATTTTCAAAACAAACTACTGAAACTCAAAAATTGAACTCTAAGTCAAATAAACTTACTCCTGTGATCACCGCTGAGAAAGACTCTGTGAAACTAAAATCTTGTTTATCAAAGAATTCAGAAAAATCTCAAAACAAAAAGACTGTGAAAAGAGTAAGATTTAATTTGCCAAATAAAAAGGTAAATGAAAATGCTGTTCATACTAGATCAAACTTTCATGCTAATAAAAGCCAACATTTCACACCTAGAAATAATTCAAATAACTTTGATAATAGAGGAAATGGAAGAATCATTTACAACAATAACTATAGAAATAATTATACACCACACCAAAATCATAATTATATGACAAACAGAAACACACGTACACCTTATAATCTTAGGAATCAAAGATTTGCACAATATTAAATTTTGGTTGAGTTCACAATTTTTCAGAAATTAAATTTTGCAAGAAAAATCTCATTTTAAATTTAAGTTGATACTTGTTTAAGTTTTTATATTTCAATATTGTCTTTTAAAATAGAATTTATGAAAAAATTTTTGTGATTTTAAAATTTATTGGAAATCTTGCATTTAAGTTAAAAAAGTAAATAAGAAAAAGTAATTGATTTTGTGAACCTTAATTTATGAATGTTTATATTGTAATTTAAATAATAAGTAATTTTGTTAATTGACTCTCCTTGGACTTTAAAATTTTTCGAGAGTCCTGCTTTGATTGTCTTTGATTATTTTGATGTGTTTTATTGAGAAAAAAATGTTTAATTACTTGTTTAAGTTCATGAAAATTGAATTGGTGTTAGTATTTGTTGTTCCCCTAAGAAAAAGGAGGAAATTTTTTAAATTTTGGAAAAGGTAAATGATTTTGTTAAAACAAAATTGAAATTAAAATTAAGTTAATATAAAGTAAATATAAAGAATTTAAGTAATTTGAAATTGAAAATGGAAAGTTTGATTTTGAGAATTTTTTAAATTTAATGAATTTTTTTTTTGAAGATCAAAAGTAAATGATCTCTTTTGAAAAATGTTTTTGAAATTTTGTTGCTGAGAGAGGTGAAATTTTTGGCTGATGTTTTGTTGAAATTCTTTTCTCTTGAAATTCCATTTCACATTGTTGTTTTTTTTTTACCTGCAGTTTTCAAACATCTACACAAATTTCAGTCAGTCATCATATTTTTATGCTGCATCCTCTTTTTCTGAAAGCTGGCTGGTGGACGCAAACATTGGACAAATCTACACGGATCACAGACGAAGAAGCAGCTTAGCAAATTAATTGTCCGAACTTTTGTGGCAGGACTGGAGTCCTGGACGACAACTTGCTCCGAGCCTACCTAGGAGGGTTGTGATTGGCCAGGTGGGAAACTGGTGAAGCTGTGAGGATGATGATGAAGAAGGTGATGATGATGAGGATGATGGGGTCAGCGCAAGCTGTCCAAAAATTTTTGTGACGTCCGTGGCTTCTGAGGCGTGTCCTGGCGTCCTGTTTCTGCTGCAATCGCTTCCTGCACGCGAGTATTTTTTTTTCTTTTTACACCCCCGTTTTCTGTTTTGGCAACTCGTTAGTACCCGCCGAGTTTGCTCTTTAGATGTGTTCCTGCTCTTTTACATAACTGACGTGAATTTCGGGAGAATTTTTTTTTTCTCCTTTTCTCTCTCTCTCAGTAGACAAATGTGTTTAAATGTAAAATTTTGTTTTTGTGACATGAAGTGGTCACTTGTTGAAATAATTTCAGAGTGAAAGTTGTTAAAAGTAAAGTAAATTGAAATTTTAAGATAAATTGAATAATGTAAATATAAATGAATAATTTAAAGTAATTTATGAAAGTGTGTCAGAATGAGAAAATTCTGAATTGTCTTGATGACAAAAAGAAGTTGAATTAAAGTTAATGTTAAATTTGTTGAATAAATGATGAAAAGTTGAAATGTTGAAAAATTGAAAAGAAAATATAATTTAAAGTTAATATGTTGAATTTGAAAGTAATTTAAAGAGAAAGTTGAGTTTTAATGAAAGTTTGAAATGAAAAATTGAATTAAGAAATTTAAAAATTGAAAGTGACCTTGTTCTCAAATAGTGAGACAATTTTTGAATGAGTAAAAGAACCTCATTACCTGAATATGATAAATTTAAATTAAAAATTAATTTTCAAAATATTTAATCCTTTAAGAATTTTTGTGTCACTTGTGTGTTTTGAAAGTGACAATTGGTTGAAATTTTTGAATTGTTTATATTGTTTAAGTTTGTAAATTCATATCATATCATATTTTATTTTTTCATATCACCTGGTTGATCTCAATGTTGTCGATTGAGATATTGTGTGTCAGGCAAAGTGCCTTGACAAATTTTTTTCTGAATTTTAGTGTAATTTAAATGTGAATTTTTGTAAAGGTTCCTTTAAGATGTGGTGACGCCTTGTCATCCTTTTGGTTTTCTTTTGATCTTTACCTGTGGTGATGAGTGGCTTGGCCAGTCATTCAGATCTACAGTGTTGTTGCTTTTGAGAGAGGTGAACGATCGCACTTTTCTCGCCCAAAATTTTGTTTTAAATTATTTTACACTTACAGGTTCCTAAAACTCTTTGTAAATTTTTATGTTTTTGTGTTTTTGAGTGAGCGAAAAATTTTCCTCACTCTGTTCGGAAAATTTTTGACTCCCAGGAGGGGAGAGCTGTCATGTCGCAATTCTGCGCCATGAGCCTTTCTTATTTTTCTGCGAGAGAAACATCCTTCTCTCCGTTCGGGCCTGTGCTGTGTTTTTCGCTAAGACTTGTTTCTATTGAAATCGCACTGAAAAGCGAGTTTCGTTGAGAATTCGTGAGAATGTCTAGGATTTGCGTCTGGCCGAGATGCGTGACGTATGCTCGCCTGTTGCCAGGAGAAGCGCGCCTGTCCAATCAGGAAGAGGCGAAAAGCGAAGGAGAACTTTTTTTCGTGGGCTCGAGCGACCCACACTTTGCTCTTGGAGCTGAAAACTTCCGACTGAAAGGTCGCATCGAAAGTTTTGTCTGGTAAAGACAAAGGGTTTTAGCCGAAATGGCTAACTGGCGGAGATGGGCATTTTGGTTCTAAGGGAAACCGCCCCTGCATTTCTGGAGATGATTGAAGAAGATCCTGGAAACCTACATTAACTTTTCTGTACATTTTCTAAAATATATTTTTTTATTCCAGGAAATCTATCCGACATTGACGCCGAGCTTGAAGTAGTTATTCCGCTATGGTTCGGATTGGTGCATAATAGACTGACGTCCTGTACCTAAAGTCTTGGACTTGTCTCTCATCGATTCTTTTTTTTTTTTGAGAACTTTTTCCACCTAAAATCGTGCACATCTGATGAGAGGTATTTTCTGAAAAGCTTGAAATATATAATAGCCAGGTAACATTTTCTTTACGGGAAATTTAATGCCGTACAGCACCGGCATAGTGAAGAATGATTTCTATAATTAATCGGCTCATGTCAAAAATGTACTTATGGTTAATTTAACTCATAATTAAGGCCATATGATTATTGAAGTGAATTATTGTATGCTATATAAATTTTGAACAGAGCAGAAAGGCAGATTGTTCTTATATTGAAATGAAGCTCTGAAATTGATTTTTAAAGTAAAAATGCTTGAGTGTGATTTTAAATAAATAATATTTTGATTTTTACTTTGCATCTGATTTATTTGAAATGCCTTTAATTCCTCTTTTAATTCCTCTGCTATTCACTGCATGTCATCTAACAAACAATTCTGTTAGACTGAGAAAGTTTCTTGCTTGGGTAAATTTAGAATGTTTGATTAATTTGTTAAAATTCCACTATACGGCTTCACCGTCCTTTGGTTTGTCTGGTGCGCATTTGCTTTTGTGAGTTGGCAAACCGCGCCATGACATATGTAATACCATGCGATAAATTGGGTGACATCATTCTCGTGGATCTAGCTCGTTCCATTCATGGGAAAAGATACTTCGAGTAATACTTTTGTATTTGAACGCCAATAGCCATTTATCTGTTATAAGAATAACTTATTTCTCCATCAGTAAAGCTTGGCGAGATTATGGCGACGAATTTGGCCGAATGTCGCCAACTGGGCGACTTTTTGAAATGTTGTCAAATTAACGAAAATCTCGCCAAATGGATTAAAATGACGCTAAATCAATGAAAATAACGACTAATTGTCGAAAATTCAATATCTTGGAAAGAATATAAGTATCTACTATAAGAAAAACCTATTTTTTTTACTGTAAAAGTAGTAAATTCATTGCATTATATAAGGAAAGTCAGGTGTTGCCCACATCAGATGATTTTTTCGATTTCTGTAATTAAATTGTAATTTAATATGCTGTTCTTTTGTTGTTGAAATTTTTGAAACTCTAAAAAACAGTTTAGAGTTTATCCTTGTCTAAACGTAGATTATTTTGTAAATTGTATTTATGCAAATTTTGTCGCTATATCTGGTCTATATATGAACGATTCAAATTTTATTTCCGTGTAGCCACTGATGAAGAGCGTACTTATGCTCGAAAGCGTTCTGGCCTTTTTTTAAACTTTTGTACGTCTTATAGGAAGTAAAGTAAAGACCTGTTGTGTGGATGTGTCCTAAACTTTTGCTATTATAACATCAGAGGTGATGCCAAATTCTTTATTAGGGTTGAGTTGTTCACTAAGTATTTTCACTTCCGGTTCCCTTTTAATTTGAGGTTCAAAATAATTTCTTGAAGTATGTATTTCTCCGGATTGGCTATAGAGCTCAAATAATGAATAATATAAATTCAGCTTTAAATTGCAAAGAAGGTAACGGGGCTTACTGTGGATCTTTCCCTACCGGTTCCGGAGATGTAACTCCCGATTCATAAAATTAATTTTCTTTTAGACATCTATTTATCTAATTCTTGATATCTGTCATACATATAGCTTAGATGATGAATGGTAGTGATTCAGCATCAACTTCCAAAATAGAAAGCGCATTTCGCGGGGACGCTCGAGACGAGTGGTGAATCGCAGCGATCGGGAGAGGCGCCACCTAGTGACTGTAATAAAAAATAAAATCTGATGTGGCCAGCACATGACTTTCCTTACATAATGCAATGCATTTACTACTTTTACAGTAAAAGAAAATAGATTTTTCTTATAGTGGATACTTGTATTCTTTCCAAGATATTGACATTTCGTCAATTAGTCGTCCTTTTCATTGATTTAGCGTCATTTTTATCCGTTTGGCTAGATTTACTTTAATTTGGCAACATTTAAAAAAGTCGCCAAGTTGGCGAAATTCCGGCAAATTCGTTGCCAAAATCTCGCCAAGCGTTATTGACGGAGAAATAAGTTATTCTTATAGCAGATTGCTGTTCAAATACAAAAGTTTTACTCAATGTATCTTTTCTCGTGAATGGAACGAGCTAGATCCACGAGAATGATGTCATCAAATTTATCGCATGATATTACATATGAAAAGTGAATATGCTTTTCAACAGTAAATAATTTTTTTTTTTTTTTTTTTAATTTATGGAATTTTTTTTATAAATTTATTTGAAAAATGTGCTACAATATCTCGAGAACGGTTCATGCTAGCATTCTAAAGTTTATGTCAATCTTTTTCTAAGGAAAAATTGCATAGGAAATATCCATTTGAATAACTTTATTAAAGGTTTAGATCTTTCAATGAATTTCTCAAAATTTTACTCGAAAATTTAGGGATTCTGAACATTCGATTGTGTTTAAAAAAACAAAAGACTTCCAGTATTCGCAGATTGTAATTTTTGTACCGAATTTCATTTGAATCGCTCCATTTGTTCGTGAGATATCGTCTCCACAGACTCACTGACACACACACACATACAACACATACACACACACATACACATACACACACTGACATCACCTCGAAATGTTCGATTCGTGATCAGGCATTTTCGAAATGTACTCTCCCGTCGAAAATTCGAATTCGAATTTTCAACCCCGTCACAATACTTTCCTTAGGCCAACGGCCGTACCGTGCTGAAAACACCGGTTCTCGTTAGATCACCGAAGTCAAGCAGCATCGGACGCGGTTAGTACTTGGTGGGTGACCACCTCGGAACGCCGCGTGCTGTTGGCCATCTCGGGTGCGGTATCCCCGGGGTTTGCGCGCTAGATTTGCACGCTGCCACAAATGCCGCCGTGTTCATGCGGAGTACGATCACGTTAAACATGTGGGTCCGTAAGTCCTTCCGAGAGGTTGGTGGTAGGGGAAGGAGGGTACGGTCCCTGTGGATGCCTCCCCCACTGGGTTCCGGTCTAAATTGGGTGGCACTTCCCGGCCGTCCATACAGTTACCTTACACCTTTCTGGTAGGTCGGACGGTTTGGGTCTCAACAACAACAATACTTTCCTTATACATTATATGTGTATAAGAAAAGTAAAAATTTGATGCGGGCAGCACATGACTTTCCCTACAGACTCATATTCGGGTGACGGTTCTAATACAAGTGACTTATCTGCCAAATTTTGGGAAATTTGATCCATTATTTTTTCATCTAGAGTGAATATATGGAATTTTTTAGGGTCATTTCGCAAAAAAAAAGCGGGTTATTTTTTCCCGAATCGTAATAAAAACTATTCAGCACCAGGGTTACACACAAGTGACTTACGTGCCAAACTTTATGAAATTCGGTCCATTAGTTTCTGAATTAGAGTAGATGCATACATTGCACAGTCAGATACACACACAGATGTCACTCTAAAAATAGCGTTTTCGTGTTCTAGAGGTCACGAAACGTGTAGATCGGTCGAAAACTCGAGTTGCGATTTTCAGCATGATTCCAATACTTTCCCTATACATTACCATGTATAGCAGGGAAAGTAACAAGTGGGCAAAAGGGAATAAAAATGCTTAATTGTTTCATCAAACATGGAGTACACACACCATTTGCCTTTTATGAAGGCTCCTTCATAAATTTCTCCTTTTTCGACCCAGACCGTCCGACCTACCCGAAGGTGTATTGCAGCAGCTTGTTGCCGGGAAGTAATATCCAATTTAGACCGGTACCTAGTGGGTGCAGCATCCACAGGAACCGTACCCTCCTTCCCTTACCACCAACCTCTCGAAAGGACTTACGGACCCACACATATAACCTGCCTGTACTCCGCATGAACACGGCGACAGTTTAGACAGTGACTGGAATCAAACGCGGGTCGTTCGAGTACAATTCCCGCGAGCTAATCACTGGCATATCCCACCCTCATAAATTTCTTGTTATTCTTGATTTTGATTACGTAGACTAAAGGACCTCCATGTTAGAATAAATTGTTCTAAAAATATCGTTAGAATAAGCAATCGCTAGAATATACTGTTCTTAAACTCTCGAACCCCTCTGGAAGTATGCTCGTATGTATGTGTGTAGGCTTGTGTGTGTGTATGTGTGTACGTCTGTGAGGCATATATAATAGCACAAATATTCTATGCAGTGACTACCAAATTTTTTCTGCAGATACATTATATAAAAGTCTAGAACTAAATAGAATTTTTTGGAATTCTCACGCTTAATTGAGATCACGTTTCAAGAATCTCTGATCACGAATTAAACATTTTTGAGGTGATGTCTGTGTGTGTGTGTGTGTGTGTGTGTGTGTGTGTCAGTGAGTCTGTCGAGACGATATCTCACGAAGGTTAATGGAGCGATTCGAATGAAATTTGGTACAAAAATCACAATCCGTGAATACTGGAAGCCTATTGTTTTTAAACGCAATCGAATGTTCAGATCCCCCCTAAATTTTCGAGTGAAATTTTGAAAAAATCATCAAAAAATCAAAACCTTTAATATAGTTAAGCAATCAGACATTCTTACGTAATTTTCCTTTAGAAAACGATTGACATAAACTTTAGAATGCTAGCATGAACCGTTTTCGAGATATTGCACATTTTTCACATAAATTTATCAAAAAATCCCTTGAATTAAAAAAAATATATTAACTGTTGAGAAACATGTTCACTTTTCATATGTAATATCATGCGATAAATTTGGTGACATCATTTTCGAGGATCTAACTCGTGCCATTCATGAGAAAAGATACCTTGTGTAATACTTTTGTATTTGAACGCCAATTTTCATTTATCTGCTATAAGAATGACTTTTTTCTCCTTCCATAACGCTTTGCGAGGTTTTGGCGACTAATTTGGCGAAATGTCGCCCACTTGGCGACTTTTTGAAATGTTGCCAAATTAACGAAAAGTAATTAAATGGTTAAAAATGACGCTAAATCAATGAAAATGACAAGTAATTGACGAAAATTCAATATCTTGAAAAGAATATAAGTATCTACTATAAGAATAAACTATTTTTTTGCTGTAAAAGTAGTAAATTCATTGCATTTTATAAGGAAAGTCATGTGCTGCCCACATCAGATTTTTTCCTATGGAAAACAATGATTAATCCCGGTACGTCAAATGCATTAACTATTTCGAGTTATTTTGATCGCGATGGCAATCAAAGATTGAAAAGTTTTGGTATATAGTATAGGAAAGTTCAATGTTTCAACTATCAATAAAATATACGATGAATATAAATATCAATTGACCTCTTCTTTCCGAAAACTGGATGAGAAATAAAAATGTAAATTTATGGTAATTGTTGAAATAAAAGACATGGTAGATATGTTGAGCGGAAAGTTGAAAAACTTTCTTAGGTAGTTTAAAGAAGTTTCAATGTCACATTATAATGCAAAACTGATTATACACATATTTTATTGGAAATGTCCTAGAAGTTAGTGCATAAGAAAATATATTAGAAGTTTAATACGATTTAGGAAAAGGGATTACAGATTTTTGTGGCCCACATTAAAGTTAATGATATGTCGAAATGAAATCTGTAACGTTTTCAGATATTCAAATTCGAGATAATGTATATCAAGATATATTTTAATACCAATATATATTTTTAACATAATGCTGTGAAATGTCAGATATGTGTGCTATAGTCAAATGTAATTACAGTTAATATTTCTTTTCTCACATATATTACATAATAAAAGAAAGTGTTTATCTGTCAATGTGTGTGCAGTCTGTGGCGAGAAATCTAAGTGACGTACGGCCATGAAATGTAGTGCACATTTACTTCGGAACCTGGAAAGGTTCAACTAGGCATTAATTTTTTAATTCGAACTAATTTTATAGCACGATTTTTGTACAAATCGGTACGTTTCGGCGAGCCAAAAAATTATCATACAGTTTTGCTCCCAATATCATTGGACTGTAGCGAGAAATCTAAGTAAATACATATATAGAAATATATATGTATATATATATATATATATATATATATATAAATATATATATATATATATATGTATATATATATAGCGTCTCGTGTTTTCAGTGCATCTGTAGTATAACAAAAACTCTCGGTTCTCTCACAAAACGCTATTTTATTTACATATATTTATATATATATATATATACATATATATATATATATATATATATATATATATATATATATATATATATCATGTGTTTCAAACGTCCCCGATATTTATATTCCGATATAGAAACTTTAACGACTACTTCGAAGTTTATAATTTAACCCCAGATCTTTTAAATATTGCGCACTGTTCCAAAACAAAAAAATCATCTCCTGAGGCCATTATATTAATTTCACCAATTTTTTTTTAAAAAGTACCTATTAAAATTTTTAAAACCGTGCGGATCTTCTATCTCATCAGCGGTCTTTTGTAGGCGATCTAGAATGTACATTTTCTCTCCTGTGTACTTTTTGCCGTTTACGGAGAGCGTGCGGGGAATACGCTGACGGGGATTGAAGCTCATTTGTAAAGAGAACATTATTTCCGTTTCGCGATTTAAATTATTAAATTATTCTCTGCTTTATTTTCAGGACAGAGTAGAGTGTATTTTATAATATAAAATATGTTTTGAAAAAGCATCCCAATATTTTCAATATGAATTATCCAAAATTAGTAACATTTACTCTATTAAATCAATCAAAACATATTACAGGGTTCCTAAGAAAGGCATTAAGCATTCATATAACTCTGTAAGGGAGGGTCCACAAGGGTATACGTTAGGTTTATCTATAGTAAAGTGACCCCATGCCCGATCGAATAAAAGCAATAGCGGCACCCCTAGCGGAGAATTTAGGAAACTAGGATAACGAACTCTACAACAAAGCGAAGTAGCCGATAAAAGCCAATTACAAAGTTGTAGATTAAAGTTTAACTTGTAAGAATAGACAATATAAGTGTTAATAAAACGTTTTTTAAAACAATATGGTTATTGGAGAATTACGGTTATATTCATAAATGCAAAAAATGAACCACTCTTACATGCACAGGAATCTAATGTAAGTAGGCTCATGTTATATGTAAGAAACAAAATAAATGATATGCAAAACAACGAATAAACTTATTGAACTTTGGTGGAGTTTTATTTTATGACGTTATTCAGGCAAAAGCATTTCGGCTCTATCTGAGTGTGGCCACCACCGATGTTTCACTATGGTGGGTAAATAACCATTTTTTTGTTGTTACTACTGTATTTCTTCATTCAAAATAGTAAATGGAGTTGCATTCACTTTCTAATGTATCATTATGTATATATAATAACATCATTTAGGTTATTACATTATTAAAAATTTGGATTTATGTAAATATATTTTTACACTAATTGCAACATCGAAATCGTTAATAATTACCCATTATCAAATGAAAGTCCTCAGTCCGTCAGAATTATTATTTCGCTGTGTTGGGAAATAATAATTTTATTGTTGTTGTTCATTCAACATTTTAAATGCAGTTGCATTCGCTTTCTAATTTAAAGCTTTTCATAATATCTTTCTTTATCATGATATCATGATGCACCTTACATTATCTTCAAAGATACTACAATTTAAAAATTGGAGTTTAGGTTAATGTATTTTATTATTAATTGAGTGTTGAAATCCATTGGGAGACCAGAAAGGGATCTCACATGTGTTTTGGTGAGGCAGCTTTATGCCGTTTATTTATTGTGTCCAAAACGCCAAACAATACTGCCAGTCTGGATGGCACCGAGTTTTACGACATGTGAACCCAGAGGTCACAAAATCATAAATTCAGGGGCGCCAAGACAGAGGGAGCCGTGCGGGCCCTTACGAGGATGTGGAATGGTTCCATTGGTTAAATGAGTAACCAATGGGAAAAGGGGCTTCTTGCGTCACTCTCAATGCTGCAAATGAAAGCAAAGGAGAGGGGGGTGACACCCCCGAGACAGAGGGAACCACAACATGTGACTAAAGAAGGACACTTGTGCTAATACTCGGGCGGCATTATGACTTAGAGATGACTTAGAATACGATAACTTGGCAAGAGATTAACAGCTCGACATTAAGGAGCACGAAACTTGGAAAGATGTATCGACTACGAGAATGACTTAAGTGCGTGTGTCGGGCCAGCAGTACAATATTATCGTCCAATTGCGACTGGTGAATAAATACTTCGAGTTAAATTCTAGTACTATGATCGGCGTAGTACCTGGTAGTGACAAAATACAAGACAGATTTGAAGGTATATGTTCCTCAAATAACTTTAGGTCTAGAAACGTTTAGACCATTTAAATGGTTTCACATGTTCCCCCGCCAAAACTAATAATTAATTGTGTAATGAATTAATAAGTGTTTATGTTGTTAATAAATGTTTTATTGGTAAAGTTTAAATGGAGTAATCAATTTAATATTATTCCAATAATAATTCCTTTACAGGACTCACGCGAAAGTTAAATAATTGGAGGGTTATTGCGAACACAACGTTGTAGTAATAATAAATGTTAATTATAACTTTAGGTTCCCTATTTTTCTTTTCGGTTGATACATCCATGTCACTCAGTAGGCCGCATTTCCACTTTAGTATACTGTTTTAGTGATTGTTATATACCATCCTGAGTAGCAGTAGTCTATATACAGTTTTTCTGGAAAAGTTCTTAAGCACTACAATAACTCTATAAGAAGAGGTTCATGAGTATACACGTTAGGTCAATTTATCACAGACGATTTTCTCACTGAGTTGGGAAAATTTATGTCATAAGGTAAAATTGTCCTTATCAAAATTATTACTATAGAACTTACCTATGATGCCGACACTAAGGGTGGAGCATGTGAGCTCCTGGTTCTCAAACCGGAGAGACCAACACACAAAATATCAATAAATACACTTATCTAAATTTAATCAATTACTTTAATATTTACTTTCATATATATACATGTAGAGAGATCTTGATTATTAAATTTATTCCTAAATCCTTCTGGACACATATATCTTCAACAACATTTAATTAACACATACATTTACAACACATAATTCAAAAGACACGTATATTTAAAACACATTAATTACTATTAGCTACCGAAAATCTAAGTAGTTCATTTAGTTAACTACACGAGCTCGTTATTGCGATAGGTTCGTACGACCTTATTGTTACATATACGATAGTTACTATATATGAATTGCTTGCCTCCCATAATCATTATAACAGATGAAACATATCCATACCTTATGTTTGTTTGTACCTCGATAGTAGATGAAGCCAACACAATGCTGGAAGCCTGCGTATAATATTTTAATATGCCACTATTTCACTGTGCTCATATTTCGTTCAAACATCACAATTTTTGCCGATCCGCGTATCTTTGCGCGATCGCAGGAGATATTTTTTGAATACTACTAAAAAACATTAGGTGCGTCTAGGACGCTGTCGAAATTGAATCTCGTGGAAACTTCTAGAATATTCTCGAAAACACTTTTTCTTTTCACCTTGTAGTGTCATACCTCGTCTTTTGATTCGTTGTTGTGATGGAGGGGATGCGCGCTGCTTATTTATGTTTGCATTGCCATTGGTTCCCTCTGCAGCATTTAAATAGCTCATTAGCTAGGTTTGGCATCCGTAATTGAAATTACAAAATGTCGTGCACGCCGTACGACAATTTACATTTATTAACACTTTACAACATAGTTGAAAAGTGTTTATGACTTAGTTCATTCTGTCTGTCTGTCCATTCGCACGATAACTGCCGTAAAAATGAAATTATCAAACTGAAATTTTAGTATGTTGTCCAGAAGGTCTGTGGAACCGATGAGAATATAGATGAATACTATCACCCAATTAGTTTTGAACTCAACCCGGGCTGAAAAAATGAAATACATTGAACCCTAAGGGACCTAATTGTTCAAACATTTTTTAAGCAAATTTAAAATTCACAAATTGCTTCGAAAGTTTCAGGAAATATACCAAATATCCCATAAAAAATATAAAAAAAATTTCAGCAAAATATATTTGATAGTTTTTTAAATAAAAATTATAATAGTAATTACACCCATATTATATGAAAAGATCGGGGGACCCACTTAAAAATGAAATATGAACAAATCGTGATATTTCAAGTTATTTTTAATTTATATTTAGTGTTGTATCCGTCCTAAAACCGTTTTTTGTTTGCTTAATTTCTGTGCATCTATATTCTAAAACAACGCAATTTCAATATATTTAAGTTTAAATGATCAATACCATCCATATTGTGTCAAAATTATGATTTTTAAAGTTCTTTTTAATTTATATTTAGTGTTATATCCTTCCTAAAACCGCTTTATTTTTGCTTAATTCCTGTGCATCTATATATTCTGAAACAAAGCAATTACAATATATATGAGTTTAAATGATCATCAGACTTTGATTATTTCTACAACGAAGCCTAATTTTCACTTATGGATAAAAAAAAACATCAAGATGCAGGATGAGTTGTATATGAATTGCTGAATTTCTTTAACACAAAATTATTTAGCTCCTGGAGTCTGCAATATAGCTGATATGAAAGAAACATTCATTGATTTTACATAGAGAAGCAGACGATTTTATAGCAGACTTTTTCAATGAAGTTTTAAACATAGAGTTAAATGACTCTTACCTCCATGATTTTAAGTTCTAAGTAAAATAAATTATTATAGTATTATGATGAATGAAAGGAATGGAATAAAAGTGTATGAATGAAATATTTACTGCTTTTACACAGAGAGCCAGGCGATTTACATTTCAATGACGTCATTTGAATGAAGTTCATTTTTTTCGATGAAGTTTTAAGTTTTCAAATCTAATAAATTATTGTAGTATTATGATAATTTTAAAAATATTACCGCTGAATGTATTGCATTTTAGAGATGTTTAAATAAAAATGCATTGCAATTGGAAAGTGTTTCATAATCAATGCTTTATGCATGATTGATCTTTCTTCTTTTTCTTCGTTCAAAATCTTAAATGTAGTTACATTTGCTTGCTAATTCAAAGTTATTAATTTATCTTAACACGCTTTATACTATGTTCAAAGAAACTGTTGTTTAAAAATTTGGGTTTAAGTTAATATATTTTCTTTACTAATTGCAATATCGAAATCATTAATTATTCAATGATTATTAATTATCAATTACCGATTAACAATTACCGATTAATTATCAATTACCGATTATTCACTGAAAGTCCTCAACCCGGCAGATATCTTGTCCAGGGACTAACGAACTCTCTCAGAAACTTTCCCTCTCCCAGAGATACAATCTCACTCGCTCGCAAAAATTTTCAATTACGTTCTGTGGGTATTTGGAATCAATAATACTCAGTCAGGCGTATTTTTACTTTATAGTATACTCTATACTCTCTTAGGGACTGTTATATACCATCCTGCGTAGCAATAATCTATGTACAACGCCCCTGGGAAAATCTTTGAGCACTGCAATAACTCTATAAGGAAAGATTCATCAGTAGACACATTAGGTAGATTTACAGTAAAATTGCCGTGCCTGATCGAATAAAAGTGATTGCAGTGGCCCTAACAGAATGTAAATGTTAGAATAACAAGCTTCATAACAAAGTGAAAAACTCTGATGTGGGCAGTACATGACTTTCCTTATATAAAGCAATGAATTTACTACTTTTACAGTAAAAAAAAATAGATTATTCTTATATAGCAGATACTTATATTCGTTCCAAGATATTGAACTTTCGTCAACGAGTCGTCATTTTCATTGATTTATCGTCATTTTTATCCATTTGGCGAGATTTTCGTTAATTTGGCAACATTTAAAAAGTCGCCAAGTTGGCGACATTCCGCCAAATTCGTCGCAAAATCTCACCAACCGTTATGGATGGAGACATAAGTTATTCTTATAGCAGATAAATGACTATTGGCGTTCAAATACAAAAGTATTACTCAAAGTATCTTTTCTCATGAATGAAACGAGCTAGATCCACGAGATCGTCATCGAATTTATCGCATGATATTACATATGAAAAGCGAACATGTTTCTCAACAGTTTATAATTTTTTTTTAATTTATGGGATTTTTCGATAAATTTATTTTTAAAATGTCCATTATTTCGAGAACGGTTCAAGCTAGCGTTCTAAAGTTTATGTCAATCGTTTTCGATGGTAAAATTACATAAGAAATATCAATTTGCGTAACTTTATTAAAGATTTTGATTTTTTGATGATTTTTTCAAAATTTCACTCGAAAATTTAGGGGAGTTCTGAACATTCGATTGTGTTTAAAAGCAATAGGCTTCCAGTATTCACGGGATGGCAGTTTTTGTACTAAAATTCATTCGAATCGCTCCTTTCGTTCGTGAGATATCGTCTCCACTGACTCACTGACACACACTCACACACACACAAACACACACACACACACACAAACACACACACACACATACAGACAACACCTCAAAAATGTTCTATTCGTGATCAGGGATGCTTGGAACGAGCTCTCCCGTCGAAAACTCAGATTCGAATTTTCGACCCCGTCATAATACTTTCCTGATACGTTATACTATGTATATAAGGAAAGTAATAAGTGAAAACAGCCAATTTCAAAGTTGTAGATCATTGTCCAATTCTATTGAATAAGAACCAACCAAAAAAGTGTTACAGACGACATTTATTTGACACAATGTTATTATTGGCGAACGGCTGTTTAAGATTGCTAAAATAACCACTTAGACATGTCTCTAATGTACATCCTTTTCAATATGTCCTCCGTCAGCAACAATGTACATCTGAATTCCAGAAAGAATATAACCGCATACTTTGACAAGTGTCACCGTGTCACATGACATGATGATACGACTTTTTCACAGACATTTATTGCCCTCCATATAGGCATTTCGTTCGTTCCTTGTGTCGATTCCTACTAATTAAACAATGTTCTCCGCTATGGATACTGCAATCATTTTTATTCGACCGAGCACAGCCACGTTGGTATAGATGGACCTAACGTGTACCCTCATTAACCTTTTCTGACACAGCTGTTGGAGTGCTTCAGGACTTTCATATAAACCCTGTATATTATTCATTCAAAACAGTAATTGTACAGCTATTGATATCTGGACGACGTATGAAGAAAGAACATTTAGACATGTGTACTTAATGGTTTTAGTTGTATTGTTCAAAGACATTGGGAATCTAGAAGGCTAAAGAATTAATTGCCAAATGTCTGACATTTGTAAATAAATAAATAAATAAACAATTATAGATATTTCAATAAATAAGCAACTATCGATATTTCAATAAATAAACAACTAGCGATATCTCAACATCACACACATTTCTGCAATTCATATTAAAACTAAAACAACTTGTTGGATACACTTCCTTTATAAGAGATAAGAGATTCATCCAAGCAGCTTGATAGTTATATTATAATCTCGCCAGTTTGAATTAAATGTCCAAAATAAACAGGCTGGTGCAACAACAGCCATCTTAACTCCCAGTTGAAGCGATGGCTGTACACAACGCTTGATTTCTTGTTCTTTTCTCGTGATTTACAGAAAATCGAAAAATTCTAGACTATTTTCTTGAATAATTGATACAATTCCTTAAAAGCAAAGGCACATCTTTACAACCACATTGCTCATCAAATATCAGCCATGTAACATGCGTACGGCAGTGAAATAACACAAGCAGACGAAAACTGACTGCACCAATTAGAGTCAAATTGGTGGTTGCGTCAGCCTGTATATGTAGGAGCCTTAGTTCGAATATCAATTGACATTTACGTCACAAATTTGCCAGTTGAGAGAAAACCCTCCAAAGATGGAACTGCACAAACTCAGTGTGAGATAAATAGCATATAGTATGCAACTGGTGGATTTACAATCAGTCATTGTAGCGGAAATCTGCAGACAATACATATGTCTGAACTTCAGCGGGGAGGCTTGGACAAGTTAAATGTCAAGTTCAATTCATTAAAAGTCAACACATTAAAAGTTCTTGACACGTGGCATATGAATATTACGTAAGAATGAATGTGGATCTTGCAGAATTATACCTAAAGCAATTGCGAACAAATTACAACCGTGGACCTACCTGAACGAGCCAATAGCGAACTCCGGCCGCGAGGTATAGGCCGAATTCCATGGCGCAGCATAAAGAATATATGAGCTAAAAGATGAGAATAAAGAGATGGACGTGAACGGAAGATAGACTGGATTTGAAAAACTGGTGAATTCGTATGCCCTACATAACTCGTGATGTGATGACAAGTTGTAATGTGCTCCTGTATTACTTTCCTTATATACATAATGTATAAGGAAAGTATTGTAACGGGGTAGAAATTCGAATTCGAGATTTCCACGGGAGAGCACGTTTCAAGCATCCCTGATCACGAATCAAACATTTTAGAAGTAATGTCTGTGTGTGTGTGTGTCAGTGAGTCTGTGGAGACGATAACTGACGAGCGAATGGACCGATTCGAGCGAAATTTGGTACAAAAATCACAATCCGTAAACACTGGAAGCCTATTGTTTTTATACGCCATCGAATGTTCAGAACCCCCCTAAATTTTCGAGTGAAATTTTGAAAAAATCGTCAAAAAATCAAAACCACTAATAAAGTTACGCAAATAGACATTTCTTATGTAATTTTTCAATTGAAAAAGATTGATATAAATTTTAGAACGCTAACATGAACCGTTCTCGAGATATTGTACATTTTTCAAAAAAATTATCAAAAAGTTATATAAAATAAAAAAAAATAATTCCTATTTCAGAAACATGTTCACTTTTCATATGTAATATCATGCGATAAATTGGGTGACATCATTCTCGTGGATCTAGTTCGTTCCATTCATGAAAAAAGATACTTTGTGTAATACTTTTGTATTTGAACGCCAATAGTCATTTATCTGCTGTAAGAATAACTTATTTCTCCGTCCATAACTCTTGGCGAGCTTTTGGCGACGAATTTGGTGGAATGTCGCCAACTTGCCGACATTTTTAATTGTTACCAAATTAACAAAAATCTCGCCAAATTGATAAAAATGACGCTAAATCAATGAAAATGACGACTAATTGAAAAAAATTCAATATCTTGGAAAGAATATAAGTGTCTACTATAAAAATAACATTTTTTTAACTACATTATATAAGGAAAGTCATATGTTGCCCACATCAGATTTTTTTAATTGTGAATCAAAATACCGAAACATTGAATTTAGCTGGTGACATCAAGTATTAATGCCACAGTATATTCAAAGAACAAAACTGGAGTCTTACGGCTATGTTCTTCAGAGGAGGTATTGTGTCTATTCATATACGCAAGGTCTCAACTGCGCATATGAATAGGCAAATGATATGGCATGTGATGAATAAGCACATGAAAAGCAAAATGAGCTAATTCAAAATTATTAATCCAAATTGCCAATGGAATCATACAAGTTCGCAACCTCCAAATACACATGACTGACTTACGTATTGTTGAAAATTATGCAAAATTTGTTAGCGAGATGATATAGTGATCTTGTATATTGTTATAAATACCTTACATTGCTTTTGCTGTATTAAGAACACCATGCTGAAAAACGACTTTTGGAGACAAACGACCAATTCTTATTTATTAAAATTCCTTCGGCTTAGGTCTTATCGACAAATATTGTGAAAAGATTCAGACTTAGAAACTTTTAGTGAGTTTTGGAAACTTCGGGAATATTATAAATTAGATAAGAATTTTACGAGTTACATGAATGTTTCGGGAATCTCCTATAGAGTGTATATATGAGAACTTCCATTTTTCTTAGAATAATAGTACGTATAACGACAAAAAGTAAAGTGTAGATGCATCAGTGTTACTAGAATTGTAACAAAATTTTGTGTTCTATGTTTATGTTGTGTTTTTCTGTCTGTCGTCATTCTTGCCTATATTGTCGTGTTTGTTGTATTAATAAATTTGAATATGAATTTCGAATTTGAATTTTTGAATGCGACTTTCTAGTAATTGAGAATTGAAGTGAATAAATTGAGAATTAAGTTGCTGCAATTATTGAAATGAGGAAAAGACTAAGTTTGGATTTTTTTCAAATGCCTTACGATTTATAACTGAGACTTTCACAACTCTTGAATATTGCGATCCACAGAATGCTAGCCTGTTGTTGTTATTGTTGAGACCCAGACCGTTCGACCTACCAGAAAGGTGTAAGGTAACCGTTTGGACGGCCGGGAAGTGCCACCCAATTTAGACCGGAACCCAGTGGGGGAGGCATCCACAGGGACCGTATACCCTCCTTCCCCTACCATCAACCTCTCGGAATACGGACCTACATGTTTAACGTGATCGTACTCCGCATGAACACGGCGGCAGTTGTGGCAGCGTGCAAATCCAGCGCGCAAACCACCGGGCTACTGCGCCCGAAATATGCCAACAGCACGCGGTGTTCCCAGGTGGTCACCCACCCAAGTACTAACCGCGCCCGATGCTGCTTGACCTCGGTGATCTAACGAGAGCTGGTGTTTTCAGCACGGTAGGGCCGTTGTCTCTAGAAAGCTAGCCTGTATAAAAGCAAGGTAAAAAATGAAAGGTCCATTTGTAAATTTCACTTTGATCTGAATTGTAAAGGAGAAGAAAGTAGGGCAGTCATTCCACTAAAAAAGATAAAAGTTTCATCACAGTTTAATAGATACTGTGCTATCTGAACCGTGTGAAGATCCTTCTTTCGAATCTCTATTAGAACTTGAGTTCTTTATAAACTGAATTTGAAATGTGGATTCATCTTCAGCTCCTTTTTTATGACTTACTGACCTCTCGAGTCAGGGCCGCTGTTCAACTGGCGTCAACCAGACTGGGCCCCTTTGTCTGACCTGCCAGATATCATAAATAATCATATAAACCTGTCTACGTGTATTCTGGTCTTACAAAACAAATTTGTAGAAAGAAAAATTAAAAACAAATAAGATATCCAAAATCTCGGATTTTCATACCTGGATACACAATATTTCTTAAAAACCCTTGCTGATACAACAGGGAATCAAATCACGGGTCTTCGAACTGTCCAGCCGACGCTCTATCGTTGAGTTACTGTCACGGATTTGCAAGTTTTCAAGTAGACTCTGCATTCATGTCGAATTGACTTGCAACTGACAAACTGACTGACCACATCCCAGTATTTTTATTTCAGACTAGCTTTCTGATGCTATTTTTATCTTCTCCAATTTGAAATCGGCGCTCAATATCCCAGCGTCCACTGAATCCGTGCTAGTTGTACTAGGGTCACTTTCCTATCTCTGACATCTTTGCACTAACCTACAGGGTTGATGAAAACGGACACAATTGTTAAGAACCTTGCTTCAACAACCGGGAATCGAACCACGGATCTTCGCATTGTCCAGCCGACGCTCTACCTTTGAGATACTGTCACAGATTTGCAAACAAGCTTTTATCTTTGAAGTGGACCCCTGCATTCTCCACCCTCTGATGTGAAATTGGCTTTCAGTTGATATTCTGGCTGACCACCTCCTACTTTTTCTATCTTAAATTGTCCTCTTGATGCTATTTTATCCTCCAGGTTAGCTTCCTACGTGACCGTTCTCCTCCCGGTTTGAAATCACCGCTCAATTCCCCAGAATCCACTAAATCCGTGCTAATCGTTCTAGGGTCACTTTCAAACCTCCAACATCTTTGCACTAACCTACAATGTTGATTAGTGCGGACGCAATTGTAAAGAACCTTGTTTCCCCAACCGGGAATCGAACCACGGATCATCGCATTAACCAGCCGACTATCTATCGATCAGCTACTGGAACAGAATTGCTAGCTCTTAACTTTGAAGTGGACTCTGCAGACTCCATTTCGTAATAAAATACCCTTTACTAAATCATTTAAGATCTAAAATAAAATTTATATTCGTCTTTGGTTCTAGAACACCGCTAATAAAATAGCTACTAAAGAGATAGAATTTCAGGAAATATCTTCCATTATCTTCAATTCTGTGACATTGAAACTTGATTTAAGTACATAAAGTTCCATCTGCTTTTTAGAGTCACGATATCTACTTAATCTTTTATTTCAAATATTATAATAAATTTGCATTTACGTTTGGCATACCAGTCTTGAGAAAAGGAGGTCAAACGATATCTATACCCACCGTATATATCATTCTTGTATGAAACACACAACGGTCTTATGCAGCACATCAGACATTATCGAAAGAGCCCTTCCCCTCACAACTACCATTACAACCACCATACAATACCATATCTATATTTTTATTTCAACAATTATCATACATTTATATTTTTGCATCTTGCATAGTTGTATATTTCACTGCAAAGAAAATTTTCTATTATGTTCTGATACATTGCATTTCAGATATTTAAATAATATTGAAATTGTAAACAAAATATTCCAAAAGATGAAATGTATTTCTAATATAAAACATATTATTACAAATATGTAAAGTCCTATTTATTCAAATAAAACCATCCTATAAGACGTACAAATGTTAAAAATCCAGAGCGCTTTCGAGTATCACTATACCCTTCATCAGTGGCTATATGAAAAATTACCGTGGAAACAAGCTCATATGTAGACCAACCAGATCGGCAGACAAATTTACATAAATCAGTTACGGAAAATGATAATATGAACAGGTTATTGAAGATTAATCAATTAAAAAAATTCAATAATAAGTGTTATAAACGGGAGATTTAAAATTTAAACAAGTATTAAATACAAATACAAAGAAAAGTCAACGAAAAATGTCTAAATTACAGCCAAGCATAAATTCCAATAAGCTGAAACGTCACAGATAACTGTGTAGAGGTTTGAGATGCATAGAGTCGAGAAGGAGTCGCCAAGCGTAACTTAAAATTTGAGCAGGGTCAAAATTACAAATGGAATCACGGTAGATATAAAAAATCTGATGTGGGCAGCACATGACTTTCCTTATATAATGCAATGAATTTACTACTTTTACAGCAAAAAAATAGGTTATTCCTATAGTAGACATTCTTTCCAAGATATTGAATTTTTGTTAATTAGTCGTCATTTTCATCGATTTAGCGTCATTTTTATCCATTTGGCGAGATTTTAGTTTATTTGGCAATATTTAAAAAAGTCGCCAAGTTGGCGACAGTCAGCCAAATTCGTCGCCAAAATCTCGCCATGCGTTATGGACGGAGACATAAGTTATTCTTATAGCAGATAAATAATTATTGGAATTCAAATACAAATGTATTACTCAAAGTATCTTTTCTTATGAATGGAATGAGCTAGATCCACGAGAATGATGTCACCAAATTTATCTCATGATATTGCATATGAAAAGTCAATATATTTCTCAACAGTTAATATATTTTTTTTAATTTGTGGGATTTTTTTATAAATTTATTGGGAAAATGTGCAATATCTCGAGAACTGTTCATGCTAGCATTCTAAAGTTTATGCTAATCGTTTTCTAAGGGAAAATTACATAAGAAATATCTGTTTGCGTAACCTTATTAAAGGTTTTGATTTTTTGATGAATTTTTCAAAATTTCACTCGAAAATTTAGGGGGGTTCTGAACATTCGATTGCGTTTAAAAACAATAGACTTCCAGTATTCACGGATTATAATTTTTGTACCAAATTTCATTCGATTCACTCCATTCGTTCGTGAGATATCGTCTCCACAGACTCACTGACACACACACACACACATACATAGACATCACCTCAAAAATGTTTGCTTCGTGATCGGGGATGCTTGAAACGTGCTCTCCCGTCGAAAACTCGAATTCGTATTTTCGACCCCTTCACAATACTTGCCTTATACATTATGTATATAAGGAAAGTAATAAACAGGTTTTCATGAAGAAGAATATTACGAGGGTTATTGCAACGAATTAAAAGGAAAGTTTTTCAAAAAAGGGCCGAAAGTTATCATTAACAACACATTGGGCAAGAGTCATAGAAAGTTTACCTTTCTTGACGTCACTATATGTTCAGCTAATCGGAAACCAACAGTACGTTCGGTACTACCAATGTAAAACTTGTCATTATCAGGAGTTAAAAGGGATACAACGTACACCCCAGCGTGGCTTTTAAAGTTATCGCTATCCCTAAACATATCAGTACGAATGCGATTGAATAAGGTAGTAATATTTGAGTGAGCAGGTTTAAATCTAAAGATTCCTATTCTTTCTTATATTAAAAAGATTCCTATTCTAGGAATCTTTTTAAGTTACACTTGGCAACCCGTTCTCGACTCTATGCTTGTCAAACCTCTATACAGTTATTTGTGACGTTTCAGTTTGTTGTAATTTATGCTTGGCTGCAATTTGGATATTTTTCATTGCCTTTTCTTTGTATTTGTATTTAATACATGTTTAAATTTTAAATCTCCCGTTTCTAACACTTATTATTGTAATTTTGTAATTGAATAATCCTCAATAGCCTGTTTATATTATCATTATTCCGTAGCTGATTTATGCAAATTTGTCTGCCAATCTGATCTACATTGTAATTTTATAATTGATTAATCCTCAATAGTCTGTTTATATTATCATTATTCCGTAGCTGATTTATGCACATTTGTCTGCCAATCTGATCTACATATGAGCTTATTTCCATGGTAATTTTTCATATAGCCACTGATGAAGGGATAGTGATACCTGAAAGCGCTCTACCCTTTTAACATTTGTACATCTTATAGGATGGTTTTTATGTAAAATGCCTTCTCTTTGGAGGCTTTTTTCAGAGGAGCAGGCGCTTTTGGGAGTCGTAGGCTCTTTGAAGAGGAAGAGGCTCTTTAGAGAACTAGAAGGAAAAAACGCCATTACACTTAGTCATTCCTATTACGTCAATGTAGTGTTGCCATATTTGAACATCCGGAGCAGGATTGTCATATGGCGATTTATAGCAAACTTAGCAACTTTTCAAATGTACTCGAACTTTCTCAAAATAACGAATATTCTAGGAGATACGAGTCTCTTCTGGACGTTCCTACGAAGAACATATAAAATGAGTCGTCATCACACAATACCAAATCCATTTTTTTTTCAATAATTATCATACATTTATATTTTTGCTTTTTACATAGTTTTATGTAAAAGATAGGGTCTATGTACTTTTACACTCTAAGACAAAAAAATCGACGCTCCAAGAAAGAATTATCCAAATACGACAAAATTTGGTACGTGTGATGTGGATGTACAGAAAAAGAAATGATTAGAATTTCAGAACAATTGGATGATTTATTGTACTGAAAGATCTACACAAAGTGAGCACGTCGATATGGCGTTGGTTCACCTCTGGCCTTGATACAAGCTGTTACCCGACGTGGCATTGATGAAAAAGTTGCCGGATGGTATTGTTATGAACCTCTTGCTTCCATTTATTAATTAATTTCTTCTAAATTTTATTTTAAGTAAAGCGATTTTAAAATTCCATTCTGTTCTATTACATTCGGCAAAATCTAATTTCGTTTCTATTCCAAATTCTGTTCTTAAATGTTATTCCAAATGGATAAGGCGCCAATTATGTTACTTCGACCCTCCGGAGTCGTTTGGTCTGTATAGGTAACCCTTAGCGTTAAGATACATCTCTGGTGCTTCGAACGTTTACTCGGATACATATTTCATATTGAAATGTATTGGTACTATTCTTATGTCGTCACGAGCATGCGCATTTACATTAAGACGCTGACTTATGAAAAATGTAATTGGAGTCAGTTGGCGATAAATTCCTGAGGTGAAAGGACGCGTTTGCCCTCGAGAATTAAAGCGGAATTATGCATTCTTAAATTATTATTCCGGAAATGTTAAAAATTGCGAACTTCTAAATTGGTATATTTGCGCCTTCAGTGCAAATAAAAAGCAGTGATAGAAATTACGAATTTATGTTCTACGAGATGTCAGATATTCTTTTTGAGGTTCAAGAATGTATTTGCCTACTTCCGTTTCATATCGTAAGCTAAAAAGATATCTGAAAATTGTTATGTCATCTATTGAATATATCATCTGATCCTGTCTCCTAGTCATTGAATAAAAGATGCAAATAATTCGTAATTCTCAGCTTCATCATTTATTTCAACCTGAGTCTTTTATTTTGATGAATCAACTTCCCGACGTCTGACGTAATCCTTGCCTGCCGTTCTATGCTTGCCATCCGAATCCTTTGACCCTGGTAGTTATGTCCGATAGTCTCCGATGCGGACCCGCCTGTAGTGCTTCAACACCTTTGACCATGTTTACAGCGTTTCTACTCATTAAGCCGGATCTCCCAACTTCGACGATTTCCGTGTGAAACCGCCTGCGGTGATTGAGCTCTCATTTCACTTGCCTGTTTGACCAATGTACATTCACTGCCATGTAGTGTGTCATGGATGTCCGCTACAACAATATTCTGGAAGATGTCGTTCCAAATGGCATCCAATTGACGAGCTAATTGGTTTAAAGTCTAGGATTGTCACAAGCGACGCCCCATTTCAGCCCATTTGTGCTCAATAGGCAAGAGATCTGGGGATCTGACTGGCCAAAGAGGCATCGAAAACCCAGACCACTCGACTCACCCGAAGGCATGAGCAGTAGTTTGAGTGGCCGGAATCGACGGCCAAGGAAGTATGTCGTAAGCACGCAGACAATCAATAGAGAGGCGTGCCGTGTGTAGCCTGGCATTATCTTGCTGAAAAGTTAGCCCGGGGTGTCGCGAAAGGAATGGCAATACAACGGGTCGCAGAATGTCAGCAACGTACCGCTGTGCTATGGTGGTGCCACGGAGGACTATCAAAAGGGTCCGGCTATCAAGTGCAATGGCACCCCAGACTATAACTCCCTGTTGTCGGGCCATGTTGCGTGTGACAGTATGAGCAGGGGCCTGACGATATCCAGGCTGTCTCCAGACACGTCTGCGCTGGTCATCGGGAATCATCACTGAAGATAATTTGTTCCCTATCCGAACAATTCCACGTTGATCGGGCCTAGCACCATTGTAATCGCTGTTGACGGTGCATACCGGTCAGTTGTAGGCGGCGTAATAGGTGCTGCCGGTATAGATTCCACTCCCGTAGTCTTCTATTAATGGTCCGGGGGCTACTTCCGTGTTTGTTACACGTTGGATGGTTGATAACAACGAATCTCGTGCTGTCACAGCTGCTCTGACAATCGCTCTATCTTCCCGTTCTATCGTCGCTCTAAGACGTCCGCTGCCCTCTTGCCTCTGAAATCTGCCATTCCGGACCTATTCCTGCCAACATCGTCTAATTGCTGCATCCCTCCTATCCAAATGACAAGCGATTCGACGGTGTGCTCATCCAGCCTCATGCAGTCCGACAGCACTCCCTCTTTCAAACTCCTCCATATGCTCGTAGTGGCCGCGAATTCGCCAGCGAAGCATTATTACAATCAAGGTACGTTTTGTTCCTGAAAGCGAGGTTCGCTCTGCATATACACCTCCAAGGTGCTCAGTTTCAATGCGCTGTAGTTCTGCCTATACTTTCATTGGCTGCGAATTTTAATCATTTGCATATTTGGTCGGCAAGTGTTTACATGTAGAGTTTCATTACTATCGGATTTTTGTGTCTTAGAGTGTACATTCAGCGTACATTTCACTGCAAAGTAAATTTTCTATTATATTCTCATGCATTGTATTTCAGACAATATACATAACATTGAAATTGCAAGCAAAATATTTCAAAAGGTGAAATGTATTTCTTTTAGAAAACACATTTTTACGAACATGCAAAAAGCCTTTCTTTATGGGTTCTTCTGAAAACCAGAAGAAAAAATACCTTTACATGCACCATTCCTATTACATCAATGTAGGGTTGTCATATTTGAACACGCGGTGCAGAGTTGCCAGAATTAGAGATTTGTCTCGAACTTGGCAACTTTTCGAATGAACTCGAACCTTCTCGAAATAACGAATATTCTGGGAGATACGAGTCCCTTCCGGGAGTTCCTACAGAGAGCATATAAAAGGAGTCATCACTCACTTGGAGCAGTTGACGTGATACTGTTACATTAAAGTGATAGATACTTCAATGTTTTGAAAATAAAGTTACTGCTATTTTGTTAAATTAGTGGAACATTTAGTTGCTGTTTTACTGTACCTCGCAGTTGTTTGGTGATCTTGTGAGATCTGTAATCCTGAAATTTGGACTCATTATTGTATCCTGAGAGTACACCCAAAGAATACCTGCAAGTACATTACCCTGAGAGTACATTCCAGAGAATACGTTGCAACAATATTCTATCATTTCTTACTAGATTGTAAATTGTAAGCCTGTAATATAACAAAATAAATTTAGTAAAACTAAAATTTGTACCGGGCTTGCTACTTATGTAAAACTAGAAAGTGTACCGGGATTACTATTTATGTAAAACTAGAAAGTGTACCGGGATTACTACTTATGTAAAACCAGAAAGTGTACCGGGATTGCTACTTATGTAAAACTAGAAAGTGTGCCGGTATTGCTACTTATGTAAAAATAGAAAGTGTACCGGAATTGCCACTTATGTAAAACTAGAAAGTGTACCGGGATTGCTACTTATGTAAAACTAGAAGTGTACCGGGATTGCTACTTATGTAAAACTAAAAGTGTACTGAGAAAATCGTTGACAGGGATATAAAGAGAAGATTAATTTAATGCATTCATTTAATTTTTCAAAAGGCGTAGTTGCGCCCGCCTGCTTTCCAGCAATTATTTTTTAAGAAAGTGAACAAAAAGTACACGCATGCCTTAAATAAGCTCTTTTAACCGCTATACGCACTCAGAGCGCTTTGGACCTATGCGACATTTGTTAATAAGCACCCGCGTAGTGGACATATATATGCCGCTTAGTGGCTATATACAAATTTAACGATTAAATCGGAGGTGCAAGGGCACGTTCGCGTTTTGTGTATACAGTGTTACCACTTTCAATACCACTTACAGCGTTTCCCTTTATGAAAAGGGTGGGACAGCCCAGTGGTTAGAGCGCGGAGATTGCACTCGATCGACCCGAGTTTGATTTCCATCTCTGCCCAAACTGTCCCCTTGTCTACTGGAAGCACGGGCACGTTAAATCTGTGGGTTCGAAAGTCCTTTCGAGAGGTTGATGGTAGGGGAATGAGGGTACGGTCCCTGTAGACTCCGTCCTCACTGGGTTCCGGTCTAAATTGGGTGGCATTGTCCCGGCCGTCCAAACAGACACTTTACACCATCGGGTAGGTCGGACAGTTTGGGTCGAAGAAGAAAAAGTGCATGTGTCCAAATTAAGCTCAAGGATTCAGAAGGTAACAAAATAAGGCCAGAAAAATGAGTGCCAGAAAAATCGCACAACCCCAGAAACATAATTTTTGTTTTTGAGAAACATGTAGTATTCAATTTAACTCTTGTTAAATTATGATAATAGCATTTTCAAAATATTTTTCTATGTCAAAATATTTTTCTACGTATTTTAAAATCGATCACGTCTTCAAAACACGAAAAGAATAGTTTTCTTTTTTTTTATATAATTCGATGAAATTTGATTATCCATAGTACGTATTCCGATCTAAACTTCTTTTACAGGAAAATGCTTCCATCATTCTGATGGTGTTAAGATGAAAACTCTGCAATAATATTTTTGAACACAAAAGGACCATTTTTTGTAAAAATCGCTCAAATTGCGCTTCAAACATAAAATAACTAAAAACTAATTCGGAGTTTAAAAAAAAATCGCTCAGGTATTTCCTCTCGAGAGCCGAGGTATGCCTGTACTCAATTTCATGGCCGGGTGTCGCTTGTATTTCCCTCTGTAGACGAAGAAACAGAGAGACACCTTATTTTATTATTGCAGTTATTCCATTCCATCCGACCGCTTGCATTCCTTAAGCTCTTAAAATCCATACCTACCATTCATCTCACCGATCAGTATGTATGATCTCTTAACCAAATACATATAATTACGATATGATCTCCTAACAAAATATACGTCCCACTATAGTGAAACTCACTTTATTTTGAGAATATTAAATTAATAATTTTCACAAAACAACAGGAATCGACAAAGAAATTCATTTTATTTCCAGACATATTGAATAGTCGTCAACTTGGCGGCATTTTCCATAAGTGTTTCAGCAATATTAGGTATATGTAAATATTATTTCACTGTGATATTCACTGTATGAAAAGTACAAGTTAATAATACTTACATTATAATAATTCATCAAAAACATATTTTATTTAAATTCCTTAATGTGCCTGAAAAAGGATTCTAAAAATTACGATATATATATATATATATATATATATATAAATAGAAATCAAAAGAATAAAATCGCGGTAATCCTCCTAACGACGAAGAAAGAAAAAAAATCACATATCGTAAGTGGAAACGCTGTACATCCCGAAATGTCCTTCAAAACAACTTCTTTCTAGTTTGACAAATTTCATTTTTGCAAAAACTTCCTAAATTGGCTCAATAAAAATAAGCTGCCAATTTAGAATTTTGTGCAGTTTCATTTATAAACAAATAAAGGTAAAAAAAATATTGTACACACACTTATTATCTGCATGTAACTTAAATGCTTGAAAAAAAAATTCAATATTCGGCATCACTCTTATTATCACATGTTGATTTTATCTTTTATCCGATCTATTGCCTTTTCTCTTTCAGCTGAATATTGGACTCTTAAACTTCGGATATCTAAAGGATTAAAATATCTCTCTATATCTTTGCATTTAACTTTATGGTTTTTATACATATTAATGATGTTTCAACAGTTGAATTTTCATGAGTTGCCATATTCACGTGAATTTATTTTATATATATTCTATATATGTGAGAAAATAAACATTTCTAACTACATTTAACTATAACATAATATATCTCTAGACAACAGATTCCATGTGTAAATTAACTAGAATGTGGCTCTATTCTACTTTTTCATACCAGAATTCATTTATTTTTTCAAATTTTATAATTAAAATTTTGAAATTTTTTTTTATCGTGGATCCGAAATATTAAAACTATAACGGGTTACCCTTCATTTTAAACGGCTTGAAAAAGTCTCTTGATTGATACCCTACTTGACAATATACCCCCGTGACGTCACGAATGACGTTGGGTAATGACGTCACGAACAAAATAAATTGTATCGTGGCCATTTTCCCCAACAATGATTGAAACTCAGTTATAAAATCAACGACACAACATCATAGATGAAAGGTCATTTAATAAAATCCTCCTACGAAACGCACACAGCTTTAAAAATCCAGAGCACTTTCGGGCATTACTATACCCTTCATCAGTGGCTATACGAAACAGCAAACACGGAATGCTTATATGTAGACCAGATCAGCAGACAAATTTGTATAAATAAACACAAAATAATGGTAATACAAGCAAGCTATTAAAATTAATCAATTACAAACACAAATTTAAGGTTTATACCCAAGAGATTTAATTTAAACAAGTGGTAAATATTTTTACAACGAAAAGACACAATTCAAAAATGCAGCCGAGCACAATTACAATAAAATGATGTCACAGATAACTGTGAAGAGGTTTGCCATGCATAGAGTAGAGAACGAGTCGGCAAGCGTAACTTAATATTTGAAGAGGATCAAAATCACAAATGGAATCACAGTAGATATAAATAAACAAGGATTCATAAAGAAAGATATCACGTGGGCTATTACAACAAATTAAAAGTAAGGTTTTTTCAAAGACGGGTTTCAACATGCATAGAGTCGAGAACGAGTCGCGAGGCGTAACTTAAAATTTGAACACGATTAAAATTACAAGTGTATCACGGTAGATATAAACAAGAAAGATCAATCATGCTTAAAGCATTGATTATGAAATACTTTTCAACTTCAGTGCAATTTTATTTAAACATCTCTAAAATGCGATACATTCCTCGGTAATATTTTTAAAATTATCACAATACTACATTAATTTATTATATTTGAAAACTTAAACCTTCGTCGAAAAAATGAACTTCATTCAAATGACGGCTTTGAAATATAAATTGCCTGGTTTAAACATCTCTAAAATGTGATACATACATCGGTAATAATTTTAGAATTATCATAACACTACGATAATTTATTATATTTGAAAACTTCATAGAAAACAACTGAAATTCATTCAAATGACGTCATAGAAAAAATAACACTCCTGGCTCTCTCTATAAAGCAACATTTCACTCATAAATAATTTCCCATTCATGTCATTCATCACAATACTATAATAATTTATTTTATTTAAAAATTAAGACCATGGAGCTACAAGTAATTAAACTATATGCGCAAAATTTCATCGAAAAAAATCGTCCTTCTCTTTGTAAAATCAGTGAATATTTCATTCATATCAGCTATGCAGACTCCATGAACTCAATGATTTTGTGTTAAAGAAATACGGCACTTCAAATACAACTCATTCTACATATTTTGCTGTTTATGTTTTACATAAGTGAAAAATAGGCTTCGTTGTAGAAATAATCAAATTTGGAGGAGCATTTAAACTCAAATATATTGTAATTACGTTGTTTCAGTATGTAAATGCACAGAATTTAAGCAAAAATAAAGTGGTTTTGGGACGGATGCAACACTCAATATGAATTAAAAAGAACTTTAAAAATCCCGAATTTGAGACAAGATGGATGCCATATATCATTTTGAAGTGGATCACGTGGTCTTTTCATATCATGGTCACGTGATCGCTTCATATAAGAAGTGTTATTATTATTTTAATTTTTATTTAAAAAACTACTGAATATATTTCGCTGAATTTCTTTTTATATATATTATGGAACAATTTGAATATTATCTGAAATTTCCGAAACAAATTTGTGAATTTTAAATCCGCTTAAAAAAATTTTGAATAATTAGGCCCCATAGGGCTCAATGTATTTCATTTTTTCAACCCGGGTTCAATCCAAAACTAATTGGGTGATATTATTCATTTATATTCCCATAGCTCCTACAGACCGTCTGAACAACATACTAAAATTTCATTTTGATTAAGTCATTTTTACGGCAGTTATCCTGTTAACGGACAGACAGACAGACAGACAGAATGAACAAAATCATAAGCACTTTTCAACTTTGTTGTAAAGTGTTAATAAACAAGGATTCATAAAGAAGGATATTACGTGGGTTATTACAATTATATTACAAATATTATTAATGTGAGGCCAGAATATGTCCTCACTTGAGGCATTTTTATTGCAATATTTATGATGCATAGAACGGCTAACAAAGCTCGAGTCTGGCTGGCGCCAGTGTTTACAACAATGTGAACTTTTAGGTCAAATACGATAAAATTTGGGTGTCCCAGGCCAAAGGGGATGAGAGGGGACTTGATAAATGTCAAGTGATGCCATTGGGTTCAGAAGAACCAATGAGCACCAAGGAGAAGAAGGGCGGAGGTACCTCCCCCCTCCCCCGCTGAAGGAACCACAAGTCACTCGGATCCAGAATGTGGTTGCAAGAACTCTGATACAAAATGTGGTAGAAGGAACTTGGATACAAAATGTTGCAGAAGTAACTCGGATACAAAATGTGGTAGAAGTAACTTTGATACGAAATGTTGTAGAAGTAAGTCTGACACGAAATGTGTTGTTGAAAGAAGTTTCATTCGAGGTGTTGTTGCAGCAGGTTTTGCAGTTGACTATAAATACGAGATGCAAGCCACACACGAAAGAGTTGTGGCCGTACGGTCAGCAATAAGACGGATGCAAGACTCAGCGTGATGAGCCGAAGATTAAACTGTAAGGTATGTGCTCATTTCCCCAGGTCATAGAAATTATCGAAATATAATATTGCTGGTCGTATCTCCCCTAGCTAAAATATTAAATGAAAATTGATAATAATTGAAAGTTGATATTGTTGAAAATTAGTGCTTTTGATAAATTGTTGTTAATAAATGATATTGTTTAAGTTTTAAATAGCCTAATCCTTTTAATATTAATAATAATTATTTTCAGGACTTACACAAAAGGTAAAAATAATTGGAGGGTTATTGCGGCACAACAACGAGCGATGTACGATTTAAATGTTAATTCCACGTTATGAGATCAACGGCCATGTTTTCAATGATTAACAATTACAATTAATATTAATAATATCTTAAAACTTAACTCTTATAAATTCGTATTGCCACAATTAATATTTACCACTTGTTTAAATTAAATCTCTTGCGTATAACCCTTAAATTTGTATTTGTAATTGATTAATTTTAATAGCCTGCTTGTACTACCATTATTTTGTGTTTATTTATGCAAATTTGTCTGCTGATCTGGTCTATATATAAGCATTTCGCGTTTACTGCTTCGTATAGCCACTGATGAAGGGTATGGTAATGCAAGAAAGCACTCTGGAATTTTAATGCTATATACGTCTTGTAGGATGATTTTATTAAATGACCTTTTATCTATGATGTTGTGTCGTTGATTTTATAACTGAATTTAGAATAGACGTGATACCACCTTTATTATAATGATGGAAACTATTAAGTCACGTGATCATTGAGCCATATATAAACCCTTTTATGCATTATTATGTATGTCCGATTTAGTCCTATGCTGCCATGTTAAAAAAATGTAAAATTTCGAATAAAATTCAGTGTTTTCGCTCGAACTTATAAAAATTCATTTTAGTTCTAGATTGTTTGATAGCAACGCCGGATATAAAGTTTCGTGAAAATCCATTAATATTTGTGGCTGCTATTGCGTACACAAAAAATCAATCACAAACCTTAGACAGACAGACAGACGGGCATCACTCCGAAAACAGTCAAAAAATGTTCGGGAAATCTTAAAACATATATTGACATCAGAATCTCGAAATCGACAATTTTCGTGGAAACAATACTTTCTCAATACTACGTATGAGAGAGTAAAAATATAGAAGAATTTCGTTGTTTGAGGGACATTTCAAAAAGTCAGGGTATACATAATCCTGAATTTCAATACCTGGAAACGTTACAGACTTCATTTCGACATTCCATTAACTTTAATGTGGGTCGTAAAAAAGAATTTGTAATATCCTTTCCAGAATCGTATTAGAGTTCTAATACATTTCCTGATACACTAACTTTTGGAACAGACCTAATAAAATATCTACAAAATAGAATTTTAGGAAATATCATCAGTTTTGCATTATAATGTGACATTGAAACTTCTTCAAAGTGCCTAAGAAAGTTTCTCAACTTTTCGCTCAACATATCTGCAATCTCTTTTATTTCAACTATTACCATAAATTTACATTTATTTCTATTTCTCATTCGGGAAAGAAGAGGTCAATTGATATTTATTTTTATGGTATATTTTATTGTGAGTTCAAACGTTCAACTTTTTTTTCTTCCAATGGTATTGCGAACAAAGTATCTCAAATTGTTAATTTCTACATATTTTCTTCTTAATACAAAATTGTGCTATACCTACAGAATTACCAGTGATGCATACAAGAGACTGACATATTTTATTACTTTTCTTATATACATAGTATAATGTATAAGGAAAGTATTGTGACGGGGTCGAAAATTCGAATTCGAGTTTTCGGCGGAAGAGCACGTTTCATGCACACCTGATCACGAATCGAACATTTTTGAGGTGATGTCTGTGTGTGTCTGAAAGTATGTGTGTGTATGAAAGTATGTGTGCATATGTGTGTGTGAAAGTATGTGTGCGTATGTGTGTGTGTATGTGTGTCAGTGAGCCTGTGGAGACGATATCTCACAAACGAATGGAGCGATTCGAATAAAATTTGGTACAAAATCCATGAATACTGGAAGCCTATTATTTTAAACACAATCGAATATTCAGAATCCTCCTAAATTTTCGAGTGAAATTTTGAAAAAATCATCAAAAATCAAATCATCTATAATAAAGTTACGCAAATAGACATTTCTTATGTAATGTTTCCTTAGAAAAGGATTGACATAAACTTTAGTAGGCTAGCATCAACCGTTCTTGAGATATTGCACATTTTCTAAATAAATTTATCAAGAAATCTCACAAATTAAAAAATTGATAACTGTTAAGAAATATGTTCACTTTTCATATGTAATATCATGCGATAAATTTGGTGATATCATTGTCTCTCGTTCCATTCATGAGAAAAGATACTTTGAGTAATACTTTTGTATTTGAACGCCAATAATCTGCTATAAGAATAACTTATTTCTCTGTCCGTAACGCTTGACGAGACTTTGGCGATGAATTTGGAGGAATGTTGCCAACTTGGCGACTTTTAAAATGTTGCCAAATTAACGAAAATCTCACCAAATGGATAAAAATGACTCTAAATCAATGATATTGACGACTAATTGACGAAAATTCAACATCTTGGAAAGAATATAAGTATCTACTATAAAAATAACCTATTTTTTTACTGTAAAAGTAGTAAATTCATTGCATTATATATGGAAAGTCATGTGCTGCCCACATCAGATTTTTTCTTTTGGAAAACAGCGCACGAAACGTTTATTAAATTTATTCATATAAGTACGTTTACCATAAGAGAAAACTAGAGTAACGTAAATAAGCACAAATAACAAAATAAAACAGCCTACAGCTGTTTCGAGAATACGTTGGATCTCTTTCGTCAGTGCGAGAGAATCAGCAAAACTGAAATCCAAAAGAGGTTCCAAAGATTTTTCTTTTCGGGGCGCCTGTGATAAAACTCACGTATCCCCACATCGGAAATATAAGTTCTTAGAATAGCTTTGTAATAGAAATTTGATGTGAAGCATCCCTTTTCTGGATGGATGCTTGAAAAGGTTGGCAGTCATGATGGCTTAGACAGCGATCAAAAAGTCCTTGGAAGATGGACCACCCATGTTTAGAGGTAGACAAAACTAAATTTGAAAAGGAGAGTAAACAGAGAGAAAACAGGTTCTCTGAAAGAAGATGGGATCCAAGTAAAAGTCGCGGGATTCATCGTAGTCAGTTTAAATTCAGTGGTCACGAGGTCAAAGGGTGAGACGATAAATGTTAACAACATTATCGTCTCAAGGTCAAAAAGCGTTGAGTTACATAGTAGTTGGCAGTGCAGGCAGGTCAGGCAGTCGAGCTCTTTTAGTTCCAAAAGAGGAATGGGCATCCGTACGTAAGTTGCGTCGTAACCCATGAAGCACCTGACGCCGAAGGCGTCTTTATCTTCGATTTTCTCTTTAAGATATTTGAGTCTTTGACAATATCTGTATAATCCATGATGAGTCCATGAGAGCGCCCCAGATGGGCGGGGCGTCAGTTAGGTCCAGAAAAGGCCGGTGGTGGCACAAGGTGGTGCAATGGCACATGCTGGAGAGTGCTGGTGAGCACGAGGCGAAGAAGGCAGTATACTGATGTTCCCTGCTGCAGTCCCTGAACAAAGTTTAATTCTGGGGGGTTGAGGATTTTTCAAGTCGGCAATCATTTTAATGATGCAGAAAGTTTTGGTCATCGGATCATCATCCGAGGTTATTACTTTAAGAATAGTGTTTAAGGATTCCTGAAGGTTACTCAGATCATCTCGACCTCTTTGAAAAATTTCAAGAAGTCGAGAAATGCATTCGAGGTCTGAGGGGAGTCTAAGCCTGTGTCAGGTCGTGCCTGGGCAAAGTGCTCTCCGGTTCTTCCTGAAACCGTCTCGGCACTCGCCTGCACTCCCTGGACAGGGGGAATGATTTTAGTAGGAAGGTGGGGGAGTTATCCTCACCAAGACTGGGGGGTTGGTTTTAAATTTTGACGAGTGTTTTTGGTGGTCTGGAGCTTTTTACGGCTCCAAGAGTTTTGGGGGCAATGCCTAAAATTTGCGGGGTGTTCTCCTCCGCAGTTACAACATTCTGCAGGTCTCTCTCTGGTTTTAGCGCATTCCCTACTCGGGTGGCCTTCGCCACACTTTAGACAGCGGGGCGTGGTAGCCGATTGGTTAGCGCGCTGGAGTTGCACTCGGTAGGCCCGGGTTCGATTCCAGCCACTGCCAAAACTGCCGCCGTGTTCATGCGGAGTACGATCACGTTAAACATGTGGGTCCGAAAGTCCTTCCGAGAGGTTGGTGGTAGGGGAAGGAGGGTACGGTCCCTGTGGATGCCTCCCCCACTGGGTTCCGGTCTGAATTGGGTGGCACTTCCCGACCGTCCAAACAGTTACCTTACACCTTTCTGGTAGGTCGGACGGTCTGGGTTTCAACACTTTAGACAGCAGGCCAACGACCGTACCTTGCTGAAAACACCGGTTCTCGCTAGATCACCGAAGTCAGGAAGCATCGGGCGCGGTTAGTACTTGGGTGGGTGACCACCTGGGAACACCGCGTGTTGTTGGCTCTTTTCGGGCTCGGCAGCCCAGTGGTTAGCGCGCGATTCTCGCCGCTGCCAGAACTGCCGCCGTGTTCATGCTGAGTACGATCACGTTAAACATGTGGGTCCGTAAGTCCTTCCGAGAGGTTGGTGGTAGAGGAAGGAGGGTACGGTCCCTGTGGATGCCTCCCCCACTGTGTTCCGGTCTAAATTGGGTGGCATTTCCCGGCCGTCCAAACAGTTACCTTACACCTTTCTGGTAGCGGCCGACCAAATGGCTACTCATGTCCTTGTCGACGAGTCGGTCGGTCTGGGTCTTCAACACCTTTCTGGTAGGTCGGACGGTCTGGGTCTCAACAACAACAACACTTTAGACTGCGAGGGGGGAGGGTGCACTGGTCGCTATGATAGTTGAAGAGCTGGCAGTTATAGCACATTTTGAAGCCTTTACTTTTAAACACTTCTTAACCTGCATGCAAAGTATGCTTTTGATTTCGTAAACCCTCGTCCAGTCCTCTGTAGGCTCGGGGCCTACCAGAAAAATGGGGAGAGGGTCCTATCCTTCCTGTTCCTAAGCTGGGAGATTCTTATTACTTTTAATCCCTCGCTTACAAGGGCGACTTTTATTTTATCGCTGTCGGTATTCGACGGCAGGCTTTTAAAAACTATCTTCTTCGGTCTCTCGTTTTAAAGTCTGATAGAGTTGAAGGAGATCTTCTTGAGGATCAGGTGAGTCTGTAGTCCTCAGGTGAGTCTGTAGTCTGTAGTCCACTCCTGTAGTCCTCAATGGACCCATGAGTAATCCGGATCACCCTTCCCATAAGAAGGCCCTGAACTTTATTTACTAGCATGCTATTAAGTTCCTCTATAAGGGCTCTTCAATTACTTGAGGAGTCCACATAGAAGAAGGAGACTCTATCCTTGGGGGGGGGGGCACGTCAGCCATAGTGGCTTCCTCAAACGTAAAATCAGAGAATTTATTTTCAATTTGCACCTCTTCCTCAACCTGAACCGATAGTTTAGGTTTTTTCCAAGAATTTGGGGTGATAAAACCCTCTATTTTTTTGTACATCTCATCTTTGTATATAATATACAACTCATCATCCGAGTTTTTCTTCCAGTCTCTAACCATATCGTAGATAAAGTTATAGGAATCACGATTAACTAACACATTAGGGTCAGGGTATTGCAGCAATAAAGAAGCATCAGATATACTACCTGTTATTATCTTTTGCAGGGTCTTCGTCTGGTTCCATTCGATGTCGTCATCTTCCAGCTCCTCCTCTAGACTAGCGATGACGTAGTCGTAGCAGATAAAGTGTGAGTCACCAACTTCCACTTGAAGGAGTCCCGTGAAATGTCCTCTTTTGGAATCTCCAAGTCTTTAAATATTCAGCTTCAAACGTCGCTGCAGTCTCATAGTGGATATCCTTCCTCTCCAACTTGCTTGAGGTCCCAGCAGTACGCATGTCCATATCTGTGGGTCCAATGCTGGCTTTAAAGTATGCCCCCGGGACATAAGGTTTCTTCTTTGAAACAGTCTTGATCCTCTTACTTTTCACCAAAGATTTGGTTTTAAAAGAAGCTTTCCTCACACACTTGCCTTCCATAAAATCGGACATGGCATCCTCAGTCATGATGTACGCACAAGGCAAGTACAAGCATGTGCTGACAAATGCGAACACAAAGAAAAAAGAAAATGGTACGAAAAAATATAGAACGTGGAACAAAACGTGGGGCGTCCTCAGAACAGGTCTTCACACCTCCGCGTCTCCGCGTCTAAGCGTCACTGACTGGAAATGACTCTGGTTGGCTGGAGCTGGAGCTCATATGATGGGCTATAAATGACTGGAGCTCATATATGGCATATCAAAAAAGCTCATTTAGGGCGTATCAAAAAAGCTTATTCAGAGCGTATCAAAAGAGCTTTTTAGTGTATTAAAAGAGTGATTTATATATAACTTTTTGTAATGACTTTAAAAATCAAGCTGTATATTAAAAATCAAGCTGTAGTTTAAAAATCAAGCTGTAGATTAATAATCCAGCTATAGACAAAAATCAAGCTGTAGATTAATGAAAAGTATTTCTTTCGTATTTTTACTTTAAGTATTTCTTTCGTATTTTTACTTTAAGTATTTCTTTCGTATTTTTACTTTCTCTGACATACAAGTTAATGTCTAGGAAAAGTACTTAAATCGTGTCGAAAATCGAATTTTCGACGAATCTACACGTTTTGGGACCTCTAGAACACGAAAACATTATTTTTAGAGTGGCATCTGTATGTCTGTCTGTCTGTCTGCATAGATTTTGTATCCACTCTAACTGAAGAACTAATTGACCGAATTTCATAACATTTGGTAGGTAAGTCCGTTGTAGGTGACCCTGGTGGTTATTAGATTTTGGTACGATTCGGGATAAATGAACATGACTTTTTTTGCAAAATAGCCCGCTGTATCCACTCTAACTGAAAAACTAATAGACCAAATTTCACAAAACTTGGTAGATAAATCACTTGTAGCTTAACCTAGTGTTGATTAGATTTTAGTATCATTCGAAAACTAGGAACCTGACTCCTTTTTGTGAAATGACCCCAAAAATCGTTAAATATAAAAATAAAAGACTACGTATGCTCAAATATATCAATTAAATGCTTATTTTATAAGTAATTTTTTACGATAAAAAGAAAAAGCCTAACTGTAGCCGTTCTCGAGGTACTTATTTCTTTCACATTTTCACTGCGCCACCTTTGCAAATAAGTCCAGTTAATAAATGAAGACAAAAATTGAATTAAAAGTTCCAATTCAGTGTAATTTAATATAATTATGGCAGTTATTTTTTGTACAATTAACTCAATTTAATGAATTATTGAAGAAATAAAAAAAACGTGAATATTATTCTGCAAGGAAAGTCATGTGCTGCCCACATCAGATTTTTAATTTTTAGTGGGAGGAGGTGAATTTTATCTATGTAAAATAAAAAGTAAAAAAAAAATGGATATCGACCCCCTGACTTATATTGCCTTAAGCACGTGCTTAGTGTGCCTATTAGGTAATCCAGCACTACATCCCTGAATACGAATCAAACGTTTTTGAGGTGATGTCTGTGTGTATGAAGACGATAACTCACGAGCGAATGGAGCGATTCAAACGAAATTTGATACAAAAATTACAATCCGTCAGTACTAGAAGCTTATTGTTTTTAAACTTAATCGAATGTTCAGAGCTCCCCAAAATTTTCGAGTGAAATTAAAAAAAATATCATCAAAAAACCAAAACCTTTAATAAAGTTACGTAAATAGTTATTTCTTATGTAGTTCTTTTATTAGACAACGATTGACATAAACTTTAGAACGCTGACATGAATCTTTCATGAGATATTGCACATTTTTCAAACAAATTTATCAAAAAATCACATAAATAAAAAAAAATAATAAGTATCGTTAAATATGTTCACTTCTCATATGTAATATCATACGATAAATTTGGTGACATCATTCTCGTAGATCTAGCTCGTTCCATTCATGAGAAAAGCTCGTTTCATTCATGAGAGTAATACATTTGTATTTGAACGCCAATAGTCATTTACCTGCTATAAGAATAACTTATTTCTCCGTTCATAACGCTTGTAGAGATTTTGACGACGAATTTGGCGGAATGTCGACAATCAATTTAACGACTTTTTTAAATGTTGTCAAAAACGAAAATGTCACCAAATTAATAAGTATGACGCTAAATCAATGAAAATGATGACTAATTGAAGAAAATTTAATATCATGGAAAGAATATATATATATATATATTTTTTCAAATGGCAGAGAATAAGACATACATTATACAAACAGAATAAATATCCTGAACATATAACATGAACAGTCAATGTCACCAAAACAATGGCCAGAGCCGGGAACCTGTTAGGCGTCACGAGACGTTGCCCCAGCGCACCAGTGGGGGTCGGAACACACCGCGTCCAACATCACAACATCCATGTCCTCAGGTGGGACTCGAACCCACAACCCTGGCAACCGAGCGACCACAAGGAAATGCCTGCCCTTGACAGCTTGAGGAAAGAATATAAGAATAGCTTATTTTTCCGTCCGTAATGTTTGGCCAAATTTTAGTGACGAATTTGTCGTAATATCTTCAACTTGCTGACTTTTTAAATGTTGTCAAATTGAGGAAAATGTCACCCAATAAATAAAAATTCGCCAAATTGATGAAACCGACACTAAATCAATGAAATGACGACTAATTAAAAAAAGTTCAATATCTTGGGAAGAACATAAGACTAGACAATAAGAATAACACACTTCTCCGTCCGTCCGTAACGTTTGGTGAGCCATTTAGCGGGACATAGCCAACTTGGTAACTCTTTTAAATGTTTCCAAAGTAACAGAAATGTTGCCAAATTGATAAAAATGACACCAAATGGGAAGTAATGTTTCGCTAATTCTGATTTCTTTCATATGACGTACTATCTATTATATAAGAAATGTTCTTCTCTCCGTTTGTCTGTAACACTTGGTGATGCATTTGGCGAACTGGCTAATAATCTAGCAAAGTATCGCCAACTTGGCGATATTTCGCCCCAGATTGAAGAAAATATCTTCAAAATTGCAAAAATGACGCTAAATTAATGAAAAAGACGTCTAATAGATGAATTAATTATTAAAATATTGTAATATATGACCTATATCGCTTATTGAGGATGCTATCAATATTAATAATTGTTTATTTAAAGTTGCGCGAAATATAAGCTAATTGGGTACTTTAAAATAATTTTACAAGTTGTCATGCGGAAAATCGCTAAATGAACAATTCAACGTTAAAAACACAGTACCGTAGATCTTATACATTACTTTTTGATTGTAAAAGGAGTACATTCATTGCATTATATATGGTAAATAATGTGCTGCCCACATCAGATTTTTTTACTTTCCTTATATACAATAATGTATAAGGAAAGAATTGTGACGGGGTCGAAAATTCGAATTCGAGTTTTCGACGGGAGAGCACATTTCAAGCATCCCTGATCACGAATCGAACATTTTTGATGTGATGTCTGTGTGTGTGTGTGTGTCAGTGAGTCTGTGGAGACGATAACTGACGTACGAATGGACCGATTCAAACGAAATTCGGTACAAAAATTACAATCCGTAAACACTGGAAGCTTATTGTTTTTATACGCACTCGAATGTTCAGAACTACCCTAAATTTTCGAGTGAAATTTTGAAAAAATCATCAAAAAATCAAAACCTTTAATAAAGTTATACAAATAGATATTTCTTACTTTAGAACGCTAGCATTAACCATTCTCGAGATATTGATATTTAAAAAATAAATTTATCAAAGAATCCCATAAATTAAAAAAATATCAACTGTTGAGAAACATGTTCGCTTTTCATATGTAATATCATGCAATAAATTTCGTGATATCATTCTCGTGGATCTAGCTCGTTTCGTTCATGAGAAAATATACTTTGAATAATACTTTTGTATTTTAACGCCAATATTCATTTATCTGCTATAAGAATAACTTATTTCTCCGTCCATAACGCTTGGCGAGATTTTGGCGACGAATTTGGTGGAATGTCGCCAACTTGGCGACTTTTTAAATGTTGCTACATTAACGAAAAACTCGCCAAATGGGCAAAAATGACGCTAAATCAATGAAAATGACGACTCATTGACGGAAATTCAATATCTTGGAAAGAATATAAATATCTACTATAAAAATAATCTATTGTTTTTACTGTAAAAGTAGTAAATTCATTGCATTATATAAGGAAAGTCATGTGCTGCCCACATCAGATTTTTTTTTACTGTAAATGGGGAAAATTTTTTGCATTATATGAGGAAAGTCATATATTGCCCACATCAGATGTTTTTAAAATTAGTCGCAGCTATTTCGAATTGTTGCAAAAAATGTGTTTGTAACTTTAATTTGGACACCAGTGTATTTAATTTTAACAGTTAATATAATGGAAAGTGTTCTCATCTGCCGGCTTTTAATATGAAAACCCAAGTGGGTGTGTGGGGGGGGGGGGGGGATTCTGCTTTTAAAGGCGTTATAAAAAGTTGATATATTAGAGACTTGGTTATATTACGTTTTAACAATATGAGCAACAACATTTTTATTTCACTAACTAAAACAAAGATAATAATTCAGTTTGAAGCATCATTGTAATTCTTCTACTCTTGAAGTTTCTCACCATTTGCTTACGATACAATAAAAGCATGGTAATGTAATTGATATCAATATTTTTAGAATCTATTATGTTATAAAATAAAGTGAAAATGAAAAAAAAAATTATTTATTTCAAATTTTAAAATGTGTGCCTTTAAAAGAGATACGAGATTGTTGATAGTTTTTGAAATAATGATGATGGACGTGCGAGATTTTGGAAATTTTTATCTTGGGATGCTGTACAGTATTCAGGACAAGTGTCAAGAGATTTTTAAAATTCAGTTTTAAACAGTAGAATCAGTTGCCTCGACCAATGGAACCAGACAGTAAGGCGCCATTTTCTTACACTAATTGACGTTATTTTTGCACCGTGATATTTAATCAAGTACTGGATCTCGCGGTCAAACCACCGTCACGGGTTACGCTCCAGTTTTATTTTCCAAGCAGAGCAAAGGCTGATGGCATGATGCCTACCAATGAGGACACATCCCTTGGGGGATGGAGATACAAGAAGAATTCGAAAAAAGAACTAAGTACAGAGAGAAGAAAAAGACAGTTAGCAGTTGGGATACGATCTTAGAGATGGTAAGAAGGCTACAAAAAGTTGGTGGTGTTTTTAAAATGTCAACAAAAAATCATGGTAAAACAGAAACGCTACAATTCATCTTGCTGTGATCTGAGTTTCCAAAGTCCACGACATACTCATTCTTCAGCTTCGATCCAGACCGTCCGACCTACCCGAAGATGAAAGGTATCTATTCGGACGGTTAAAGAGTGCCACCCAATTTAGACCGGAACCCAGTAGGGGCGGTATCCACAGGAACCGTGCCATTTTTGGTCGCATGAAAGCACGGTATATCCATGGAAGCATGTATACCATGAAAGCGCGATGTTGTATAAGACCTGCTAAAATTCTGAAGGTATTTCTATTTCAAATCGCATGAAGAACCCATTAAATAACTTAAATTTATACGTTAAATCACGCCTAGTACGCTAAATCACGCCTATTATCACAAAGCTCCCTGCGTAAAATGAAGGTTGTCAATTTGAAAAATTATCCTTCATAGCTGTAAATCCAAATATTAAATGAGAAATGACATTTTAATAAAAATAATGTCATTTCTCACTCAATACAAACTATTGTTAAGTTTTTAATGATCTGTATTAAAAACTTAACAATACTTTGCTATTTAAGTTGCCAATATGTTATTATACTTATTTTTCCGTACATATAGATATTCTAAGTTAACACCGGACTGCAGACATGGTGGGTCATCTACTGTAGAAATATCTTTACAGCATCTATTAGAATTTTCCCATTCGTTTATGTACACTACCACCAGACCGGTATTTCTATCCACAAAGACAATTATTATTACGCTATTATTCTACACTATTTTGCCAAATTTGCCTATAAAGTTATCATTATTTTCACAGCAGTTCTAAAGCACCCATTCACTGTCAACCGTTAAATTGAATTAATACTATTCGAGTTGAGTTGCCACAAAATTCCCAGACTTAAATATGGTTACAGAAAATGAACCCATCCATTTCAGGGTCCGTATAAAATACCCATTCAACTTGCATCCATGTTATATTTTCCTTTAGGCATTTTTGCTGGCAATTACCATAAAATTTTCGTTTACATCCAGGAAGCGTATCCCTCAGAGGAAGAAACTCTGAATCGAATTTCCCGTTTCCGATGAATATTTTATTCTAAAAGGAAACCCATTTCACGCTTATTGTGGACATGAACACTATTTACACATATTTCGAACTTCTTTCTCTCGGCTTAGGTTTCGATATTTATTTTCGCCAATGCGTGGGAAATATCGATGCGATCTACAACAGCGATATTTGAGAGCAATGCAGTTTTTAGAGCAATGGCAATTGAGATGCACATATTTTTGAGACACTGAATAAAGTACTTTAATGGCGAGTAATGATAAGAAACCCTTGGAATATATTTTGAATTAATAGGGACTCAGACCCTGATCGTTATGCTCGCCAACCGCCGGAAGCTCTTACGTTCTTATAGTTTTTCACACTACCTTGATAACATTATAAATGTTCAATCCAATACACCAACTACTTAAGACTGCACAGTTTAGCAATGTTGACATTTGGCATGTATCTGTCTCAAGGGAACCTTGAGCAACGTATATAAGCACAAATATAAACACAATAATTCAGAATACAGCTGTTTCGAGGATACACTGTATCTCCTTCTTCAGTGCAAAAGAACTAACAAATTCGCAGTCCAAAAAAGGAATGGACGCAAATAGAAACAGAAGGGTTTATATACCCCAGACCTAGATTAAGAGCTCACTTGAGAGAGCCAATCAGAAAGCAGAATGAAGAATAGTCCAGCCATAAATTAAAAAAAAAATTTAACTGTCAAGAAACATGTTCACTTTTCATATGTAATATCATGTGATAAATTTGGTGACATCATTCTCGTGGATCTAACTCCTTCCATTCACGAGTAAAGGTACTTTGAGTAATACTTTTGTATTTGAACGCCAATAGTCATTTATCTACTCTAATGATAACTTATTTCTGCGTCCATGACGCCTGGCGAGATTTTAGCGACGAATTTAGCGAATGTCGCCAACTTGGCGACTTTTTTAATGTTGCCAAATTAACAAAAATCTCGCCAAATGGATAAAAATGACTCTAAATCAATGAAAATGACGACTAATTGAAGAAAATTCAATATCTTGGAAAGAATATAAGCATCTACTATAAGAATATCATTTTTTTAACTGTAAAAGTTGTAAATTCATTGTATTATATAAGGAAAGACATGTGCTGCCCACATCAGATTTTTTTGTTTTATTATTTCTAATAAAAAATAAACAAATAAAAATTAATGGTAAATAAAATACTGTTGGTCAAGTTTTTGGGGAGCCATCATTTTATTTTTCAGATTCTGTTGGCCATAATATAAAAATATTTGAGAAGAATTCTTCTAAAGCAGGGGTCTCCAAACTTCGGCCCGCGGACTAAATGTGTCTTGCGAGCTGCTCAAATCCGTCCAGCGACCCGATGCATAATTCAGGTGCAAAACGGAAACGAAATTAATTCCATTTATCATAATTTAAGTGCGTCCCATTTCATATTTACTTTCTGGCCCACTTCTACTCTTGGTGTTCGATAGACTCGCTGGCCTCTGCGGTTTGTAGGAGCAGATTGCTAACGCATTTTCATAAATTTCTTACAAAAACTAATTTCTAAAACCTGAAATGTTTGTACAAGGGATTACATCTGCCCGGGTTCGATTCCCGCCGCTGCCCAAACTGCCGCCGTGTTCATGCGGAGTACGATCACGTTAAACATGTCGGTCCGTAAGTCCTTCCGAGAGGTTGGTGGTAGGGGAAGGAGGGTACGGTCCCTGTGGATGCCTCCCCCACTGGATTCCGGTCTAAATTGGGTGGCACTTCCCGGCCGTCGAAACAGATACCTTACACCTTTCTGGTAGGTCGGACGGTCTGGGTCGAAGAAGAAGAAGGGCTTACATCTCTTTCCTGGTCGGGATTTTTAAGCAGCTATAAGCCTGATTAGGTCAGCCCCCGGACCTGGGTCGACAAAAATAATGGGCTTACATTTACTTCACGGCCGTCCAAAACAGATACCTTATACCTTTCTGGTAGGTCGGACGGTTTGGGGCGAAAAAAAAAAGAAGGACTTATATCTGATTTTGGTGCGACATACTTAAGTGAATTTTATTTTTAAAAAAATGTTTTTAAAATTAGTGTACATAGCACTAAGTGATGAAAACTTTATTTTAATGACTAGCAGCGATTATCCGGTGTTGCTCGGGATTTACGATACAAAACTCTGATAAAAATTACACCGGAACATATAGGGTCGTGAATCTTATACATTGTTTTTTCACTGTGAAAGAAGTAAATTCATTGCATTATGTAAAAAAAAATCATTGCATTATAAAAGTCATAGCTGCTTCCGGCGTACCTACGGCACGCCCTTCACAGCTAGGCCCTCTGGGCCTAGCTGTGAAGTCCCTGGCGAGCAGCGTCTCGGAATGTGATTATTAGGTGTCCACAATTGATGTACAGTTAATATGTACAGTTTGAAATATGTACAGTTTGAAAGGAAAACTAAAATGACTCTTAAACACTATGCAACAATGCAAATGGTATCAAATTAAATGGCATTATCCTAATTTGTTAGATTTTACCTCAATGCTTGCTTGTAAACCACATTTTTTATTTTCCTCCCGGAACTAAAACATACAAATTTTGTGAAGTTCCTACTCTTGTGCATGCCACATACAACTGGCCATGAGAGAAGCAAGAACTTTCTAAATTCGCGCCTGCAAACTTAAGGGTTTGTCCTTGACCCTTGTTGATGGTCATGGCAAATGCCAGTCTAACTGGGAACTGGACTCATTTGAAGCTGAATGGTAGGTAGGTCGGTTGATAGCACCGGCATGTGAGGTATGAATACGACCTCTCCTTTTGCCTTTCCCGTTAATACCGTGGCTTCGATGACATTCGGTAAAATATGTTTGACCCAGAACCGTGTTTCACTGCATAGTTTTGGCGAGTCTAGATTCTTCAGAAGCATTACTGGTGATCCTTTCTTTGACTTCAAGATATGATAAGGCATTCCAGGTGGCTCAAGGTAGTTCAAAAATTCCAGCGGGTAATTAACGGCATCACCGGTGTCCACTGCAGAGTCAAATGACTTATCATGATATAAGAAATAATCTTCCTCATAAAATGCTGATAATTAAATAACCATTTTGATTTCTTAATACTTTTCGTTATTGAGTAAGCCTGTGAAAAACAACCATGGTGACAGAGTTTCCATTTAAATTCATATTTCATACCTGCGATTTTCAAAAGTGACTAATACGTTCTATAAACTCCCACAAAACTCAGAGATTTAATTGACTTTGACGTTTTAAACCAACGATTTCAATCTTTTTTTGTTATGTATCATGGAGTTAGAGAGTAGAACTCCTAGGAAAAAGTTTCATTTTCCATTACTATCCCTGATACCATTACTACCCCTGATCTTAGAAACTCGAAACTTAGACTAAATTTAAGAAGAGCTATTTTAAGGCTACCCACAAAATTTCATTAAATTCGATTCAGCAATTTTCCTGCGATGGTGAGACAAACGAAAGATTCGTTTTTCACTAATATCTCGAGAACCACTGGTCATAAAAACTCGAAACATGGACTAAATTTTAAGTGCGGCTATTTCAAGACTACCCACCAAATTTCATCAAATTCTGTTCAACCGTTCTCCCATGATATTGGATCATACATGCATACATACATACTTTTATTCTTTATATATATATATATATAGATTGAGATCGCAAATTTGTAAATCCGGCTAAATATTCGAGCAAAGATATAACAGTTCCATGTCCTCATTAATGTTGTTCGTAAATAATTTCTCTGGAGTGCGTTTATCATATTTTTATTCTAAAAAAATATATTTATTTTAATGTTCAATTTGTTACACTGTGTACTTTATTTCACAAGTAAATTTTGGAGATTTTAGTTTAAAGATTATTTTGACCGACTAAATGTTTGAACATTTCTAATGTAGCCCGCGCATCAAAAAGTCTGGTTCTAATGCAACCCGCGCATCAAAAAGTTTAGTTCTAATGTGGCCCGGGCATCAAACAGTTTGGTTCTAATGTGATTCGAGCATCAAAAACTTGGAAACCCCTGTTTTAAAGCACTCATTCACTTTAAAACATTAAATTGACCACACTTTTCAAGTTCAATTGCATAAGCAAATATCGTTACGAAAATTTAACCCATCCATTACAGGGTACAATATCCATTCGACTTGCATCCATGCTTCATTTCTCTCTAAACATTTTTGTTCGGAATTGCCAAAATATTTTCGCTTGTATCCAGAAAGTATATTCCTCAGAGGAAGAAACTCTGAATAGAATTTCCCGTTTCCGATGAAAATTTTATTCTAAAAAAAAACCCTTTTCGAGCTTATTGTGGACATGGACGCTGTTTACACATAATTCGAGCTTCGTTCGGCGTAGACTTTGATATCCCTTTTCGCCCATGAGTGAAAAATATTGTTGGGATCTGTAATGGTGTTGTGTTATTTGAGAGCAATGAAGTTTATAGGTCAAAGGCATTTAAGATGTTCAAATTTTTTGGCTCTGTATAAATTATTTTAATGGTGAATTAAGCTAAAATCCCTTTCAAATATAATTTTAATGATGACGGTTTTACGGTGATGACGGTTTTACCTCTTGTTTATGCTTCTTACTTAATTACTTCATAAGTGCGTAATTTCAACTTCAAAATTCATCCCTTTAGCTAATCTTGTTTATAATAATTCATCCATTCAGTTAATGTTGTTTATCATAATTCATACTTTCAGCTAATTGTGTTTATAATTTGGAGGCGCAGACGATTTCTTCCTCTTAAGCTGCTTATTTATTGCTATTTTTATTGCGCAAATTATTTCTTCCACTTAATCTGATGATTTATTGCTATTATTATTGGGGATTGTTCTAAAAAGTTGTGGAAGCTAAAGGTCGGCGTACGAGGTGATAAAAAGTCATGTGGTTTATTTTGGGGAGACAGACAGACAGAGACAGATGGGGAGAGAGGAGGCAGAGGGCAGAGCAGAGGGAGAGATTTTCCTCGATGGACCTAAAAAAAATTTTGACTCCTGGAAATCAATGTGGGCTTATGTTGGAATTATTCTTACAAATTTTGCTTAAACGGTCCTAATTTGCGCATTGTGGTTTTTAACATTGTGCATACGAACGTCCGTAGGAGGATTCCACATTTATGCCAGATGTCCCTTCCCCTCGGAGTGGTCCTTTGATTTCAACTTGCATAATAGTATGATTAAAATATATATTAATGCCTGAAGACTACTGTAAGTACATTCTTGCCTATTCTTGTTTGGAGCTGATTTTTTGTTCAAGGTTACATCTGAAAATAACTATAATGTCTTACAGAAATATAAACTCTCAAGCTCCAGTAATTGATTGCATGAAATTAATTAATGTGTAAGACCATGTTTTTCCTCTGCCAATATCAGAGAGATATTTTGATTGATCTCACCTTTTAATGTCTGTGTGAAATGAAAATTATATATATATATATATTATATATATATATATATATATATATATATATATATATATATATATATATATATATATATATATATATATATATAATCCCCAACCCCAAGCGCAGAGCGTGAATCTGGAGTTATCACCATACTTAATCACGTGCCATATTTCATAATTGCAAATAAATATTTGATACTCTTCTACATATTCAAAAAATCTGATGTGGGCAGCACATGTCTTTCCTTATTATAATGCAATGAATTTACTACTTTTACAGTAAATGAACATAGGTTAATCTTATAGTGGATACTTATATTCTTTCTAAGATATTAACATTTCTTCAATTAGTCCTCATTTTCATTGATTTGGAGTCATTTTTTTTCCATTTGGCGGGATTTTCGGTAATTTGGCAACATTTAAAAAAGTCACTAAGTTGGCGACATTCCGCCAAACTCGTCGCCAAAATCTCGTCAAGCGTTATGGGCGGAGAAATAAGTTGTTCTTAAAGTAGATTGCCGTTCAAATACAGAAATATTACTCAAAGTACCTTTTCTCGTGAATGGAACGAACTAGATCCACGAGAATGATGTCACCAAATTTAGCGCATGATATTCCATATGAAAAGTGAACAATGTTTCTCAACAGTTAATATTTTTTTTAATTTATGGGATTTTATGATACATTTATTTGAAAAATGTCCAATATCTCGAGAACGGTTCATGCTAGCGTTCTAAAGTTTATGTCCATCGCTTTCTCAGAAAAAATTACATAAGAAATGTCTATTTGCATAACTTTATTAAAGGTTTTGATTTTTTGATGATTTTTTCAAAATTTCACTCGAAAATTTAGGGGAGGGGATCTGAACATTCGATTGTATCTAAAACAATAGGTTTCCAGTATACATGGATTGTAATTTTTGTACCAAATTTCTTTCGAATCGCTCCATTTGTTTGTGAGATATCGTCTCTACAGACTCACTGACACATACACACATACACATACACACACACACACATACTTTCACACACACACATACATTCACACACACACAGACATCACCTCAAAAATGTTCGATTCGTGATCAGGGATGCTTGAAACGTACTCTCCCGTCGAAAACTCGAATTCGAATTTTCGACCCCGTCATAATACTTTCCTTATGCATTATATGTATATAAGGAAAGTAATAAGTAACAGTTACAATATGTGTTCTCCGGTACCACAACAGGTCCCCATACAAGAGCGTTTTTCAATTTTCATTCTTAGTGCGAAAATATTGTTTTTGTTTTAGTGGCATTTTATAATAATAAGGAACTGAATCTGAGCTGTAATCATAGGCATATAAATATTTAATTCGTGATCATGAAAAATTAATTTTCATAATTACCCTGTTTAATTGCTTATAAGAATCAACAATAAGAGATGTAATTGTCAACTGCATTAACAATTACCTAAATCGCAATTGTTCATGACCATCATAGTTGCGAAACTCTCGTAAGTAATCGAAAAATCTGATGTGGGCAGCATATGACTTTCCCTGCAGACTCATATTCACGATCTCTTTTTTCTTCAATAACTCATTAAATTGAGTTTAATTGCACAAAATAACAGCCATAATTATTTTGAATAACACTTATAATTTGTACTTTTAATTCAATTTTCGTTTTCGTTAGGTAAATGGACTTGTTATCAAAGGTGGCGTAGAGAAAATGCGAAAAAACTAAAATATCTCGAGAACGACTAGTCCTAGAATAATGGGATTGGTCTTTTTTTTTTTTTTTTGTCGTCAAAAATTCGTATAAAATAAGCATTTAATTGATATATTTGCGCATACGTAGTCTTTTATTTTTATATTTAATCATTTTTGCAAGCCATTTCGCAAAAACAGGCACGTTCCTTCTTCCGAATCGCACCAAAATCTAATCAGCACCAGGTTAACACACACGTGATTTATTTACCAAATTTTGTGAAATTTGGTCTATCAGTTTTTCAGCTAGAGTGAATACAGGCAACGTTTCTGCCCTCAACCAATCACAGCGAAGTTGTAATCCGACTCAATCTCTTAAATCTATGTTAAATACTAAATTTTATATTACTCAATATTTAATTAACTATGGCTTAAATCAAAATTATAAGCCAAGCTTGCACAACTAAGAGTATGCAGGGTGTCCCAAAAACATTGACCTCGACTTTTATTCCTTAAATATTGATCTTAGACATATATAATAAATTAAAAGTTGCGTGAAAAAGATTCAGAATTTTATGAAATTGTTTAAAATTTTCAAGTAAATTCAATGTTAAGAAATACAGAATTTAAATTCGTATACGGCCCCATACAAAAACATTTCCAATGAGTAAAATGTGCCCTATGCACTAATAAGGTGATGTACAAAATTTCAACATTTTATCATAAAAAGTCCTAGAGATATGAAAAGACAAAAATGCTGACTTAAACCACTTTTCGATGCATGGACATAGATTCTCAGAGAAGAAAATTCATTTTGGCAGATCACGTTTCAGGGGCAATTCACAATTACGAAAGAAAACAATGATTACATAAATAAATAATCATTTTGCTATTTATTGGTACGAAAGTATCTACACTGCGTACAAATAATAACTTTACACAAAGATTACGAAGCTTGTTCAAAATGTTTTCCATCCATGCCAATGATCCATCTATAATAATAAAAGGCAATGTCTGTCTGTGTGTCTTATACACTATAGGCTCAGCCACCGAGCGTCGCAGAGCTACGAAATTTGGCAATCGGAGACCGGGGGAGGGGGGGAGGTGACACGTGAAAACCGATTTTTAAAATTTGAATTTCTTTTTTTTATTATTTATTTATTTATTTAATGTTTTATGCGATTTCGACCGTTTTTTCCCCTTTCTTCTCCACCATCCAGACGTCGTAGAAAAAAACAAATCACACTACCGGAAAGAGCAGACAATTGCGAGTAAAAATATATCAATTTCAAATCTCAGGGATAAATTCTAATATTTTTTAAATATTTTAAAACAAAAGTCACTTTCGGCTCAAAAAAACGAACTTTCGTTTTTAAATCCTCGCGTCGGGAAAAGTACCGACAATTTCGACTAATAATTTACATTTTTAGATAGCTCAAAGATCAGGCTTTCTTACAAACCCAATCTGGTCAAGAAATAAGAAAAGTAGCCACACGATCCGGATTTTAAGGAAGTAATGATTTTCAATTTCTCGGCCAAACCGCGTAAGAAGGGATCGATTTTTCACCCGCATGCGCGCGCAGACGCACGGTGTTTCTATGGTGGAGGGGAGGTAGGCGATGTTATGACGTTACGGTTCTGACGAGTTTGCGTCATCAGATACGCATAGCGAAATCGAATGGAATATTCGATATTTGTGCCTGCCGAATAATGAATGTACGTCATTAAACTAAAACAAACCATCCATTTTATTTGAATAAATTATTCATCCATTTTATTGGAATAAATTATTATTTTCGAAATAAATTTCTTTTCATTTTAAATTTCAATTTGCTTGAAATGCATTTATTATTTTTTTAAAAGCGTCATTTTTTCTTACAACTCAACCCAAAAATTTCACTTTGTTGTGTTAGCAGCTTCTTTGGAGCTGTTTATCCGTATCAAGATAAGAATTCATTTTACTTCATTATTGTTCTTTTAAGCACATAAACTTCTCTTTCTCTTTTCATAACATTACGTATTAAGTGTATTTACACGTTTATAGTGTATATTATTTATATATTTTTTTTTAATTGTTCATATTTAAACAGGATCTATATATTGTTCTGATTTAACAGGTTTTCGACTTCTATTCTAGAATTGTATTTAGATTTTTGTTTAATTTGTAAACATTCTATTCAATTTATAGTTTATTTTAACAGTGGACTATTGGTATTATGGGTGTTTATAATTTTGTTTCGTGTTTTTATTAACATCTAAAAAGCTTGCATTATTTAAGTTTGTATATATTATATACAAACTTAAATAATGAATGTTTTTGTTTTTGGAATACATTATTTTTCATCTTAAAATTTAATTATTAGTGTTGACGTCATTAAACTAATGCAAACCATCCATTTTATTGGAATAAATTATTCATCCATTTTATTGGAATAAAAAAATTAAAAAAGCTAAAAATAAAAAAAAGCTTCTTCGGGAATTGCTGCTACTCTTTTGGCTGGAGGAAGAACAGCTCATTCATTGTTTTAAATTACCTCTAAATCTAGCGAGTGTTGAACATCCCACTTGCAACATTTCAAGAAGTTCTAATAAGGCTGCACTTCTTAGAAGATTCAAGCTTATTGTCTGGGATGAGTGCACGATGTCAAACAAGAGGCTGCTCTGGAAGCTCTTGACGTTACCATACAAGACCTTTTTCATAACACAAGACGCATGAGACGGGTCACTTTGGTATTATCTGGGGATTTCAGGCAGACTCTTCCAGTAATTCAACGTGGTACGAAAGCGGATAAAATACATGCATCAATTAAAACATCTTGCCATTGAACAAATGTTCAAAGACTCAGGTTAGAAACGAACGTGAGAGTTCATATGACAGGTCATGCCGCTGCTCAAAAATTTGCAAAGAACCTACTGCGACTTGGAAACCGGAACATAACCGCTGATGACAAGGGATTAATAGAGATGGGAGTTATTGGAAATATTGTTACAACGCCAGAAGAACTAAAAGAAAGTGTATTTCCCAACATTGAGCGTCACTTCTGAGACCCTAAGTGGCTGTGTGAAAGGGCTATTCTTGCTCCCACGAACGAAGCGGCTAATGCCATTAACATATAACTACTCATGAAACTGCCTGGTTCTGTTCACACATACAAGTCGGTAGATTCTGTAATTCATATAAATCAGGCCGTCGAGTACTCACCAGAATTTCTGAATTCACTGGAAATTTCTGATGTGCCCTCACATAAATTAGAACTAAAGATTGGGGCACCCATAATGCTTTTAAGAAATCTAGATCCACAGGCACTGTGTAGAAAGCCCAGACCACACGACCAACCCGAAGGTTTATGGTAGCTGTTTGTGTGGCCGGACACCGGCACTGTGTAATGGACTGGCACTGTGTAATAGAACAAGATTGATTGTTAAGAAAATGATGCCTAATGTCCTTGAGGCAACGATCATAACAGGTCATTTTGCGGGAAATCACGTTTTTCTACCACGCATCCCTATCATACCTCCAAACCTCCCGTTCGAGTTTAAACGCCTACAGTTTCCAGTTCGGCTCAGTTTTGCTATGAGCATAAACAAATCTCAGGCACAGAGTTTGAAAGTCGTTGGACTTAACCTACAAAGGCCTTGCTTCTGCCATGGACAACTTTATGTAGGTTGCTCAAGAGTTAGGGATAATAGGAATCTATTTCTACTTGCACCAGATGGGAAAACAAAAAATGTCGTATATAAGGAAATACTGCGAGAGTAAAACAAAACTTCATTTTCTAAATTGGCAAAATCTAAAATGAACTAAAGGAATGGGTGGATTCTAAAATGAAACTCCTGCTCTGGAGTTTGTTGGCCTGAGATCAAAAATGTAAAAAAATCCATGCTAAAAATAGTATTTTCGTATTCTAGAGGTCCCAAAACGTGTAGATCCGTCGAAAACTCGAGTTGCGATTTTCGGCACGATTCCAATACTTTCCCTATACGCATGTATTGCAGGGAAAGTAATATACAATTATTTGATAATAATTTATATAGATTGAAATATATGATAGTAACTATTATGGTTAATAAATGCTAATGATTAACTGTGGTTTTGGTGAGCCCATCCTTCAAAACTGTTGAGCCCCCACACCCCCCTTGAATTTCGTCTCGGGCTACGGCCCTACCCATTTCGCGCTTATTGTGAATATGATAACTTCCTAAATTAAAGAATACTTTCAACGTAAAAGAAATGTTAATGTCTCTTTAATTCAGTACAATGATTCAAAGAAAGTTAATTTGCTGATTCCCACCAATTTGCGAACCCATCTATTACAGGGTCCATATGAAATACCCATTCGACTTGCATCCGTGATTTATTTTTCTATAAAAAAATTTTGTTTGAAATTACCATAAAATTTTCGCTTGCGCCCAGGAAACGCATCCATCCCTCAAAGGAAGAAACTCGAAATCGAAAAATCGAATTTCCCGTTTCCAATGAATATCTAAAAAAAAAAAAAAAAGAAATCGTGTTTGCTGTATACATGAACACTATTTACATTAGAACTTCTTCCGCTCGGCTTAGGTTTCGATATTTATTTTCGCCAATGCTTGGGAAATATTGATGAAATCTGTAATAACGATATTTAAGAAGCAATGAGGTTTATAGGTCAGTGGCATTTGAGATGCTCGTATATTTTGAGACTCTGTATAAAACATTTCAATGGCGAATAGAGCTTGGATTCGAATTTTCAAATTAGCTGCGTAAGAAAAATCTGATGTGGGCAGCGCATGACTTTCCTTGCAGACTTATATCCATGTTCTCTTTATTTTATTTCATTTTTAACACTTTACAACAAAGTTGAAAAGTGTTTATGACTTTGTTCATTCTGTCTGTCTGTCTGTCTGTCTGTCTGTCTGTCTGTCTGTCCGTTAGCACGATAACTGCCGTAAAAATGAGTTTATCAAAATGAAATTTTAGTATGTTGTTCAGACGGTCTGTAGGACCTATGGGAATATAAATAAATAATATCACCCAATTAGTTTTTTATTGAACCCGGGTTGAAAAAATGAAATACATTGAACCCTATGGGACCTAATTTTTCAAACATTTTTTAAGTAAATTTAAAATTCACGAATTGCTTCGAAATTTTTAGGAAATATTCACATTATCCCATAGAATATATAAAAAAAAATTCAGAAAAATATGTTAAGTAGTTTTTTAATTAAAAAAATTATTTAATATAGGGAAAAAAACAAATTCAATTAAATTCTGACTTTGGGATATCTTCCAGAAAGAAAAGAGAGAGATATTATATAATAAATATCTCTCCATTTGTTTAAACGTTTTGCATATGGGAGTGGCTTCATATTTTTAAATAAATTTGGTAGATAACAATTTTTCATTTTCTTTAAATTTTATATAACTCTTCATGATAAATTTAATTGATGGCATTTTAAATGCACTTTCCTACGTCCTAGAGAGTTAAAATTTGGTACACAGCTTAAATTTGTTGAACATTTTATTCGACAAAAATTTGATGGATCTTTAAATATAGATCATACATTTTTTTCGAAATGGCCTGAAAATAATCCCCGTTCACTTCTATAAATCATTGGTGTAATATTGTTAAAAATTCTGATGTGGACAGCACATGTCTTTCTCTGCAGACTCATATTCGTTCTCTTTATTTATTCAATGATAATTTGTGTTTATCTGCACAACATAAGTATTTTAAATGACATTGAATTTACACGTTAAACTTAAATTTGGTTCTCATTTGATAGCTGGACTTATTGTCAAAGGTGGCGTAGCGAAAACGCGAAAAAACTAGAATATCTCAAGAACGGTTAGTCCTAGAGTAATGGGGTTAGTCTTATTCTATTTGTTGTCAAAAATCACATATAAAATAGGAATTTAATTGATATAATTGAGCACACGTAGTCTTTTATTTTTATATATAACGATTTTTGCTGGCCATTTCGCAAAAATAGCCCGTTCCTTTTTCCCGAATAGTAGTAGAATAACCTACAAATGATTTATATACAAAATTTTGTTAAATTTGGTATATAAATCACTTGTAGGTTATTGAAATATTATACTCCAAATTTTGTTAAATTTGGTTCATTAGTTTTTAGCTAGAGTGGATAAAGGAAATTTCTGCGGCCATTTCGCAAAGAAGGCAGATTCTTTTATTACGAATCGTACTATAATCTAATGAACATCAGGATTTCCCACAAAAAACATACCTACCAAATTGTATGAAATTCGGTCCATTAGTTTTTCAATTAGAGTGGATGTAATATCCACACAGACACACAGAAACATACACAGATACACCCTTACACACACAGACGTCTTCCTAAAAGTAGTTTTTTCGTGTTCTAGAAGTCCCAAAACGTGTAGATCCTTTGAAAATTCGAGTTCCGATCTTCGGCACGATTCCAATACTTTGAGTACATACACATACACATATATATTATCTGTGTATTATCTGTGTATCTAAATTCCGTGCCTATGCAATTACAATAGTTGTGATTTTAAATGATCCCTAAACTTTTATTATTTCTTCAAGGAAGCCTAATTTTAACATATGCAGAATGCAAATATCTCAAGCGATTGTAAGATGAATTACATAAGAATTGCTGAATTTTTTTCACACAAAATTATTTAGCTCTGGAGTCTGGAATACAAGTTATATGAATGAAATATTCATTGATTTTGCATAAAGAATCAGATGATTTATATTTCGATACAGTTTTAAGTATTTAAGTATAATAAATTACTGTAGTACTGTGATAATATAAAAGATATTACCACTGAATGAATCACATTTTAGAAATTTTTAAATGAAATTACATTTCAGTTGGAAAGTGTTTCATAATCAATGCTTATGCATGATTGATCTTTCTTGTTTTAATTAAATGTAATTCACTTTTATTTCAATATTCGTTCTCATTTGGTAACTGGACTTATTTTCAAAGGTGGCTTAGAAAAAATACGAAAAAACTAGAATATCTCGAGAACAGCTAGTCCTAGTGTAATGGGGTTGGTTTTATTCTTTTATTCGTTAAACATTACGTGTAAAAATAGCATTCAATGAATATATTTGAGTATACGTAGTTTTTTATTTTAGATTTTGACTATTTTTGAGGATCATTTTGCAAAAAAAGGCAGGTTATTTTTTTCCGAATTTTGCCAAAATCTAATCAACACCAGAGTAAGCTACAAGCGACTTATCATCCGAATTTTGTGAAATTCGGTCCATTAGTTCTTCAGCTTGAGTGGATACAAGCAATTTTTGAGGGTCATTTTGCAAAAAAAGGAGGATTCTTTTATTTCAAATCGTACTAAAACCTAATCAGCACCAGGGTCACACCCAAATGTCTTACCTACCAAATTTTATGAAATTCGGCCCATTTATTTTTGAGTTAGAGTGGATACATGCATTGCACAAGCACACAGACAGACACACACACAGACGACACGCTAAAAATCGCGTCTCGAAACGCGTAGATCCGTCGAAAACTCGAGTTGCGATTTTCGGCATGATTCCAATACTTTCCCTATACATTGCCATGTATTGCAGGGAAAGTAATAAAAGAAACAACATGCACTGCCCGAACAAGTTTTTGGATTTAAGACTTTGTCTAATGTGGCATTGATCTCAGTTGCAAAATCCACGCGAAAGCATTGCTTGCACATGTTACTAATAATCACAAAGTATTAAGGTCGTCGATGATTTGAATGGTTCTTTATTGTCGCAGCTTTCAGCAGTGACACCTCCGAAGAAAAACGGAGAGTTTCGACGCCCTCCTCTTTACAATAACATTGAGCTGCTGATTTGATTTTTAATCAATTGCTTAGTCAAACTTTTCAACAAATCACTTCAGAAAGACTAGACAAAATTTGATCTCAAATTTGTTGTCCCATGATTATATGAATTGTATTTACAAGAAAATTCGAAACCGGAATAGAAGAATAATAGTAGGAGAAACCGACCTCCTTCTGTGGTCCAAATTGAACTGGTCTTCTTTGACAGACTGGTGAAAAACAACTCTTAGAAATAGCTTCCTAAAATAAAGATTTCTTCGTAAAAGATTCAACATCGTAAAAAGAAATGTTAACGTCTCTTTAATTCGATAAGATGATTTAAAGAAAGTTAATATGCCGATTCCCTCCAATTTTCAAACCGGGGGAAATTTGTGAACACATCCATAACAGAGTCCTTATAAAATACCCATTTGCCTTGCACCCATGATTTATTTTCGTATGACCATCTTTGTTGGCAATTACCATAAAATTTTCGTTTGCATCCAGGAAGCGTATCCCTCAGAGGAAGAATCTCTGAATCGAATTTCCCGTTTCCGATGAATATTTCATTCTAAGAGAAAACCCATTCGCGCTTATTGTAGACATGAACGTTATTTACACATATGTCTTAACTTCTTTCTCTGCTTCAGTTTCGATGTTTATTTTCGCCATTGCGGTTCGAAATATTGATGTGGTCTGTTATGGCGTTATTTGAGAGCGATGAAGTTTTATAGGTCAATGCCATTTGAGATGCCTTTTTTTAGACTCTGTATAAAATAGCGAATAAAAACAGGAAGCCTTTCGAATATATTACTTTCCCTATGTGCATAGTATAATGTATAAGAAAAGTATTGTGACGGAGCCGAAAATTCGAATTCGAGTTTTCAACGTAAGAACACATTTCAAGCATCCCTGAACTCGAATCGATCGTTTTTTAGGTGATGTGTGTGTGTGTGCGTGTGTGTGTGTGTGTGGAGACGATATCTCACGGACGTATGGAGCGTTTCGAACGAAATTTGATATAAACATTACAATCAATAAATACTGGAAGCTTATTGATTTTAAACGCAATCAAATGTTCGGGAAACCCCCAAAATTTCGAATGAAATTTTGAAAAAAGTCATCAAAATTTCAGAACCTTTAATAGTGTCACGTAAATATTCACTTCTTTTGTAATTTTTCATTTAAAAACGATTAAAGTAAATTTTAGAACGCTACCATGAACCATTCTTGAGATATTGTACTTTTTTCAAATAAGTTTATCAAAAAAAATCACGTAACATTAAAATGAAAAGTTATCTACTGTTGTTGTTGTTGTTGAAACCCAGACCGTCCGACCTACCAGAAAGGTGTAAGGTAACAAGATAACTACTGTGAAATTTGTTAATTTTTTATGTGTAGCATTATGCTATAAATTTGATAACATTATTATCGCTGGATTTATCCATGAAAGCAACGTATATCACGTGACCCAGGAAAATAATATTGACTGACGAAACTCTAAACAAGTAAGATTAATCATGCATAAAGCATTGATTATGTAACACTTTCCAACTTCAATGCAATTTTATATAAACATCTCTAAAATGTGTTACATTCCTCGGTAATGTTTTTAAAATTATCACAATACTACATTAATTTATCGTATTTGAAAACTTAAAACTTCATCGAAAAAAATGAACTAAGTTGCCTGGTTTAAACATCTCTAAAATGCGATACATTCCTCGATAATATTTTTAAAAAAATAATTAAACTCTTGGAAAGATATTTATTAAAAAATATATCTCTTTTTTCTTTCTGGAGAATATAGCAAGAGTCATAATTTAATTGAATTTGTTTTTCTCCCTATATTAAACAATTTTTATTTAAAAAACTACCTAACATATTTTACTGAATTTTTTTTTATATATTTTATGTGATAATTTGAATATTTCCTAAAACTTTCGAAGCAATTTATGAATTTTAAATTTGCTTAAAAAATGCTTGAAATATTATATTCCCATAGTGTTCAATGTATGTCATTTTTTCAACCCTGGTTCAATCCAAAACTAATTGGATGATACTATTCATTTATATTCCCATAGGTCCCACAGACCGTCTGAAAAACATACTAAAATTTCATTTTGATAAAGTCATTTTTACGGCAGTTATCGTGCTAACGGACAGACAGACAGACAGAATAAATGAACAAAGTCATAAACACTTTTCAACTATGTTGTAAAGTGTTAAAAATAAAAGGAAAACTAAGGATGAAGGTGAGGAACAGCTGAATAAAATCTACGAACTAGGTGATCTGTGCTGAAAAGTATAGGAAAAACTTCAGCATTAGAAATATAACAAATGTTGAAAGGAAAACTAACCGTTTTGGAAACTTACATGAACAATCTCATCAACTAAATACAAGTAACATTCAATTGAAATACCAATGAAAGAAAAACATTACGGAATCAAGACGAATATGACACAAAGTATGAAGAAAGCGAGCAGTTTCTGAAGCTTCATGAGATAACTTCATCATGTAAATTTGCTAAACATTCGATTACAATTTTGAAAGTTTCAATGCTGAGACTGTTGAAAAAAGAATCTAACAAAAATTAAGTAAAAATATCTAACCGGCTTCGGTAGTTGCATATTCTGCTAAATTTATCCACTAAATATACATAATTTTGGATTAAACTGTATAACGAATAAATGGATGCGGATTTAAGAAATTTGCCACAGAAATAGAAGGAAGTGAACAGCTTTGGAAGTTACATGATCTAACTTCATCAACAACATTAAAATAACGTTCGATTAAAGCATTAAAAATGCTAGTGAATAAATGATTGCTAAATTCAGTATATAACAATTCAGTATATGGCAAAACATGAAGAAAGCAACTGGTTTCGAAATCTACATGAGCTCCATCAGCAAAATTCAAAGAACTTTCTATGAAACAATTTAAAAAGAATGTTGAATAAAGCGGAAAATGTGAAGGGAGTTTCCGAACTTACATAAACATCCGCTAAATTCAAATAACGGTTTTTGAAGCTATATAATCTTACTCCATCTGATAAAATCAAACAAGCAACAGTTAACGGAAACGTTAAATATTCCAGTTAAATATTCTAGACTGCTGAAATAAGAAAGAAATTATATTTTCTAATTCGTATTCGACAATAGATGTCGCCACTACAAATTTTAGCTGAAAATATGGAGGGAATTTCGGAACTTATATAAACGTCAACTAAATTCAAATAACGGTTTTTGAATCAATATAATCTTACTCCATCTGATAAAATCAAGCAACCAACATTCAACGGAAACGTTAAATATTCTAGACTGCTGAAATAAGAAAGAAATTATCTTCTGTTATTCGTATTCGACAATAGATGTCGCCACTACAAATTTTAGCTGAAAATATGAAGGGAGTTTTGGAACTTACATAAACATCCACTAAATTCAAATAACAGTTTTTGAAGCTATATAATCTTACTCCATCTGATAAAATCAAACAACCATCATTCAACAGAAACGTTAAATATTCCAGTTAAATATTCTAGACTGCTGAAATAAGAAAGAAATTATCTTCTGTAATTCGTATTCGACAATAGATGTCGCCACTACTAATTTTAGCTGAAAATATGAAGGGAGTTTCGGAACTTACATAAACATCGACTAAATTCAAATAACGGTTTTTGAAGCTATATGATCTTGCTCCATCTGATAAAATTAAACAACCAACATTCAACTGAAACGTTAAATATTCCAGACTGCTGAAATAAGAAAACCATTATCTTCTGTAATTCGTATTCAGCAATAGATGTCGCCACTACAAATTTTATTGTTTTATTTACACTACTTATTCAAATTAGAGTCTTCAAAATAAATAATACACAAAGTTCGGATTTTACGTTTTGATGTGCTGAAATCCTTTTAAGGCTACTAGATCTCTTATCTTTTTCAGTTACAATGTATCTATATATTAAAAACAATATTCTAGAGTTCTACGTTGCGTATGACATCAGATACTGAAAACGAAACTGGTTGTTGGACACATTTTTAACTTGTTTACAACAATGGGGAATTCTGGAGATTTCCTGTGCATATGACATCAGATACTAAGAACGTTGCTGGATATTGGACTTATTTTCAAATTAATTACAGCAATGGATATTATAATACCTCCTTTTGTGTTGTGACTACGCAGACAGTGATTCAGTGTTATCTTTTATTATAGCAAGATTAAGATCAGGGCCGTCTTAACGCATGGGCAGTCGCCAGGGGCCATCACGATTTAGGGATCTCCAAATTCAAAAAAGGTTAGGGGCCATAAAAAAATCGAATATCATTTTTTTTTTTGTCTTAAAATCTATTTTTTTTTTTCGGGTGGCCAACGGATTTCTAGAGGCCAGCAAATTAAAATAAAAATCTTGTTTTTGAAAATAGACTGATTTAAAATTCTGAAAGAATAGTAAGACAAACTCAAGAAATGAGAAACATGTTTTTAATTTCTGATACGCGTCAGCGTATTTCCTGGGCCTCAATGACCTCACAGCGTCACCGACTAGACATGTGTCAACAGCGTCGTTTGTTTTGCTTTGCTTTTGTGAATCTTGCGATAGAGAGAGAGACACGCTTTCTGTACGTCTGTTCGTTAAATTCAAGTAAGTTTGGAAAATCAATTTCAAATTTCTCTCGAGTAATTAAATTTGATTTTTACTTGAAACTTGATTTTTAATATTACTATTTACTAGTAGTTAGAATGATCTTAAAATTATGCATTTTAAAGTTAAGCGTTTTTCAATTCAAATCTAGGTAGGCTTAACTGTATCATTTGTCGCGTATAAAAATCTGTGTCCTTTATTATCAATTTATAATATTTTAGGTGCGACGTATAGTACGATAAATAGAATTTAAAAAATCTGATGTGGGCAACACATGACTTTCCTTATATAATGTAATGAATTTACTACTTTTACTGTAAAAAAAAATAGGTTTTTCTTATAGTAGATACTAATATTCTTTCCAAGATATTGAATTTTCGACAATTAGTCGTCATTTTCATTGATTTAGCGTCATTTTTATCCATTTGGCGAGATTTTCGTTAATTTGGCAACATTTCAAAAAGTCGCCAAGTTGGCGACATTCTGCCAAATTCGTCGCCAAAATCTCGCCAAGCGTTATGGATGAAGAAATAAGTTATTCTTAGAGCAGATATACGACTATTGGCGTTCAAATACAAAAGTATTACTTAAAGTATCTTTTTTCATGAATGGAACGAGCTAAATCTACGAGAATGATGTCACCCAATTTATCGCATGGTATTACATATGAAAAGTGAACATGTTTCTCAATAGGAAATATTTTTATTTTATGACTTTTTGATAATTTTTTTGAAAAATTGTACAATATCTCGAGAACGGTTTATGTTAGCGTTCTAAAATTTATGTCAATCGTTTTCTAATGAAAAATTACATAAGAAATGTCTATTTGCGTAACTTTATTAGTGGTTTTGATTTTTTGACGATTTTTTCAATATTTCATTCGAAAATTTAGGAGGGTTCTGAACATTCGATTGCGTATAAAAACAATAGGCTTCCAGTGTTTATGGATTGTGATTTTTGTTCCAAATTTTGCTCGAATCGGTCCATTCGTTTGTCAGTTATCGTCTCCACAGGCTCACTGACACACACACACACATACTTTCACACACACACACAGACATCACTCCAAAAATGTTTGATTCTTGATCAGGGATGCTTGAAACGTGCTCTCCCGTCGGAAACTCGAATTCGAATTTTCGACCCCGTCACAATACTTTCCTTATACATTATGTATATAAGGAAAGTAATAAACATGGTTGTAGTCTAGTAATTAAAATAAACATAAGTTTGAGGTAGTTCTCACACGTTCCTATTTAGAATTAAGAATACTACTGATTCCTTTTCGAAACTGTGTGCGTACGTACCATAATGTATTGAAGGAAAAGGAATATTTTTGTTTAGAATTTAGAATTTTAGGGATTTTTAATTGACACTGGTTTGTTCATTGTCACGGTTTTTGCACGATAGCTCTTCAAGTGGTTATCACTTTTCCTTTTTCTAAATTCAATACTTTATTATGATATCTACATCTGTAAACTGAAGAATTTGTGCAATTAGAACTTTTTCTCAAAATAGCCCTTGCAGTTTAGTCCTTATATATGTAATACTGTGGGCTCAGGCAGCCAGATAATGAACTTGTCTCGCATGGACAGGGATTAATTTCTACAGATAGGTCTACCAGAGCTCTCATTGCTTTTCAAAACTTTTTTCTTCTTTGTATCTTACAATTTGTCTGGATATTTGAATTATTTAATCATTAGAGATTAAATTATTATGTATTAGCCGCCTTCGGTGACCAGCCTGTTCGCTACCCTTGAAAATTCTGACCGTGGCAAACTCGCTGGCGACATAACCCCGTGGAGTTGTTGAGACCCAGACCATCCGACCTACCAGAAAGGTGTAAGGTAACTGTTTGGACGGCCGGAAAGTGCCACCCAATTTAGACCGGAACCCAGTATGGGAGGCATCCACAGGGACCGTACCCTCCTTCCCCTACCACCAACCTCTCGGAAGGACTTACGGACCCACATGTTTAACGTAATCGTACTCCGCGTGAACACGGCGGCAGTTTTGGCAGTTTTACCAGAAAGGTGTAAGGCAACTATTTGGACGGCCAGGAAGTGCCACCCAATTTAGACCGGAACGAAGTGGGAGAGGCATCCACAGGAACCGTACCCTCCTTCCCCTTCCACCAACCTCTCGGAAGAACTTACGGACCCACATGTTTAACTTGATCGTACTCCGCGTGAACAGTTTTGGCAGTGGCGGCAATCGAACCCAGGCCTACAGAGTGCAATTCCCTCGCCCTAACCACTGGGCTACCGCGCCTTCAACCCCGTGGAGTTAACAAAGTTTGTTTTAGTTTAATGACGTTAAAACCACAATTCAATCATTTAAATTTTTTAATGACCATATGCTAAGCTCTTAATTCCATCATTTAAAATATAACGTAATTTTCTAATAAATATAATAATTTCATAAAATATAATAATTTCACTCTGTATACTGTTACCACCACCCGATGTATACAATACATCACCACAATTCAGTCCACCATAATTCAATCATTTAAATTTTATAATGACCATATGCTAAAATATAACGGAATTTTCTAACCCGATGCACAATCTCCAAATATAACGTAATTTTCTATCCCAATCCTCAATCTCCATAACTTTCTTTTTATTTATTTTTTTCTCCATGGAAACACCGTGCGTCTGCGCGCGCAGTGCGTTATGGGTAAAAAACTTCAATTTGGTTTTGCCGAGAAATTGAAATTCGAAAATTCTTAAAATCCGGATCCTGCGGCTACTTCTTATTATTTCTTGATCAGATCGGGCTTGTAAGAAAGCCTGATGTTTGAGCTTTCTAAAACAGTAAGTTATTAGTCGAAATTGTCGGTAGTTCTTCCGATGCGAGGATTTAAAAACGAAAATTCGTTTTTTTTAGCAGAAAGTGACTTTTGTTTTAAAATCTTTAAAAAATATTAGAATTTGTCCCTGTGATTTGAAATTGGTATATTTTTACTCGCAATTGACTGCTCTTTCCAGTCGTGTGATTTGCATTTTTCTACAATGTCTGGATGGTGGAGAAAAAGGGGGGGAAATCGCATAAAACATTAAATAACAACAACAAAAAAATTAAAATTTTAAAAATCGATTTTGACATGTCGCCTCCCCCTCTCCCGGGTCCCGATTGCCAAATTTCGTAGCTCTGCGCCGCGGTCGCTGAGCCTATAGTGTATAAGACAGACACACAGGCATTGCCTTTTATTATATAGAAGATGATTTGGTGGTTAGTTTGAAACGGTGGTAGTTTGAAATTGGAATGCATATATAGTTATTTGAGCTTGATGAAGTGAATATTTCTAATTTTCTCAGGTGGCTAACTTTTTGAACAGAAATGAAGCGTACTTTCATGGGTGGAGCACAGAAGAGGAAAAGAGCTGTAGTGGAGAAGGAGAAAACGTGAAAGCTTCCGAAGTTAACATCGTGGCTGAATCCAGGTGCAACGTCAGCACCAGCAGTTACTAATATTACTCCCCCAAATGCAGAATTGCCGTCTACATCTTCTGTGTCAGAACACTTAGTTCCGAAGGTAACATCGTGGCTGAATCCAGGTGCAACGTCAGCACCAGCAGTTAATAATATTACTCCTCCAAATGCAGAATTGCCGTCTACATCTTCTGCGTCAGGACACTTAGTTCCAGACATATCACTACCTGTTGCTGGGGACATTCTGCAAGAAGAAATACACAAATCTGGAATGATAAAGGGTTATGAAATTAACGTCACAGATCCCGGGCTATGGAACATTAAGGATACTAATACAGTTGAATACTGGATTCGTAGTAGGCCGACATTATGTCAGAATCATGACTTCAACCTTTCAAACTCAGGTAGAGTGTATGATGGAGCCAGAAAAGAGACAAGGTACTTATCAAAGAATGTGTTCAAACGTGAACTGCGGAATGGCGAGTGTGTTAAACGCGAATGGTTACTGTATTCACCATCGCAAGGTTGTTTGTAGTGTTTTGCATGTCGCCTATTGTCCAATAAAGAATATCCCTTTGTTTCATCAGGATTCAATGACTGGAAACACAGCAATCTTATTGTAGAACATGAAAATGGAGCAGAACATATGAAGTGCATGGCGCCATATTTTATTCGGCATAAAAAAACTGCATGTGTAGATTCTTTGTTGATTAAACATCATCGCTCAGAGCAGGAGTACTGGCGTAAAGTGTTGACACGTGTGATTTCTGTCATTCGCTTTCTTGCCTCCAGAGGTTTGGCATTTCGTGGGGATAATCAAACTATTGGGTTGCCAAAAAAAGGAAACTTTTTAGGTATTCTAGAACTGTTGAGTGAATTTGACTCTTTTTTGGAAGAGCATCTCAAACTGTACGGAAATGCTGGAAAGGGGAACCCATCATATATATCAGCAAATATATGCCAGGAATTTAGTCAATTAATGGGGCAACGTGTTCTTTCTACTATTCTAGAAGAAATAAAAGCGTCAAAGTATTATTCAATAAGTGTAGATTCTACTCCAGACATCTCACATCTTGATCAACTGGCATTTACTATCCGGTACATTCGAGGATATGAGTCTGTAGAGCGTTTCATTCCGTTCATTCCCATCTTTTCTCATGGAGCAAAGAATTTAGCAGACACTGTTGTGCATTTTCTGAACGAGAACAAAATTCCAATATCAAAGCTGCGTGGTCAGTCATATGGCAATGCTTCCAATATGTCTGGACGCTATACAGGATTGCAGTCACGAATCCGTGAACTGAACGAGTTCGCCATTTATGTTCCCAGTGTTGGACACAGCCTGAATTTGGTGGGAGTAACAGCGGTAGAGTGTTGTCTACAGACTGTAAAATTCTTTGACTTTGTTCAGCGTCCATATTCCTTTTTCTCGGGTTCTACACATCGGTGGAATATTCTAACATCATCTTTAGGAAAAGACCATGTTGTGATCAAATATCTGTCTGATACGAGATGGTCATCACATTTTGATGCTGTCCTTGCTCTATATGGAGGTTTCGAGAAAATTAAAAATGCACTGTATTCTCTATCAGCTGATACTGACCAGGGATGAACACAAGGCGGGAGGCAGAAGGATTAAGCAAGAAAATGGAAAAACTGGAAACGATATTTCTGACAATTATGGAATTCTGACAATTATTTATTTTTATGGAATGGCATTCTGGAAAGAGTGGACAAAACAAGTAAAGTCTTGCAGTCAAAAGATGTGAACCTACTTGTGGCCATAAATCTTCTTGAGTCTCTGAAAACGTATCTTCAAGATATTAGAGGCAAGTTTAGTGAATATGAATTGGAGGCCAAGAATAGATGTCCAAAATCGGATTATAGCGATGTGATAAAGCGAGAAAGAAAGCGAAGTGTGCGTCTTACTGTATATGATGACCAGACGAAGAGATATATCTACTCAAAAGTGAAAAGTTTAAAGTGGAAACATTCCTTCCTGTTTTGGATTCTCTGAGCTCTGAATTAACAAAACGTGTAGAAGCTTATTCTTCGATTGGAAATATGTTTTCCTTTTTCAGTGAATTGAAAACAATTACTTCCAATGAATTAAGCAAAAGGTGCGAATATCTAGCTAATGTGTATCACCAAGACCTAGATTATCGAGATCTTCTAAATGAGTGCGTACATCTCAAGCACTACATAGTTCTTGATAAAAAGTGTGAAACTCTCCCTGCCTTATACAGAAAAATAGCTTCGGACAACTTGAAATCTGTGTTTCCAAATGCCGAAATTGCACTCAGATTGTTTATGTGTATGATGGTAACTAACTGTACGGGAGAACGTTCTTTCTCAAGATTAAAACTTATAATGAATCAGCTTCGCAATGCAATGGGGCAGCAGCGTTTAAACTGGCTGTCTCTCATGTGCATGGAAAATGATATCCTAAAAACGATTGACTTCATTCCAATTATAAATCAATTCATTGAAAAGAAATTTCGCAAACGTTTGTGTTGAGGATTAGTCGTAAAGAATTCACATGGTGCCATCTCCGTCTATGCGATGTACAAGTTGTCATTTATATTTTGAAATATTTTTTTTCATATTTTTTTAAAGCTTATATTATATTGCTCAAAAGTTTATGTTGATCAATCATTGCTTTTTTCACGTTTAAGAGTGTAATGTTTTTTTAAAACATTTTTTTAACAAAATGAATGTTAAAAGTATCAATACTGTAGCTTAAATTTCAAGTTTCATCCCCCCCCCCCCGTCCAAAAAAAGACACATTTTTATTACCGTTTAAATTTTTATTTGTATGGATGGGCAGGGGGCCTCAGTTAATTTATTCGCCCAGGGCCTACACTGTTGTTAAGACGGCCCTGATTAAGATATCTCACGAATAAACCGATTTTTAAATTACTTATACGCATAATGTAACTAGTAATGCTAACTAGTAATACTCAGTAAATACCTCACTATAGTAATACTAATAGAAAGATATTTAAAATAATGCTGGTGTTGAAACGGTTGATGGTGTGAAGACACTTTCTCCTCTAACTCTGTCAAATGTCAAAAAAATAAATATAATTAAATTTTGTTTTTTGTTTTTTTAACATGTACATGAAATCTTCTAAAATATTATGTTTTCACTACCTTGTAATAAAATTAGATTTTAACATTTAAAAGTTAAAATTTAAATGTCAAAACCAATAAAATTTTGAATTCTCAAATTATTATGTGTAGTGCTGTCATCTGTTTCCTAAATTTAGAAAGCATTCTATACGTTCAGAATTTTTTTTTCTTTTTTTCATATATTGTAAAACCAATAAGTAAGGGATTGCGATAAGTAAAGTATATTCAAAGTGATTTTTAAATATGATAAACTGATCAGAAAAATTGTTTTTTTAATTTATTTAAAATATTATATAGCAAATAATAATGTTTTTTTTTACAATCACAAAAAACGCGCTTTGGTAACGAACGAATACATCGTTAACATTAAACTTCACTCTCCGACAGAAATCGCCGACAGAAACATTGCACCTGCTGCAGCAGGTGCAATGTCGGCGATTTCCCCAAACGCTGGCAGAATTTGATATTCGCACGTTGTTCTTCAAACACCATTTCCGTTTTCAACAAATGCGAACGACTACAATTCACTGACACACATTGTCTGGAAAAAACACCTGCTTCTTCCTTTTCACATCTAGCGTCACATGTGTCTCTACACCACGGTATAATAGTTCCGCTCTCTTCCAATCAGGGTTTGAGATATCAGCACAGTCTCCGAACTTTTTGATCCTACCTTGTATAAGGTTATGTAGGAAACTATCTGTTTGGACGGACGGAACAGTGCCACCCAATTTAGACCGGAGCCCATTGGAGGCGATATCCACAGAGGCCATTCCCTCATTCCCCTACCACCGCCCTTGCGGAAGGACTTTCAAGCCCACATATTTAACATGCCCGTACTCTGCGTGAACACGGGGGCAGTTGTAAAATAGATTCTTTAGAACTCGCACGGTTTTACACTTGTTCTCGAGGATTGAGAAACAATCCCATCTTGAGGTAAGTTCGGCATTAAAACACTCTCACAATCAGTAAAACGTGTACAATATTTATTCATATTTACATAATTTGCATTTATCTAAACTTATTATTAGCCGGGGGGACACTCCGGCTTCCGAACTTTACCAGGTCATAATCACTAACTAAACAAAACAATTAGCATAAATCGTAGGACGTAACAGCGCCATCTATATCAATAAGGAGAGAGAATTAAATTCTCATCAACACAGACAGGAATCGAACTCGGGTTCTAAGAGGGTAATTCCCACGGCTTAACCACTGGGATGTCTTGCCCCGTGTGTGTCTGTTTGTCTTTGTCGTCTTTGTCGAAAATCTAATTGTCGTGCGGCAATGAAATTTGGTACAAAGGTATATCAGGACGATGTGCCTTGGACGATGCCCCTTGAGTTTCAGGCCGTGTGCCTTGGCGAGATTTTTAAGTTTCGAATCAGCTGATTCTGTTATTTTATGTTTCATCACGATATTGAGCGATTTTCACTCAAATCGACCCCTTAGCGACCAAAAATTCATAGAGTCCCCATCTTAAAGCCTTTGGAAAGATTGAAAAATACCTCTGCAAAATGTAGGAACTGTCGTAAGTAGTATCCATACACCCGTATGAGCGCACAGACTCTTTTTACACTAAAAAACATGATTTTATAGCTTATTTTATCTTTTTTTTTTATGAAAAAAAGGTCTCTATCCATTTTAATATTAAAAACATGATTTTTATAGCTAAAAAGGTGTATATATACCTTTTGTACATTTAGACCAAATTTTAACAGTGAATTACTGAACTTTTTTAGTTAAAAAGCTAAATTTATACATATTAAAAGTATGATTTCACAGTGAATTATTTAAAATAAATGCGTGAAAAAAGAGGACCTCCAAATGAATGGAAGTCCTCTAATATATTAAAAATGTGTACCTTTTAACAGTGAATTACTGAACTTTTTTAGTTAAAAAGCTAGACTTATACATATTAAAAGTATGATTTCACAGTGAATTATTTAAAATAAATGCGTGAAAAAAGAGGACCTCCAAATGAATGGAAGTCCTCTAATATATTAAAAATACCCCTGTTTTTAAAGGGTGAGGTTAAGACCCCCCATATATTTAATAGAAAATGTTTAACTAAATCTAAACATTTTTTATAAAATTAAAAAGAATTATAAAAATATGAAATCATTATGAATATACAAAACATATGATAATTATAGTGGGGGGACGCCCCCCCCCACTGCATTATAGAGATTTTAATTAAAAAATGATTAAGCTTTCTCTAATTCATATCCGTTCAGAACTCTTCCATTTAAGAAGCGACTTTTGATTTGTTTTATCATCACGGTGCGTCGACAGGAAGTGTATTTATTCAACCTTGAGTAGAAGTAGTCTTGATAACGCTCTGTGACGTCCTTCATAGTGTAAAGAGAAAATAATATTTATTTAACTTGTTACAGATTTTTTCCTTAGATGGCAGCATCAAACAGATAACAGCATCAAACGGATAGTATATATTTCTCATTTTAAAAATATTTATAACGTTTTATAAACATTATTTTCGCTGTTTTTCGATCAGATAAATTAAAACTATTGATCTTTTAAAGTATTCTGCTTGAAAAATGACTCGTTTAAAGTTGTTTTTTCAAATGTAAAGGTTATATTAATGAATAGTACTTCATATATCGTGTACCCATGGCACAACGGTAACACGCGGGGCTATTGATATAAAGGCCCCCGGTTCAAATATCTTCCCGGATTGTTAATCAATTCGGGTTGATGGTTCATTGCCAAAAATGACGTCAGCTACTCTAATCGTTGATCCAAAAGAGTGGCAATCATCGAAAAGTAATAAGTGGTGGGTTGAATCTTGTGGATTCTATGTCCTGTATGTTATATGTTTGTATTGTCCATTTCCTTGGTCAATGGGGCTGGTCCAAGGGTGATCTGGAACTCTGGTTCTAGACTTCTAAAACAGCTGTTGGAACCAGACTGCCAGATCACCCCCTGGGGCCAGGTGGGCCATTTTGCTATTTTTTTTAAATAACTCATTTTTATAAATATAAATTCACCCATTCTTCATAATCTGTAAAACCTCTTTCTTCCATCTCTTTTTTAAGTTTTTCTCTGTATTCTTCATCAGACTTTGACTCTCTAAATATTTTTTCAGCTATAATATTTTTTTGTTCATTATCAGATATTGTAATAGAAACATCAGGATCAAATCCATTTAGTACATTAATTATTCTAGTTACTTTCCCAACAAAACATTTATCATCAGCCTCATTTAGTTCATCTTTTAACACTTTTATAATTTCGTTTTTATTCTCATTTTTTAAAATTCTATTAAACACAACAACTAATATCTCTCTAAATTCAATATTATGGAATTCTTCCTCCAGTAAGTGTCTTTTAATTTTTATACCTAATTCTTTAATGCATTCATCTAAATCATATGTAATTTCTGTATTTAATAATTTTATGATAGTCTCTCTCAAAGATTTTTGAATATATGTATTATGTACATTTTGAGAGTCATTATATACATTATTATGAAATCTTCTTAAAATAGGGGGTAAATTTATTTTATCTTCATCATACCATACTTTATATATTCTAGGCAAAAATATTAATTCATTTAGAGATGTAATATCATTTTCTCTACAATCTAATAATACTATATTTATTAACTTTTCTATTCCTTCAAGTGAAGTTAATTTATTTTTTCTACAATCTAATTCTTTTAAATTTATTACATTTTCTATTCCTTCAAATGAAGTTAATTTATTTTCTTCACAATATAATTCTCCTAAATTTGCTAAATTTTCTATTCCTTCAAGTGAAGTTAATCTACACGTCATACAATATAATTCTTCTAAATTTATTAAATTTTCTATTCCTTCAAGTGAAGTTAATTTATTTTCTCCACAATATAATTCTCCTAAATTTGTTAAATTTTCTATTCCTTCAAGTGAAGTTAATTTATTATCTCCACAATATAGTTTTGTTAAATTTATTACATTTTTTATTCTTTCAAGTGAAGTTATTTTATTTCCTTCACAATATAATTCTTCTAAATTTATTAAATTTTTTATTCCTTCAAGTGACGTTAATTTATTACCTCCACAAGATAATATTTCTAAATTTATTAAATTTTCTATTCCTTCAAATGACGTTAATTTATTTCCCTCACAATATAATTCTTTTAAATTAGTTAAATTTTCTATACCATCAAGTGAATTATAATTTAATAAAAAAATAGATTTCACATCAGCAGGATTCTCTATATTTAAGAAAGAGATAAATGTTTTTTTATACCATTGTTATATATAACATTCATTTATTTAGAAACATTATTATAAAATATTTATTTTTCATCTTTGTTAGTTAATTGTCTCAAAAGATAAACACATTCTCTCAAGACTTTTTTAACTTCACAAATCTCTTCAATAATTTTTTCTCTGTAAGGTTCTATTTCATGATGACCAAACTTTTTATTTAATTCACTCATCTGTATAGCTTGTATTTTTTTCCAATAAACATTAAAAAAGTGATCAGGTAATCGATCAAATTTGTATTTAATCGAATAACAAAAATCTAATTTATGCATAAATTCTTCTATAAAATTTTCACTAAATGTTTGATGTCTAGTATATACAGCCAATTTAAATCATCTTTTAATTCTCTCATGGTATCTTCTGTTAGATTTTGAAACATTGATACTTTATATAAATCTAAATGATTAGAAAATTTTATGATAAATTCGTTACTTAAAGTTTGATAATGAGAAATATTTTCCCAATCTTCTTTATCTTTACATTTTTCTTTAAAATCTTCTGATAATTTTTGATATCTAGAAATTTTAGGCCAATCATCAGGTTGAGCAAATTCTTCAATAAAAGAATCAGACAGTGATGAATATTGAAAAATTAAATCCCAATTTACATGATCTTTAAGATTTCTAATTACATCTTCAGATAAATTATTTCTGGAAAATGCATTACAATCGATATCCATTTATTGGTGAACGTATTTTAGAAAGAGATTTTTTCAATATGCATATAAGGTTTTAAAGTGTTTGATTTACCGTCAGATTTTATCCATAATGTGATGATATCATCACGTTTTCCATAAGCAAAACAGGTTACTGTATCTGTATGAGCTTCTAAAAATACCTTACCATTAATTTCTAATGATATCAGTGGACTTTTATTATATATATATTTACTTTCTACTGTATCATATATAGCTATATATATAGAAATTTTCATATATATATCTGTAGTTAATCGCATCTCTTGATCCAGTAATTTAGAACTCATCATGTTGAAATTTACTTTTGTAAATTCTCCATCTGTAAAAATAAGAAAATCACCTTCTACGGTAATCCAGATATCTCTATTGTCTAAATATATTTTATTGACAGCATCTTTATAATATTCTGGGCCTGCTACATTACCTATTTTTTTTCCTTTTGCATCAAATTTATCATTCTGTAATATTAATGTATTTTTTTCAAAATATCTTTTATTCACAACATTTTTATCATCTTTAGGATCTGCTACATATCCTATTCTTTTTCCTTTTGCATCGTAAGGTTTTCCTTCTGAAGAATGTAAAGTTGTTTCATCTAATTCTTTTATTCTCTTACCTGTTTCTTCAGTAAAGCATAAAAAATCCTTATCATATTTAGTTTCTAAAAGATTTCTCAATTCAAAATGATTATTCTCTATTTTATTCAAACCGAAACTTTTAGTGGTTAAATCTAAATCATCTATAGGATTTTCACAATTTTTTAAAATTCTATTTTCCATATCATAATTTCCATCATCCATTAATTTAAAACCTATACCTGGAGGTCCAATAGGCCCTTCATTCATTTGATCATCATAAGGTGGATAATAAGCACTCATTTATTATAACATTAATTTTATGATTTTAAACCCTTAACCATTGTTATAGTTTTATTTTTCAAATTTATAAAACATCTCTTTCTTTCTTTAAAAATAATATAAAACTTATATTCTTTTTGAGTATTCATTAATCTCTCCCAATTAAATTCAATATCTAAATTATTTAAATTGGTATAGTTTTCATGATTTGATAAGTCAAAATAAAAAATAGTATACATATCACCAAAATTCTTCTTATTTATCAAACATCCTGTTTCTGTATTAATATCATTTAATCCTGCATGTAAAAGAGCTTCATACACTCTATTATAATCTTTATCGGTAAAATTCGTTTTGTAACGCATAAGAGGAATTTGTTTATTATTAATCATCAACCAACATTCAGTCATATCTATATTATCAAATATCATATTATTTTTTTCATAATTACCATCTCTTTCAACGTACTGAGGAATAACATAGACACCTAAAACTTCAACTGAGGCTGTAGTTGCTGTGACAGATCAACTATTCCTTTTATAAGGACCTACCATCTTAAATCTATATCGATCCCAATTTACCTCTATATCTTTATCAGATAAAAATGATTCCATAAATACGCTTTCTGCAGAATTTTTAAATTCTATATAAGGAAAATGCAAGGTTAAACCTTCAACTACTACCTTATAATTAACATTTCCTATATCAGTATATATCATATTCTTATTTTCATTTCTTTGAATTTCTATTTTCACTTCAAAACCAGAAATTACCTTTTCATATTCTCTAAAAAAATCGATTATATCTTTTAAAGGTGTCCATATTTTAATGACATTGCTATCTTTCATTAGTTCCCATCTCTTTGCGAATCCATCGTTATAATCTTTATTCATTTTCAAATTATTAAAAAATTCAGTTATTTTAGTTGTATCTTCTAAAGTACCATCATATTTTAACTCTTTTCGGTCAGTTGAATCAGATGTATCTAGATAAAGAAATTCATTTTGAGCTTGTGATGTTGTATAATCAGGAGTATAATGAGTTAATCTTAAAGCATGATTCATGATTGAAAAATTTGACTGTGTATTTGATTCAATTTCGGTATCTCCTATATGTACTTTTAAAGTTTTGATAAAACCTCCACCATTTACCAGACTCACATTTTCGTTTCCAATGGATGATTTATCATTTTATGTAATTTTTAATTTTTGTTCAAGATATCCTCTAGAATATAAAAATTTTGCTTTAATATCATTAATATGAAAAACATAGGTGGCATTCTCATCTGAACTATGTTCTTTTGGGTGAATTTCTCTTAATTCATTACTTTTAATTTGATCATTATGATAATAATGAGTATCACTCAAATCATAAATCTTTTGCATTTATTTAGGAAGAATTTTTAAACCGCCTCCTTTCTTTTTCATTGAAAATATTTCATTAAAATTTATTCTGTGCTTTAATAATAGATTCAGTTTTCACCTTTAAAAATATTTGTATTTTTTTACTTTTTCTATATAATCTATGTTTATTCATTTATTTTTGAAGAAAAACCTGACCTAACAATTGATATATTTTTTAACGTAGTTATCCTCAAAAATAGGTATAAAATTAAATTCTACAGCTCCTTTATTTAAATCAATTAATTCACCTTTTTAATTAGTAATCCTCATTCTTATTCTTTCAACAGGATCCGTTTTAACAGGAAAATATATCCAATTGTTAAATTCTTTTGAAATTATACTACCAGGAGGATTTTTATTAACGAAAGAATAAATGACTTCTGAATTAGATTGATTTATTAAAGATCCTTTTACAACATCACAGTGAATATAAATATTATCATTTCCATTGGATATATGAGCTATATGTTCACCTTCAACCTCTGTTTCTTCATCATAACTTCCATATGTCGGTTTTAAAAAGCCAATAATTTTATGAAAGTTACTTTTTGTAAAATCAATTACCCAAACTTTTTTCAGTTTAATAGCTATTTTTTGTCTTGCTTCAATAATACCAAATTTCACAGGTGGATCCTCACCAAATATTTTTATCATATACTCATTTAAACCTCTTACAGTATAATTACCATTTGAGATAACAATTGTTATATCTATGTCTAATGTACACATTCTAAATATGTTATTTCCATAATTCTCACTTATATTAAACCATGAAACTTCCATAGAAAATGACTGTAAAGCTAATTTTTTTAGTTTTAGAGGTGTAATAAAATTTACAGTAAATTCCTCTGATTTCTCATGACCTTCAGATTTTAATATTATCATTTATACAGAACAAAATTTTCATTATAGTCACTAGGTTTTTGTGTAGGAAATGATTTGAGAACATTTTTAGGTGATATACCTTTATTCCTTTCTCTTATATATTTCATACAAAATAAACCACATTTCACAGATGTAGGTTTCTGTTAAAAACTATCATTATGACCTATTTTTGGTTTTTATTAGATGTAACAAGAAATGATTTAATATTTTTAGGAATATAGTCCTTCTTCATATTGTCATATTCACCAAACGAATCAAAATATTCCACATATTTATATTTAGGATCATTATAATAACAAACTCAATGAGTTCCGGGACCTGTTGATACATCTAAATTAATGATTCCATTTTCAAATTTTCCTATTGTTTTAGGTAATAAATCAGAGGTAAATACACCTCTAAATCCTTTTTCATTTTTCATATTTTCTTCAATCATTTTGTTAATAATTCCCAAGGTTGATATATTCCCTTTCCACGTTTTTTTTTCCCCAGATCCCTTTTTTTGTACAACTGAACTAGCTAATCCAGATAAAGCACCTGTTGCTAATGCTGGAACTGCAAATTTAGCAGCGGTTATTAAAGAGGGTATAAGTGCTGCTAGAAATGGTAAAATTCCTCCATTTTCATCTAATTGCGTTTTACTGATAGTAATTCTTTTTCCATCATTAATATAATTAATTTGAGTTTTAGTTAAATACATCTCATAATTATGAGTTTTAGATTTATCTATTTGTAATGTTAGTTCTTCTTTATTTCTAAAAGCTGATTTAAGTTTATTTTTCTGACCTTCACTCAAATAAAATTTATTTTTTATCATTTATTATTGGAGAAATTGTTTATAATATCGTTGCACATCATTATAAGTCATTTCTCTATTTTTAATAACATTTCCAACAATAAAACCACTTGATTATACAATTTCTTTGATTTACTACCATTACATATTTTTTCTGTTAAATTTGATAATACATCCAATCCTTTACCAACCTTTATATCTTTACTACTTCGAATCAGATTTAATCTATTCATATAATTTTGCAACATATTTTCTTTATTTTTAATTTCTTCTATTTCGTTCTTTTTCTGATTTAATTCCCCCTCTAAAAAATTTTTAGCCCTAGAAATTCTACTTTTTAAGTTGCCTCTTTTCTTTGATAATCCTTCTTTTAGATGTTTATCTTTTACATGCATCTCCTCTAATTTTTCTTGATCGTTTAAAAATACCGAAGGTCTGTATAATTTTTCCTCTTTTAAATATTTTAAATTTAAATTTTGATCGATATCATAAGTAATAGATCGTTCTACTAATTCTTTCACTTCACAGCTTCAATAGACTCTTCTATAGATGGAAATGAAATATTTTCTACAACATTTTGAATACTTTTTACAACCTCTTTATTTGATTTTTCATCTTTTTCAAATCCTTGAATGACTGGTTCCTCTAAGGTTTTTTGAATACCTAATTTTTCTTTTAGTTGATCTTCACTATTCTTTCTTATTTCTTTTTCTAATTTTACTAATTTAATTGCATCTTTTATTTGCTTTATAAACTTGTGTTTTCGTTCCTTTTCTAATTCGTTCATTTATATAATATTAATTTTTTACTGCAGCTAATTTTATTTTTTACTACAGTAAATTATTTTTTACTGTTATATAAATGATAAAAATTGAAGATTACACGAAACCAGATGAGTTACCTGATCCTAATCAACATCCTTTGTTACCTAAACATCCATTTAGATTGCTTATAACAGGGCCTTCAGGTTCAGTTAATACAAATTTTCTGTTAAATAGGATTTATAATTTTTTAAATTTATATACATATATGTGCATTATATATATGTGCAAAAGATTTATACGAACCTAAATATTCTACATTACAAGAAATATATACAATGTTTGAAGATATAGAAAGAGAAGATATTTTGAAATGTAAGAAGAATAAGAAAACATTATTAGAATTATATGATAAATACAAAAAAGAAGTATTATTTTCTTCATATGATTTTATTACTGTAGATGATTTAAATCCTTCATTAAAGAATTTAGTTATTTTCGATGATTGTGTGACTGAGAAGGATCAAAAAACCATTCAAGAATTATTTATCAGAGGTAGAAAGAAAAACGGATCTATTATTTATTTATCACAGTCATATTATACAACACCTATCAATATAAGAAAGAACTGTAATTACTTTATGTTTTTCAATCTACAACCAAAAGAAATTCAACAGATTATAAGAGAGATAGATGGTAAATTAAGTACTGAAGAATTCAAACAAATATATAATAAAAGTGTTCAAAAACAATACGATTTTTTAATGTTAGATTTAGTGAATCCTAAAATAAGATACAGAAAAAAATTTGATCCTATATAAATGAAATGGAAGAATATTTAGAAAAAAGATTGTATGTTTACAGAAAGAGTAGAAATTTATATCAAAAGATAAGTATTTCAATATCAGTAAGTAAGGTCATTCTAAGTGGAACAAGTTTATCAGCAATAGCCTTTCTACCGCTTGCTTTAAGTTTATCGGTTGGAATAGTAGAAGCTATTGATCTTGCATTAAAAATAGCAGAAAGAAAGGAAGAATATAGACATTGTTATAATTTTTATAAAGAACTCATTAATTCGTTTAAAGCTAAGGATATGACAGAAGAAGAAATTTATATGCGTGAAAAGGATTTCATAAAAAGTTTAAAATTTAATCCAGTTGAAAAATACGTAAAACAAATGCAATTGAATGGATATAAATTTATTCATCCTAAATAAATGAAAGGTGGTGATATTGTTGGATGGTTACAAGATAAAATACATCCTCCAGAAATGCATTTACCAGGATATTAATATTGTGGTCCATTTACAAAATTAAAAAAAAGATTAAAAAGAAGTGATCCTGGAATAAATAAAGTTGATAAAGCATATAAAAAACATGATATTTCTTATAGTAAAACAAAAGATACAAAACAGAGACATGTTGCTGATCGAGAATTAATATATGATTTAAATGCAATACAAGATCCAACATTTCGAGAAAGATTAGATAGAGGAATTATTAAACCTATTATTAAAGCTAAAAAAACTTTTGGGTTAGGAATATCTCCTAATATGTATTGTGTCAAGTGTAAAAAGAAAACCGAAACTAAAAATTATCATGAAACTACTTCTAAAAATAATAAACCAGTTGGTAAAGGTATTTGTACAATTTGTGGACGTAAAAAGAATACTTTTTTAGGAATTTAAAAGAGACATATTATAATCCTGAAACAGGTTATTGTGGTATTCAAGAATTGAAAAGGAAAACAGGATTACCTAATGTTGAAGAATTTTTACATGAACAAGATGTATATACTGGATATAAACCTGTCATTCGTAAATTTAAAAGAAGGAGAGTTTATGTTTCACACAGTAATAATCAATTTGACGCTGATTTGTTATTTATAAAAAATTATAGCAAATATAATGATTGAACAAATTATTTGTTAACAGTTATAGATGCTTTTAATAAATATGCTTGGGTTTTCCCTATAAAAAGAAAAACATCTGAAGAAGTCGTACAAGGTTTCAAACAAATTTTTAAAGAAATAATACCGAAATTTATATTAACGGATGATGGTACTGAATTTGCAGGAAAAGTTACACAAAAATTATTCAAAGATAATAATATACATTGGTTTACGACTTATAATAAAGAAATAAAATCTGCAATAGCTGAGAGATTTAATAGAAGTATAAGAGAAAAAATTATAAAATATATGCACGCTAACAATACTAAAAGATATATTGATGTATTACCCAAATTACTTAAAAATTATAACAATTCATATCATAGATCTATAAAAATGACACCCGTTGAGGCTAGAGAAAATGAATCTCAAGTTTATAAAAATTTATATACGAAAAAGATCATGAAAAAACATAAATTTAAGATAGGGGATAGAGTTAGAATATCAACAATTAAAAAAACATTCAGGAAAGTAGATGATTCTACATTTACTGAAGAGATTTTTATAGTATCTGAAGTATTAAAAACAGATCCTATTACTTATCGATTAAAAGATTTAAACAGTAAAGAAATTGAAGGAACTTTTTATGAAAATGAAATGGTTAAATATAATAAAAAAGATTATGTATATAAAATTGAAAAAATCATAAAAAAGAAAGGAAATAAATATTTTGTAAAATGGTTAGGATATCCAGATGAATTTAATAGTTGGACATCTGATCTATACAATGTTTAAAGATAGATGGTATAATAAAGGTGATCCTTGGGAATCATTAATATGATGATTTAACGGGGTGGGATCTATCACCCCCCGATAAATATGAATAAAACTGTTATTAATACGTACTAAATAAATGAATGTTAACTTTTTGACGGTGTTGAAATGGTTGTATCGATTGATATTTCAGATAATGAAGTTTCAGATAATGAAGTAGTGCAAAATTTAAAGATGAAATTAATGTATTCAGATGATGAATATTTTTATATTATAGATTATGAGAGTTTAAAACAAAGAAATAAAAGTAGAATTATTTATTTTAATCGATTAAAAAGGAGGTATAATATTTCTCAAGAAGTTGAGGATATGTTTTTAAAATTTTTAGATTTTATGTATTATGAGAAATCAGTTAATTATTATTATTTTATGAAAAAGATTTGTGATATTTTTAAAATTGAAAATAATATAAAGGTTCAAAGACTTTGTTATAAAGTCAAAAAGAAATATGAAAAAATCTGGAATGAATTTCAAAAACTGTTTCCTAATAAATGGAGCTAACAAAAAGTGTATACACTGTTTGACTATGAAATCAGTAAATGAGTTTTATATATATCATAGAAATGGAAATATTTATTTCCAAAGTCATTGTAAATGTTGTGATTCCATAATCAAATATAAAAAATTGAAATGTGAATGTGGTATGCAATATACCTATACACACGAAAAGAGACATTTAAAAAGTATTTATCACAGTAAGCATGGAAAAAATATTTCAAAATATGTTTCCTAATAAATGGAACTCACCTTAAAGTCAAAGAGTATTAATGAACTTAGAAAAGGTGTAAAATTATTGAATATTAAACAACCTAAAGGCTGTAAGAAGGAAAATTTAATTAGATTATTAATTAAATATATCAGAAAAACAGGTGAATATAAATCTGTTTTAGTAGATTTGTTATATTTAGATATATCAAAATATTTGGAAAAAAAGAAAAATATATTTATTGATAAACCTGAAAAACATAAAAAAATTAAAAAGATTTTTGATTCTTTTAATTTAAGATTTGATAAAAATAGTAATGATTTTAAATCTGTAATTTTCTTTCCTGAAGAAAAGTTACTAGAAGAAAATCTTGAAAAGTTATTTACAGAACATAGAAAATGTCGTATATGCGGTAAACATTACGAAACTGAAGATGAAGAAAAACATATAAAGAAAGACTTAATGATTAAAAGATCAAAACAAAAGAGAAAATGTATTATTTGCGGTATACATTATAAACATTTAGAAAATCACATATCAAGTCGAAAACATAAAAAAGCATTATTAAATGATGAAGGTAATGTAGATATTAAGGAATATGAAACTGTTTATATATCTAGATTAAGATCATATAGAATTAATAATTGTAATAATATTAAAATCCCTCTAGAATTTTTAGAAGAGAAAAGAAAGGTTGTAATAAAAAATGAAGCAAATTTTGGAAGAATTTAATGGTATAAAGGTAAATTTTAAATTGTTTTGTTTGTATAAATTGAATGAAGAAATTCAAGAATTTACATTCAAAACTGAGAATCAAATTATATTAAAATCTAATGATTTACTTACATTTTATGATTATGTTATTGACAACTTAATAAATGAATCTGATGATTTTATATCAAAAGGATCTGGTTGGAGTCTTGAAGAAATTAAATTTTTGGAATTGAGAATAAATAAGTATCAACCCTTGAGAGGATCAAGTTATATTGATTTACCTGAAAACATTAAATCTAAACAAGCTATAATAAATATAAAAAATAAAGATAATAAATGTTTTATGTGGTCTATATTATCAGCAATTCATCCTGTAAAAAAAGATCCTCAAAGAGTGTCAAAATATGAGCAATATAAAGATGAATTAAATTTTAAAGATATTGATTTTCCTGTTTCATTAGACAATATTAAGAAATTTGAAAAACTAAATAATATATCTGTAAATGTTTATAGTTATGATGGTTCAATTTATCCACTTAGAATAACTAACAATAAATTCGAAAAACATGTAAACTTGTTTTATATGAAAGATGAAAAAAATGATCATTATTGTTGGATCAAAAATATGAATAGTTTAATCAGATCACAAATTACTAATAATCAAATATTTTTATGTGATAGATGTTTAAATCATTTTTATTCTGAGGAAAGATTAAAGATACATGAGGAATACTGTAAAGAGAAAGAAGCTGTCAAAATTTATATGCCTAAAACAGATGAAGTTATTCAATTTAAAAATCATGAAAGAAAAATGAGAGTACCATATACTATATATGCTGATTTTGAATCTCTCTTACCTAAAATTGATACACGTGAGCAAGATCAATATAAATCACATACTTTGAAATATCAAAAACATGTAGCAGATGCATTTTGTTATTATATCAAATATGATAATGAATACTTTAAACCTCCTGTTGTTTATAGAGAACCTGATACAATCAAAAAGTTTGTATCTATGTTAAAAGAGGATACTCTTAAAATTGAAAAATTTATAAAAGAAAAAACTAAAAAATATGAAAGTATCAAATCAATGATAGAGTTCGACGAAAATCATTATAAAAGAACTAATATTTGTCATATATGTGAAAAACAAATCTTAAAGGATGAAAAAGTAATTGATTATTGTCATATAACTGGAAAATATAGGGGTCCTGCTCATAATGTTTGTAATTTAAATTATCAAATTCCAAAATTTATTCCAGTAAAAATCCATAACTTAACAGGTTATGATTCTCATTTGTTTATAAAAGAACTTGGATTTGATAAATCAAAAATAGATGCTATACCTAATACTGAAGAAAAATACATATCTTTCAGCAAAAAAATAGGAGGTATGAAATTGAGATTTATTGATTCATTTAAATTTATGTCTTGCAGTTTAGATAATTTATCAAAAAACTTGAGACCAGAGAATGAAATAAATAGATGTCCTCCAAAAATACGGAAAATGAAATATATTAAATACTTAAAATCAAAATTTAGAGAGACATCATTACATTTTCCTGATGATAAATTAGATCTCATTACAAGAAAAGGTGTATATCCTTATGATTATATGGATTCTAGAGATAAATACAAAGAAACAGAATTACCTTCAAAAGATAAATTTTATAATAAATTGAATGAATGTAATATAACTGATGAAGAATATAAACATGCTCAACGTGTTTGGAAAGAATTTAATATAAAAAATTTAGGTGAATATACAGATTTAGATGTTTGTTTAAAAACTTATAAATTAGATCCAGATTGGTATTTTACTGCTCCTGGTTTATCTTGGGATGCAATGTTAAAAATAACAAATGTTAAATTAGATTTGTTAATTAATTTTGATATGATTCTCATGATAGAAAAAGGTTTAAGAGGAGGTGTTTCACAATGTTGTAATAGATATGGAAAAGCAAATAATAAATATATGAAAAATTATGATAATAGTAAAGAATCCAATTATTTAATGTATTTAGATGCTAATAATTTATATGGATGGGCTATGAGTCAATATTTACCATATGGAGAATTTAAATGGTGTAATCGTGATGAAATAAATTATGTTAAACGTGAAGTATATAACCATAAAATAAAAGATGATTCAGAGAATGGATATATATTTGAAATTAGTTTAAGATATCCAAAAGAGTTACATGATTATCATTCAGATTTACCATTATGTCCTGAAAATAGAATTCCAGAAAATTCGAAACAAGGTAAGTTATTAACAACTTTATACGATAAAGAGAAATATGTAGTTCATTATAGAAGTTTAAAACAATATTTGAAAATGGGTTTAAAGGCTGTAAGAGTACATAGAGTATTACAATTTAAACAATCGAATTGGTTGAAAAAATATATAGATTTAAACACTGAAATGAGAAAGAAAGCTGCTAATGATTTTAAGAAAGATTTTTATAAATTGATGAATAATTCAGTATTTGGAAAAACTATGGAAAATATACGAAAACGAATCGATGTAAGATTATGTTGTAATTATGATCAAGTTAAAAAATTAATTGCTAAACCTAATTTCAAATGTAGAACTATTTTTGATGAAAATTTGGTAGCTGTTCACATGAAAAAAACAAAACTATATTTTAATAAACCGATTTATGTTGGAATGAGTATATTAGATTTATCTAAACATTTAATGTATGATTTTCTTTATAATGTCATGAAACCGAGATATAAGGATAATATTAAGTTATTAAATATGGATACAGATAGTTTTATATATGATATTAAAACAGATGACTTTTATGAAGATATGAAGTCTATGATTGATTATTTCGATACATCTGATTATCAAGTAAATAATCTATATAATATGCCTAGATGTAATAAAAAAGTATTAGGTAAAATGAAAGGTGAAAATAGCGGTGTGATTATGGAAGAATTTGTAGGTTTAAGAAGTAAAATGTATTCAATAAGATTAGAAAAGCAGAGTGTTGAAGAATATAATAATAATGAAGAAGATAAAGAAAACCATAAAAAATTTGAGACTAAGAAGTCTAAAGGAACTAAGACTAGTACCGTTAAAAACAGAATATCATTTGAAGATTATAAAGACTGTTTATTAAATAAAAAAGATCAATATAGAACACAGAATTTAATTAGAAGTAAGAAACATGAATTGTATTCAATTCAAGTGAACAAGATAGCTTTATCAGCAGAAGATGATAAAAGATTTATATTAGAAGATGGTATGAATACTAGAGCCTTGGAACATTATAAAAATGTTAATTCTATATAAATGGATGAGTGCTTAGGTTGAGCTTTAAATTTTACAAATTCTGAAGACTATTTGACTTATCTTTGTAAAGAATTGTATAATAAATATGATCATACTAAAAAACTATTATCAGAAAGTTTTCAAAGGATTAGGAGTTTTATATGTTATTTCAAAGAACTTATTCTATTATGATTAGCAGGGTGGATTTATATTTATAAAAATGTTTACTAATAAATGGAAGAGTTCAATAGACTGAGAGGTTATCCCAAAACGTTTAAATTAAATTATTTATATCCTGGGGAATATGATCTGATATCATTGAGAAAAATTAATACTAAATATGGAGATTCAGTAATCGTAAAGTTAGATGTGGAAGCTGAAGAAAAAGAGTATTAATTTGCGAATAAACATGGAAAACTTTCTGATGAATCAATATATAAAATCAATAAAGGAAGATATATATTTAAGTATTCCGGTATGATTGATGATAAATACGTGTATGAATTAGAGAAAGCTTAATCATTTTTTCTCTATAATTCAGTGGGGGTGCGTCACCCCCCCCCCCACTATAAAATTATCATATCTTTTTTATTAAACATATGTTTTGTAATTCATAATGATTTCATTCATATTTTTATAATTCTTTTTAATTTTATAAAAATGTTTAGATTTAGTTAAAAATTTTGAGTTTTATCTATTAAATATATGGAGGGGTCTCAACCCCACCCTTTAAAAACAGAGGGCTTCCATTCATTTGGAGGTCTTCTTTTTTCACGCATTTATTTTATATAATTCACTGTGAAATCATACTTTTAATATGTATAAGTCTAGCTTTTTAACTAAAAAAGTTCACTGTTAAAAGGTATATAAACACATTTTTAATATATTAGAGGACTTCCATTCATTTGGAGGTCCTCTTTTTTCACGCATTTATTTTACATACTGCACTGTGAAATCATACTTTTAATAAGTCTAGCTTTTTAACTGAAAAAGTTCAGTAATTCACTGTTAAAAGGTACACATTTTTAATATATTAGAGGACTTCCATTCATTTGGAGGTCCTCTTTTTTCACGCATTTATTTTAAATAATTCACTGTGAAATCATACTTTTAATAAGTCTAGCTTTTTAACTAAAAAAGTTCAGTAATTCACTGTTAAAAGGTACACATTTTTAATATATTAGAGGACTTCCATTCATTTGGAGGTCCTCTTTTTTCACGCATTTATTTTAAATAATGCACTGTGAAATCATACTTTTAATAAGTCTAGCTTTTTAACTAAAACAGTTCAGTAATTCACTGTTAAAAGGTACACATTTTTAATATATTAGAGGACTTCCATTCATTTGGAGGTCCTCTTTTTTCACGCATTTATTTTAAATAATTCACTGTGAAATCATACTTTTAATATGTATAAGACTAACTTTTTAACTGAAAAAGTTCAGTAACTCACTGTTAAAATTTAGTCTAAATGTAAAAAATGTATATATACACTTTTTAACTATGAAATCATGTTTTTAATATTAAAATGGATCGAGACCTTTTTTTTTATAAAAAAAAAGATAAAATAAGCTATAAAATCATGTTTTTAGTGTAAAAAGAGTCTGTGCGCTCATACGGGTGTATGGATACTACTATCGTATTCAAATATTTCAAAATATTTCAAATATTCACAACTTCAAAATATTTCTAAAGAGCCTTGCTGCCCCAACCGGGAATCGAACCCTGCAATTCCGAACTGGCCAGCCGACTTGAGCTACTAGGACGAAATTGCAGGCTGGCTCTTATCAAAGTGAACTCTGCATTCTCCTCCCTCTAATATCAGATTGGCGCGCAACTGATAATCTGACTGACCACTTCCTGCTATTTTTATCTCGGGTTAGCCTCCTGCTTCTACTATTTTTACTCAGGTTAGTATCCTGCGTGGTAATTATCATCTTTATTTGAAATCGGAGCTCAATCTTCAAGAGTCCACTGAATCCGTACTAGTCGTACTAGTGTCACTTTCAGACCTCCGGCAATCCTCTATTTTTTCTTTAAAAAAAAAAAAAAAAAAAAAAAAAGCTATGTTAACTGTTCTTATTTTTTTGGATCTTTCTTTTTCTTTTGACACTTTTTATTTGTATTTTTTCTTATTTTTCTTTTCTAAATTTTATTCTAAATTTCTGTTTTTGTTTTCATACGGCAATTCTTTTTTTCCTTTTCATATATTTTCTTTTTATATATTTTCTAAATTTTACTTTTAAAATTTTATTATTTTCTTTCATTTTAATCTATATTTTTTTTATGTTATTATACCTCACTCTAAATATTTTTCAATGATCTTTTTATCTATATTCGCAATAACCATTTTCCCATTTTTGTAAAATGGACGTACTTGTCAAGTTCAAATATAATGTAAAACTGTCTGTTTAATCACAATATTTATTACAAATTGTAATATTTTTAGACCTAAATAAAAGTTCGTTTGGTGGGATGGTAGACCTTGGGTGCCTCCTGAATGCAGGAGGTATCCTTTCCCGGCCGTGCAGATAGCTACTCTAAACCCAATATGTGAGTCGCTCGGTCTGGGGTCTTCAGACCTCCGGCAATCCTAATTTACAAATTTTTAATAAATACCTCATTTTTTTCTTACTGGTCATGGCCCCTTTCTTGATTACCTATACTTTTTCAAAATTAAATCCACCTCTAACTGTATTTGCAATAAATTCGGTGACGTTAACCATTACATTTTCGATTGTCCTTTTTCTGAAAATTTTCACCTCTGCAACCCCACCCCCATCTAATAAGCCAATTTGGTTCTCCAAAGTTCGTTCAAATCCCTCTTCAGTAAATGAAATTAAAAAAGGTATTCTTGTTGCCATAGAAATTTCTAATAAAGTGACCTGAGCTTATAAGTAGATTCTGCTCTCAATTAATTTTGATCAATGAATCCCTTTATTTCATTCTTATTAACTTATATGAACTTATTGTGTTCCCTCCATATTTTCTTTAAAAAAATAAAAAAAGCTATGTTAGCAGTTCTTATTTTCTCGGTTCTTTCGTTTTCTTTTGACCCTTTTAATTTGTATTTTTTCTAATTTTTCTTTTCTAAATTTTAATCTAAATTTCTGTTTTTGCTTTTCATGTGCCTAAATTTTATTTTCCTTTTCATATATTTTCTTTTTATATATTTTCTAAATTTTACTTTTGAAATTTTATTATTTTCTTTAATTTTAATCTATTTTTCATTATGTTAATATACCTCACTCTAAATTTTATTTTTCAATGAGCTTTTTATCTATATTCCCAATAACCACTTTCCTATTTTTGTAAAATGGACGTATTTGTCAAGTTCAAATATAATGTAAAACTGTCTGTTTAATCACAATATTTTTCATCAATTGTTATCGTTTTAGATCTAAATAAATGTTCGTTTGGCGGAAGGGTAGACCTTGGGTGCCTCCTGAGTGGAGGAGGTATCCTTTCCCGGCCGTGCAGCTAACTACTCTAAATCCACTATGTGAGTCGCACGAGTGGGGTCTTCAGACCTCCGACATCTCTGCACTAATCTACAAGATTGATTTGTTCGGGCGCCATTGTAAAGAGCCTTGCTGTTTCAACTGGGAATCGAGCTCTGGATCTTCGAACTGGTCAGCCGACGCTCTACCATTGAACAACTGGGACGAAAGTCTAAGCTCTTATTGTCGAAGTAGACTCTGTATGTTCACAGCTTCAAAATATTCACCGCTTCAAAATATTCACCACTTCCAAAATATCCACCGCTTTAAAATATTTACCTCTTCAAAATATTTCAAAAATTGTTTCAAAATATACACATTGAAGGCTATAGAATGATATTTCTTCCTTGTTTTATGAAAATTTGATACAATCTTGCAAATTGCTCTTTTGGATCATCGAAACCCCGAAACTGTCAACGAAATGGATGGAAAAAAATATTTAAAATGTCTTAGGATGAAAGTATTAAAAAAAATAACAAGAAAGATCAATGAATCATTGAAAATCAATGAAAGATCAAGAAGCATTGATTATGAAATACTTTTCAACTTCAGTGCAATTTTATTTAAACATCTCTAAAATGCGATACATTCCTCGGTAATATTTTTAAAATTATCTCAATACTACATTCATTTATTATACTTGAAAACTTAAAACTTCATCGAAAAAAATGAACTTCATTCAAATGACGGCATTGAAATATAAATTGCTTCGTTTAAGCATCTCTAAAATGCGATAAATTCCTCGGTAATATTTTTAAAATTATCATAATAATGCATTAAATTATTATATTTGAAAACTTCATCGGAAACAAATGAAATGCATTCAAATGACGTCATCAAAATATAACACACCTGGCTCTCTCTATAAAAGCAGCATTTCATTCACAAAATTTTTCCTTTCATTTCATTCATCAAAAAACTATAATAATTTATTTTATTTAAAAACTTAAGACCATGGAGGTACAAGTAATTAAACTCTATGCTTAAATCTTCATCAAAAAATTGTCCTTCTCTGTAGTATATCAATGAATATTTCATTCATATCAGTTATATTGCAGACTCCATGAGCTAAATAATTTTGCGTTAAAGAAATGCAGTAATTCTTATACAACTCATTCAATATCTTTTGGTATTTACATTCTCCATAAGTGAAAAGTAGGCTTCCTTGTAGAAATAATCAAAGTTGGCTGATCATTGAAACTCAAATATATTGTAATTGCGTTGTTTCAGTATGTAGATGCACAGAATTTAAGCAAAAATAAAGCGGTTTTAGGAGGGATACACACTATATATGAATTGAAAAGAACATCTTATGTCAAAAATCACGATTTTGACACAAGATGGATGCCATATTTTATTTTGAAGTGGTTCACGTGATCGCTTTATATAAAAGGTGTAATTATTATTTTAATTTGTATTTAAAAAACTACTGAATATATTTTGCTGAAATTTTTTTATATATTTTATGGGATAATTTGAATATTTGCTAAAGCTTTCGAAGTAATTTGTGAATTTTAAATTCGCTTAAAAAATGTTTGAAAAATTAGGTCCCATAGGGTTCAATATATTTCATTTTTTCAACCCTGATTCCATCCAAAACTAATTGAGTGATATTATTCATTTATATTCCCATACGTCCCACAGACCTTCTGAACAACGTACTAAAATTGCATTTTGATAAAGTCATTTTTACGGCAGTTATCGTGCTAACGGACAGACAGACAGAATGAACAAAGTCATAAACACTTTTCAACTTTGTTGTAAAGTGTTAAAAAACAAGTCAAAAAGAGTTTTGTTAACTTATTCTTGGACAGAAACAGAGTTCAAAAATTTGATAAACTCTGCGTAATTTTTATCTGAATGTGTCAACATGGCTTTAGAATGAGAAAAATGGTGTACATCGCAACAGCCTTACAGTTTAAAATGAATTTTACTGTCAAAATCTCTGATTCTAAAATTTTAGAGAAAACTGCACTTTATCTTTCTTTTGCAATAATGTGACATTACTAGGAAGAACACCTAAGAGTAGAGAACATAGATAAAGATAAGAATTGCAATCGCATTACTTTCAAGGGTACATAGGCAAAAGGGAATTTCTTTCAACAATGGGCAATATTTTAAATTTAGTTCTCAGATTCAGCTATTCTAATCTATACAGGCTTAAATTATTTGGTAAATCCCTACAATGAAATATACCTTCATGAAGAGCCACAGGGCCGTCTATATAGAGAAAAAGACGGGTTCCAGTCGAGTGAGTTATTATTACTTTCCTTATATACAATAATGTATAAGGAAAGTATTGTGACGGGGTCGCAAATTCAAATTCGAGTTTTCGATGGGAGTGCACGTTTCAAGCATCCCTGATCACGAATCGAACATTTTTGAAGTGATGTTTGTGTGTGTGTGTGTGAAAGTATGTGTGTGTGAAAGTATGTGTGCGTGTGAAAGTATGTGTGTGTGTCAGTGAGTCTGTGGAGACGATAACTGAAGAACGAATGGACCGATTCGAACGAAATTTGGTGCAAAAATCACAATCCGTAAACACTGAAAGCCTACTGTTTTTATACGCAATCGAATGTTCAGAACCCCCTTAAATTTTCGAGTGAAATTTTGAAAAAATCATTAAAAAATCAAAACCTCTAATAAAGCTACGCAAATAGACATTTCTTGTTGAGACCCAGACCGTCCGACCTACCAGAAAGGAGACATTTCTTGTGTAATTTTTCATTGGAAAACGATTGACATAAATTTTAGAACGCCAACATGAACCGTTCTCTAGATATTGCACATTTTTCAAATAAATTTATCAAAAAATCCCATAAATTAAAAACAAATATTAACTGTTGAGAAATATGTGCACTCTTCATATGTAATACCATACGATAAATTGGATGACATCATTCTCGTGGATCTAGCTCGTTCCATTCATAAGAAAAGATACTTTGAGTAATACTTTTGTATTTGAACGCCAATAATCATTTATCTGCTATAAGAATTACTTATTTCTCCGTCCGTAAAGCTTGGCGAGATTTTGGCGGCGAATTTGTCGGAATGTCGCCAACTTGGCGACTTTTTGAAATGTTGCCAAATTAACGAAAATCTCGCCAAATGGATAAAAATGACGACTAATTGTCGAAAAATCAATATCTTGGAAAGAATATAAGTATCTACTATAAGAATAACCTATTTTCTTTTACTGTAAAATTAGTAAGTAAAGTCATGTGTTGCCCACATCTGATTTTTTTTTTAGGGAGGAGAGCATATTGTTACGATGTATGCTGTGGAATCGTTAGTTACCCTAATTTCTGGGTAACTAAGTCGTTTATTTACAAACACAGCGTAAACAGGAACAATATTATCAAATAGCTCTATAACTATCTCACAAAATGAGTAAATAACAATCAGGTACAGTAAAACAGCAAATAAATGCTCAAATATTTCACAAAACAGTGGATACTATTCTCAAAGCATTAACGAATATCATAGTTCAATGTAGATCGTATCACATCAACAGCTCTCCAACTGAATTATGACTCGTTTTATAAACCCTCTATAAAAACTTCTAGAAATCTCTCATGTCTTGTAGAATATTCGTTCTTTCGAGGTGTTTCTCGAACCTTCGAAAGTCGCCAAATGTCGCCACATTGGCGATAAATCGCCAAGCATGGCAACCCCTTCCGAACTTCGGCAGCTGACAACCCTAGGTTCACGTCATGGGATAGGTTGCCTGCACGGGTGTTTTCTCTGACTGGTTTTCAAAAAACACTCCAGTGAGAGCATTTTACACGTTCATAACAATAAATTAAAGATTCAATAGCAGGGAGAAATCAAATATAGGGAGAGTGATAAATGTTTGTAAGGGGTATCTATAATTTGTATGGACATCAGGGAGAGCTCTTCCTTCAATTTCTAGTGTATTACTTCTTTCTCTACGTAATGCATTCGTCAAAAGTGAAATTGCAACACCATGAAGGAATGAACGTAGCCATATGCAAATCACAGTACCGGTAGAAGAGAGAATCATATGCAAGTGAAGAGAGAATTATATATAAGAGAGAATCATATACAAGTGATTTCGTACGTATCGGGTCACGTAACACCCAGTTTCCGGTGATAAAGAAAAGCAGACGTCTCGTATCGTAAATGTTATTAGCGACGATTTGCAGCAGCCGAACTTTCGAAAAAGTGTAAAAGCGATGCCTCGAAGACGTCAGCGAGCTGTTTACCAGTAGTTAACATTTGGGGAACGAGACCATATCCTAGAACTGCGTGACGTATGTTTATCGATGCGTGCAATTGTCGATGTTGGGCAATATTTGGGTACAACTCAGCGATGTGTGACACGATGGACGCAGGAGCATCAGAAAACACGCCGAAGAGGGAGTAGACCGAACAGGAGCACGACAGAGAGCACAGCCCGGCAGATTCGCCGAACAGCTCATCGAAACCCGTTCGCTACGGCAAGTGACATCCAAAACAGCCTGCTACCATCGACAGTTGCACCTGCGTGCACCCAAACCATTCACAACAGCTTGCACGAAGTACAGCTGAGAGCACGGCGGTCAGCCATTGGGGTGTCGCGCTCGACACAGAGATGTACGTCTGGCGTGGGGTCGTCGCCATCGCGACTGAACCAATGAATGGCATCGGGCACTGTTTACGGAAAAATCTCGCGTCTGCCTGCGGAGGAATGACAGTCGTGGACGAGTGAGGCAGCTTCCCGAGGAACGCCACTTGCCAGCCCATATCACCGATCGTCACGCCGGTCCCACACCGGGCATCATAGTTTGGGGCAGTATCATGTTCAATCAGCGGACTGCTCTGGTGCACATTGCAGGTAATCTGACAGCGGACCGGTACTTCACACAAGTTGTGATCCGACCGTCCAAGCAACTACTCATGTCCTAGGACGAGTCGGGCGGTCTGGGCTTTCGACACAAGTTGTGATGTCTGTAGTTCGTCCACTGGAGCAGGCAATCCTCGGCAGGGTGTTCCAGCAAGACAATGCCACACAGCACAACGAACTTTCAACAGCTTGAACGGAATTCGCATCCTTTCCTGGCCGGCAGCCTCGTCGGATCGCTCTCCCATTAAACACGTCTGGGCCCTTATCGGACATCAGGTGCACCGGGGTCCACCGGTATATATCGTAGACGAACTACGCGCCACAGTGGACGCTGCTTGACAAGGATTACCTGAGGCAACCATTAATAGCTTCATCAATAGTATGCGTCGCCGTTTAGCGGCCTGTATAACTGCCCGTGGGGCCACATTCTGTACTGAATAAGGTTTCATTTGCATATAACTCTCTCTCTTCTACCGGTACTGTGATTTGCATATGGCTACGTGCATTCCTTCATGATGTTGCAATAATTCACTTTTGACGGGTGTAATACCCCAGCTACTCAACATTTTTATAGCTATGGCGTAATTTTCAACATTGATACCAAATTTTATTCCAGCGTACTAAAAAAGCCAATTATCCAATTAATAAACCCTCTAGAGCGGCGTGGCTGTATAATATAGTAAGTATACGTACATGTAGAATGTATTGTTTGCCGGTGTGTGAATGTTCCAAAAGCAACACATAAAGCCCATAGTTGTCATGTGAACTAATAGAGTAAAATATTCCCATTAGTTATAGGGGCAGCATTTCCAAAATTTCTTGGAAGAGATGAGGCAAAAATTGGATGAACTATTGCTGAAATGATGAAAATATGATTTGGCAAAGAACATTATGTAAGAAGTCCGCGCTTCGTGCGCTGCGCCCATCCATGTGGGAAACAGGAACTGGAGGACATCAACTTCCGCCGGCGCTCCCATTCTCTCGAAATATCCACAAACACAAGCGAGTCATACACCCCTCCCATTCAATGTTACTATTTCTTATACAACTCACTATCAAAACATACATACTATATCATATCAACCCTAACATAACGCAATTAATTAACGACCCCCCTTGATCCTCTAATAAACCAATTTATGAAGTTTAATACCTCAATCTTTTTTCTCAACTTTTCAATTTCTGGTCATACCACTGAAGAAAATAGACTGTCTCTATGGGCCATATAATACAGGTCCAATCAATCTGTCTATAAACAAAATTTCCATCAATTGCATTGTTTAAAACTTGAATTTGAAGATAAAGCAAAAAGCTAACTGCATGGCTTGAATATTCATATTCTGAATTTTTAAATTGGGATGAATCCAAAGTTTATTAGTTTAAAGGAATGGCCATGCGTGGAACATATCGAATCTTTTCCCTATCCTTTGTGTAAACCGATAAATGAACAACCCAAAAGATGAAAAGAGAAATGAATCGCTTAATTTTATCTTCAAAGCGTAAGCGCAGATGTTGGTCAAATAAATTATCAGCTTATCCTTATCTCAATTGCTTCACATTTATCTTGTTCCAATTGGATAAGGAACCAGCAGTGATACATGTTGGAAGCCTCTTAGACATTGTTATTCTCAAGGAAATTTCGGCAAGCCATATCTCCGATAATTTATCTCTATTCTGACGCACATTATCTAAATCGAGATTTATCTTCTGCTAAATTGTATTGAGCAACACCTTGATTCGCAAACCTTAAGAAACCTTATGCATTTTGTGTATAACCTCAAAGCAAGGGTCTACACGGACTTGAGCTTGATTAAAGGCAATGGCGTAACATCTGGGCTCTCAAGTAAGGGGCGTAAGTCTTACACCCCTTTCTTGTTGATTTAAAAGTTTTGTCACCCGTATTCAACCCTTAAGAAACCTTATGCATTTTGTGCATAACCTCAAAGCAAGGGTCTACACGGGCTTGACTAATGGCAGTGGCGTAACATCTAGGCCCTCAAGTAAGGGGCGTAAGTCTTACGCCCCTTTCTTGTTGATTTAAAAGTTTTGTCACCTGTATTCAACCCTTAAGAAACCTTATGCATTTTATGCATAATCTCAAAGCAAGGGTCTACACGGGCTTGACTAAAGGCAGTGGCGTAACATCTAGGCTCAAGTAAGGGGCGTAAGTCTTACGCCCCTTTCTTGTTGATTTAAAAGTTTTGTCACCCGTATTCAACCCTTAAGAAACCTTATGCATTTTGTGCATAACCTCAAAGCAAGGGTCTACACGGGCTTGACTAAAGGCAGTGGCGTAACATCTAGGCTCAAGTAAGGGGCGCAAGTCTTACGCCCCTTCCTTGTTGATTTAAAAGTTTTGCCACCCATAGGCAAACCCTTCAACCAGTCACCTTTGCCCTTTCGTTAGATTTTTCTTACCACACCCATGCAATATTTTGTACCGTCCAATGTCACAGTTTATTTATTTATTTATTTATTATACATATAGTTAAACTGACAAAAACCAAAGATAGATGAACATATACAAATATACCAGCATAGTCACCTCTCTAAAAACACAGTGTTAGTACATCAGAACGCTAAAGGCAATCCTTATTAGAGCTGAAAAAACTACAGTATACTAATTAATTCGACCATGCTGGATACAAATCTGAAATCCGTTTTTCAAATTAACCCTTGGATCTGGAGCAATAGCCTCTCAAAGTATGGCTTTGTTTGTTATTTTTGTATTTATACTCTCAGGTCGAAGGCGTTGCCACAGCACAGTGCTATTGCATGGTTATAAAACTAAAAGAAAAATTGTATTCAGCTCATGGAGTCAGAGATGAGGCCACCTCCATGATTCAACTGAATGGGAAATTAATATTTAGAGGTTATCAAAATTAAAAAATTCAGAAGCATGGAGTTACAGAGACTTGCTACCTCCTTTCTCTTCACGTTCGTGTTTTAAACAATACAATAGATGTTTATAGATAGATTACTTGGAACCATGGAGTTAGAAAGAAGGAGATAAAACTCCTATGGATGAAACATTTGAAAATGCCATAATGCTTTGAGAATTATATCTAGGTATCGCTAGTGCTAGTAAAGTAGCTGCTACTGTTAGTTGATATAACAGAAAGGCGTAGTATTTAGTATATGTATTTTTGAATATTTTTAAACTAAGTGTTCCCTAATTATGGGTAAAATTAACCAGTATTCCTTCATAGTTATAGGATAGAGTACAGATTATAGGGAGATAAAAAATAAATTGAAAGGTAAAGTTATTTTGAATACGTAGGGACATTCTTTATTGTTTCAGTTTTACTTTGCATCGCGTTAATAATTTATTTTTAAAAAATTGACAGTTTAAATAAATATTTTAGGCCTTTCGCCATAGAAATGCACACAATGCAGGGCTACTTATATTATCCAAGCGCCACTTGAATTATTGTCTCAGACGATATTGTCGTTTTCTTAATATAAAGTTTTAGCTCCTTAATTTTATCTCTATGGTTGGAACTGAATTGTATGACCCGTGGAGTTAGAAGTTATTCTATGGTGTAATCAGAAATTGAAAACTTGAAATAAAAAGTTTGAGGTATTAAACTTAATAAATCGGTTTGTGAGAGAGTCTAGGAGGGTAGAATACCCAGACTAGAAGTCTAGGAGGGTGTAAATTAATTACGTTATGTTAGGGAAAACGATAGTATGTATGTTTTGATAGGGAGCCGTATAAGAAATAGTGATATTGAGTGGCGGTATAGCTCGCATGTGTCGGTGGATATTAGGAGCGGATAGGAGGGTCGACGTTAGTTGTTGTCAGCGGATTCCTGTTTCGCATGAATAGCCGCGATAATGGACGGGCATAGGGCAGGAAATGCTCGGGTTTTACTAATCTGTACATAATTTCACACGGAAAGCACTATAGTGCAGTACAATATTGATGGATTTTAACAAAACTTTATATCACGCTTTGTTATAAAAACATCTAGAACTAGGTAGATTTTTTTTTTAATTTGAGCGAAAACTTCGAACGAAATTTTATATTCTTGTAACATGGCAGGATATGACAAAATTTAACGTAATCATGCATAAAAGGGTTTATTTATGTCTCAATAATCACGTGAATTAATAATTTCAATCACTATTATGAAAATCAGCCGGGATTCAATTTTTTTGTTTGTGACGTCATTACCCCCCCCCCCCCCTAGGGGGCATGTTATCTACCCCGAGGGATACTGTGTCAAATATGGTATCAATCGAAAGATTTTTTCAAGCCCTTTAAATTGAAGGGCAACACCTTATAATTGTAATCATTTGGAACCATATTTCCGATTTTTCAAGAATTTTCTTTCGAAATTTGAAAAAAAAAAAATAATACCAAAAGATGAGTTCTGATATGAGAAAGTCCAGTTAAGAGACACTCCAGTTAATTTTTATTTGCCAATATAAAACTTGTTTTAAGAAGAAAAAAAAATATAAAATGAAATATTAAATTTTCTCGGCGTACCTATAAGCGTACTGTCACATGTCTCAGTTTCAAAACCGCTGCTGTATACAATAGTAAGAGAAAGTAGCAAGCATTATAAGGGAATTAAATTTAATAGACTACTTTTATTTAATTTTTTCCATTTCAATCATCTATAGATATAAAGAAGAAAAGTATGTATGTATGTATGTATATATGATCCAACATCACGGGAGAACAGCTGAACCGAATCTGATGAAATTTGGTGGGTAGCCTTGAAATAGCCTCACTTAAAATTTAGTCTATATTTCGAATTTCTACACCCAGGCATTCTCGAGATATTAGTTAAAAACAAAACTTTCGTTTGTCTCATCATCACAGGAGAACAGCTGCACCGAATTTAATAAAATTTTGTGGGTAGCTTTGAACTATCCCTCCATAAATTTAGTCCAAGTTTCGAGCTTCTAAGACTAGGGGTTGTCAAGATATTAACTTTTATATATAACCAAAGTTTTTAATGCACGGTCTACATTAGAACCAAACTGTTTGATGCACGGGCCACATTAGAACTGAACTTTTTGATGCGCGGGTTGCATTAGAACCAGACTTTTTGATGCGCGGGCTACATTAGAAATGTTTAAACATTTAGTGGATCAAAATAATCTTTAAACTAAAATCTCCAAAATTTACTTGTCAAATAAAGTACACAATGTAACAAATTGAACATAAAATAAATGTATTTTTTTAGAATAAAAAATATGATAAACGCACTCCAGATAAATTATTTACGAACAACATTAATGGGGACACGGGACTGTTATATCTTTGCTCGAATATTTACAAATTTGCGATCTCAATCTATATATATATATAAAGAATAAAAGTATGTATGATCCAATATCATGGGAGAACGGTTGAACAGAATTTGATGAAATTTGGTGGGTAGTCTTGAAATAGCCGCACTTAAAATTTAGTCTATGTTTCGAGTTTTTATGACCAGTGGTTCTCGAGATATTAGTGAAAAACGAATCTTTAGTTTGTCTCACCATCGCGGGAAAATTGCTGAATCGAATTTAATGAAATTTTGTGGGTAGCCTTAAAATAGCTCTTCTTAAATTTAGTCTAAGTTTCGAGTTTCTAAGACGAGGGGTTGTCGAGATAGTAATGGAAAACGAAACTTTTTCCTAAGAGTTACTCTCTAACTCCATGATTCCCAACGAAAAAGGTTGGACATCGTTGGTCAATTGTCACGTGAAAGTAAATTAAATCACTGAGTTTTGTGGGAGTTTATTGAACGTATTAGTCACTTTTGAAAATAGCAGGTTTGAATTATGAATTTAAATGGAAACTCTATCAAATTTGTATGTTTCACAAAATTTGTATGTTTTAGCTCCGAGAGGAAAATCAAAAAATGTGGTTTACAAGCAAGCATTGCGGTAAAACCTAACAAATTAGGATAATGTCATTTAATTTGTCAACATTTGCATTGTTGCCTATAGCATTTAAGAGCCATTTTAGTTCAAACTGTACATATTTCAAACTGTGCATATTGACTGTACATCAATTGTGGACACCTAATAATCACAGCCTGAGACACTGCCCGGAGGGCCTAACTGCAAAGGGCGTGCCGGAAGCAGCTATGACTTATATAATGATTTTTTTTTCCTTACATAATACAATAAATTTAATTCTTTCACAGTAAAAAAACAATGAGATTCACGGCTCTATATGTTCCGGTGTAATTTTTATCAGAGTTTTGCATCGTAAATTCCGAGCAACGCCGGGTAATCGCTGCTAGTTCACTATAAATTCAAAAGCCTGTCTACTTGTCCGTATGTCTTTGTTTCTTATAAAAATTAGCAGTCTGCCAGATTATCTTTTTCAGATTTGATCTATGATTATTTAACTTTAACGCGGACAACCACATGATTATATTTGAAGAAATTTCCACTTTTGTCTGTATATGATGTAGAAAAAATTTACTCCTCACTATTTTGGTTTTCTCTCTGAAACCACGAACCCCTATTTGTTCTGTTGAACCCTGCTTCTTTTAGATATCACCTTTTTGACCTTGGAACGACCTTGGAAACAGGTTAGGTCGGGAGGAACAAGAATTTCGCTCAAGAATTCTGAATTATCTGAGAATTCTGTAAACACGTGCGGGCTTCTGCGTGCGTTTTATAGACGATTTAAAAATGTGTTATGCCATATTTTCAAAATTTATTTTCACAGCGAATTTATTGCCGAAACTTATTTTCAACCTGAAAATGGTTGAATCGTTTTTCAGCGTGACTCAAAACGTGTAAATTTATTAAAAACTCGAATTCGAATGTTCGACTGCATTTCAGTTCGATATTTTCTCTACGTCTATTTTATTTACAGTAGAGAAGTGAAAATTGGCATCTATTTTCAGAGAGCTTGGACCCGACCATGCTAGAAATCGTTCTATTTCAAATATATCAACAAGAAAAACCAACCATGCACAAGGCATTGATTATAAAACACTTTCCAACTGAAATGCAATTTTATTTACTCATCTCTAAAATGCGATGCTTTCAGCGCTGATATATTTTAAAATATCACAGTACCACAGTAATTGATTATATTTAAAAACTTAAAACTGAATGCAAGAAATGAACTTTATTCAAATGACGTCATCGAAATATATATCGTCTGGTTGTCTATGTAAAACAATGAGTATTTCACTCATATCACTCATATCACTCTTTCATTTCATTTTTTATATACAGCACTCTTTTAATGGTAATTCTCGGGTATATATTACAAGCAAAAATCAAAATCTTCAATTAAATAGTACCTTAAAAATTATCAGCAGCTTAAGCGCGTTATTTTTACAAAGGAAATAATTTATTACCCCCAGTCTTGTTATTTGAAACTATCACACGTAAATGACTTATATATATATGTGTGTGTGTGTGTGTGTGTGTACTACTGCTCAATCTGAAACAGGCATTTGTTTGGGTTAATTAGAATTAAATACTCAGACCTGAAGATGAATTTAATTTTGATTAATCATCGAACTTGGGCCGGTGCTGTTCTTTTCTTTTATCGGAATTATGGCCGTGGTTTTGCTTCTATGGTGATGTTAATATTGCTTGAATTTTTTTATTATTACATTTTTGTAATATGTATATATATATATATATATATATATATATATATATATATATATATAAACTCAAAAACTTATTACAACTTGGTACTAAGTACCGAATACAAGAATTTAATAATATTTATAATGAATTTAATTACGATCTGGAAACCTTCATATACAAGATGGCAGTCAAACACAGTATACCTGTACAAACTTTTAACGCATGGAAATATGCCTTTTACAGTGCTTTTTGCCAATTCTACCCGAGAAGAAACAAGGATTCAGGCGGTTCTCGATTTCCGTCTTCAATCAAACATTTTAATGAAGAATTCGTAATGACATACACCGACAAAATCGTATCGAATTTTGCATTCACGTGTAAAAAATTCTATGTCGATACTTTAACACAATGCTATAAGGATAGTGCCATGTATACCTTAATTCCTAGCAACGAATCAATCATCACTAATAGAATAAAAGCACTGTATAAAAGAATTGGTATGGATATTAAATCAGTAAAATTTCCATACTTGATCCTTATTCCCAAGTTACACAAAAAACCAGTCAAGTTCCGTACTGTAACAGTGGGATGCGGATCGTACCTGGAACAAGCAAATAAAAAACTTCTGAAATTACTCCAATATGTTATAACTGATATTAAGAAGCAAAACTCCATAATGTTAAAAAACGGACAGGAATTGATAGACCGACTGAAATTTTGCCATAAAGATTTGAACTTCAGAAGCTACGATTTCCGGGATCTGTTTAATAACATCGATTTAACAAACCTACAAATGATCTTGAAAGAATTACATGAGGAATATAATTTAAAACCATATATAACTCTCAGAAGATATTTGGATTTGATTGAGTTAGTATTGAATGAAAACATACTATATGACGGTACGCATTACTACAAACAGGTCAAAGGCATACCCATGGGTGGTGCATGCTCATCAATATTGGCGGATATTTATCTATCCAAATATGAAAGAGGAACCCATATATTATCGGAAATACCTTATTTCCGTTATGTTGACGATGTGATATTAGGGGGTTATGCAAACACCCCTGACATAGATTTTGCATTCCACCCAAGGGAATTAGACTTAATTGAAAACCCGATCAATGAGGATGGATCGACAGACTTCCTGGACTTGTCAATAAGAAAACACCAACAGTATGGAATTTATACAACCATACACGACAAGAGAAATTCATACAATATCAAAATTAATAATATTATTGATTGGAATTCAAACCTCACTAAAAAAAAAAAAAAAAAAAAAAATATATTCAGAAATATTATTGTCGGGTACTTCAGAAGAAACAGAAACTACAGTACTTTTAAAAAAGACTGCATTTATGAATGTAATAAAATAATAAATGATGCATTAAAAAGAAATTACCCTAGATATTTTTTACAACATTATTACTATTCCTTTTTCAAAGAAAGAAATTGTGCATTGTTTGATTCTAAATGAGTATTCTTAATCATATATATTTTCATATCTGCGATCCTATCATCATGAAGTCTTATCGCGCATGTGCGACTTTCCCTTATAAAATGTTGTGTTTTCAAGCTGGATTGTAGGGTGTATCTCTTCCATGCTTGGTTCCATCTTTGCTTTTGTGTCCGTTCGGGTGCTTCTGTCTTTGCACATGTGGGAGATTGACCATTGAGTTACATTGGTGCCGTGAGCGTTGCCCGGGTCGTAAAAGCTGCTTTAAGCGGGAAAGGGGTGTCGCAATCCACCCCTGCCATTCTATGCAAATCATATGGTCACTCCTGTTCTCGCTTATTTTTTCTTCTTGTTTATATCCTTATATATATATATATATATATATATATATATATATTATATATATATATATATGTATATATATATGTATATATATATATATATATATATATATATATATATATATATATATATATATATATATATATATATATATATATATATATATATATATATATATATATATATATATATATATATATTCTTACACGTGCTGCTATTATTTCACATTACAGTTCGTGGAGGTATTGTTTTTCAGCTTTTGTATAATTCAATTGATTTATTTTTCTAATTCCACTAGCCAGTAGACAGCTCCAATGGTGTCTATAGTTAAATACTATCGCCATTGTCAGAAACTGGCTATTCTATCGGTTTTAATTCGAATTGTATGGCTGTCCTGATGAGAATGCAATTTCGAACTGACCGCCATTTTTTGTGTGGTTTCGATTGATTGTTCTCTATTCTTGATCTCTATTCTTGAGCTGATTATTATTGCCTATTCTCATTTTTGCAGAGTTTTATTTTTATTTACTTTTATATACTTTTAATTGTGATTTTTGAATCCTAATATTCTTCTCATCCCCCTTTCCAATGTAGTGATATGTAACCTTCTATCTTTATCCTTAGACTTGGCTTATAGTTACTCATTTGTAACAGATATGCTAGAGATGGGTTTTTTTGTACATACAGTAGTTTACGCAAAAAAATTTCGATTAAAATCATTTAATTTTTATATATATATATATATATATATATATATATATATATATATTTTATAATAATAATAATAAAAATTTCAAAATCCAATGAAAGAGTAGAGAGAAGTTTCAACTGAAAAAACACCAACATTACAAAATGCCTTACAAATAAAGTATCAAACAGTGAATCATCTATCAAGTGGAAAATAATAATGCAAACCTTTAGTCATGAAGCTAAAGACACACAGAAAACATCAATGGAGAGAAATCGATAAAATAATATCAAATACAATCCAAGCATGAATGCTTTAAACGTGGACAAGATCTAGGTCTAATAATGAATTGTTCATTTCGATAAAACTCTTTATCAAGTCCAAGTATTTTATAAAAATGAACACAAAATGCATGTTTCTTATATCAGTGAAAGATTACATCTATAAACTTTGATAACTTGGACAACATGCATAAAGATTGAAAAATAATAGGAAACATGTATACCTGAAAAAACACTGCATACGTCTGATCCATTGGAGCCTTGAATAAAGAGACCAATGTTGCCAATCTCAAAAGGTAAAAAGTTGAGAACTGCTGTTTCCATTCGTGAGAAAGAAATAACAGTAATGCGAAAAGACTATAAAAGGTGATATTCAACAGTAAGAACATGTAAATACAGGGTAATGCTTATTCAAGAGAAAGTGGATGTCAGGCGAAAATAAGATACTAAGGAAAGAATTTAAGTATAATCTACTATTCCAAACTTTTTAACTATACTATGTACTAAATAAGCTGGATATTTACATAATATGCTAGTACTTTAAGTTTATTGATCTGCATAGCATGAAATTTTTTATCAGATAATCTATAAATTTTTAAAAGCTGATTAAGTATAATATTTCTAAACAATTGAATCGAGTTACAGGAATTAACAAGAAAGATCAATCATGCTTAAAGCATTGATTATGAAACACTTTCCAACTTCAATGCAATTTTATTTAAACATGTCTAAAATGCAATACATTTCTCGGTAATATTTTAAAACTTCTCACAATACTACATTGATTTATTATATTTGAAAACGTAAACCTTCATCGAAAAAAATGAACTTCATTCAAATGACGGCATTGAAATATAAATTGCCTGGTTTAAACATCTCTAAAATGTGATATATTACTCGATAATAATTTTAGAATTATCATAATACCACGATAATTTATTATATTTAAAAACTTCATCGAAAACAACTGAAATTCATTCAAATGACGTCATAGAAAAAATAACACGCCTGGCTCTCTCTAAAAAAGCAGCATTTCATTCATAAATAATTTCCCATTCATGTCATTCATCACAATACTATAATAATTTATTTTATTTAAAAATTAAGACCATGGAGTTACAAGTAATTTAACTCTATGCATATAACTTCATCGCAAAAAATCGTCCTTCTCTCGGTAAAGTCAATGAATATTTCTTTCATATCAGCTATGCAGATTCCATGAGCTAAATTCTTTTGCGTTAAAAAAATACAGCAATTCCTATACAACTCTTCCTACATATTTTGCTGTTTACATTTTACATAAGTGAAAAATAGGCTTCGTTGTAGAAATAATCAAATTTGGATGAGCATTTAAACTCATATATATTGTAATTGCGTTGATTTAGTATGTAGATGCACAGAATTTAAACCAAAATAAAGTGGTTTTAGGACGGATACAACACTCAATATGAAATAAAAAGAACTTTAAAAATCACGATTTTGAGACAAGATGGATGCCATATATCATTTTGAAGTGGATCACGTGATACTTTCATATCATGGTCACGTGATCGTTTCATATAAGAGGTGTTATTGTTATTTTAATTTTTATTTAAAAAACTATTGAATATATTTCGCTGAATTTTTTTTACATATATTTTATAGAACAATTTGAATATTACCTAAAAATTTCGAAGCAATTTGTGAATTTTAAATCCGCTTGAAAAATGTTTGAAAAATTAGGTCCCATAGGGCTCAATGTATTTCATTTTTTCAACCCGGGTTCAATCCAAAACCAATTGGGTGATATTATTCATTTGTATTCCCATATGTCCTACAAACCGTCTGAACAACATACTAAAATTTCATCTTGATTAAGCCATTTTTACAGCAGTTATCGTGCTAACGGACAGACAGACAGACAGACAGAATGAACAAAGTCATAAACACTTTTCAACTTTGTTGTAAAGTGTTAAAAAGTAATATTTTATTAATATTAAAGTTAAAATAGTCTTTTTTATCATATAAATTAGTAACTATCCTATTAGTAGATTCAATAATAAGATTTAAGTGCAAAAAATTAATGTTATTACTAATAGTGGCTTCATTAGGAAATAGTTCCAAATTATCCGGATAGAAATCTGTATCTATGACACAGTTGTCTGTAAAGACCACACAAATCAGATCATCAATATATCTGTAAATTTTATAATATGTTGAAGTAAAAGAATTTCATAATGATAAAGATATATATATATATATATATATATATATGTATGTATCTGCATATATCCAAAAATTAGTCTTGCACTTTTTAAATGCAAGATTAAAAGTATTTTATTAAAAAAATATATTTAATTGTTTTATATTTAAAGTTAAGCATCTAAAAGTTGAGATAGAAATAATCTGCTCTTTTTTTTATTAACTCTTTACAACAAAGTTGAAAAGTGTTTATGATTTTGTTCATTCTGTCTGTCTGTCTGTCTGTCTGTCTGTCCGTTAGCACGATAACTGCCGTAAAAATGACTTAATCAAAATGAAATTTTAGTATGTTGTTCAGACGGTCTATAGGACCTATGGGAATATAAATGAATAATATCACCCAATTAGTTTTGGATTGAACCCGGGTTGAAGAAATGGAATACATTGAGCCCTATGGGACCTAATTATTCAAGCATTTTTTAAGCGGATTTAAAATTCACAAATTGCTTTGAAAATTTTAGGCAAAATTCAAATTGTTCCATAAAATATATAAAAAAAAATTCAGCGAAATATATTCAGTAGTTTTTTAAATAAAAATTAAAATAATAATAACACCTCTTATATGAAGCGATCACGTGTCCATGATATGAAACGATCACATGACCCACTTCAAAATGATATATGGCATCCATCTTGTCTCAAAATCGTGATTTTTAAAGTTTTTTTTAATTCATATTGAGTGTTGTATCCGTCCTAAAACTACTTTATTTTTGCCTAAATTCTGAGCATCTACATACTTTAACAACGCAATGACAATATATTTCAGTTTAAATGCTCATCCAAATTTGGTTATTTCTACTATTAAGCCTATTTTTCACCTATGTAAAATGTAAACAGCAAAATATGTAGAATGAGTTGTATTAGAATCGCTGTAATTCTTTAACATAAAATCATTTAGTCCATGGAGTCTGCTTAGCTGATATGAATGAAATATTCATTGATTTTAGAAAGAGAAGGACGATATTTTTCGATGAAGTTTTACGCATAGAGTTTACTTACTTGCAGCTCAATGGTCTTAATTTTTAAATAAAATAAATTATTATAGTATTGTGATGAATGACATGAATGGGGGAATTATTTATGAATGAAATGTTGCTTTTATAGAGAGAGCCAGGCGTGTAATTTTTTCTATGACGTCATTTGAATGGATTTCAGTTGTTTTCGATAAAGTTTTCAAATATAATAAATTATCGTAGTATTATGATCATTCTAAAATTATTACCGAGGAATCTATCACACTTTAGAGATGTTTAAACCAGGCAATTTATATTTTAATGCCGTCATTTGAATGAAGTTAAATTTTTTCGATGAAGGTTTAAGTTTTCAAATATAATAAATTAATGTAGTATTGTGATAAGTTTTAAAATATTACCGAGGAATGTATTGCATTTTAGACATGTTTAAATAAAATTGCATTGAAGTTGGAAAGTGTTTCATAATCAATGCTTTAAGCATGATTGATCTTTCTTGTTTTTTCTATATTGACGTCACCTCTGATTTTGTAGCTGTCGTTGATAGGCATTTATTTTATTGTTCCGATTCCCCAAGAGAAAAAGCTTCAATCGCTGCAATGAGGTGAGTTTCCGTCGATAAGACTGAATGCAAGTTGATGATGACAAGGAGGCTCTTTTCAAATTATGCAAAATAGAATTTGAGGCCCATAAAACAAACTTCTAAAAACGTATATAGGAAGTGGAAATTTATTAACAGTTTTCAATTATTACTTTCCTTGTATACATAATGTATAAGGAAAGTATTATGACGGGGTCGAAAATTCGAATTCGAGTTTTCGACGGGAGAGCACGTTTCAAGCATCCCTGATCACGAATCAAACATTTTTGAAGTGATGTCTGTGTGGGGGGGGGGGGGGGGGTCTGCGGAGACGATAACTGACGAACGAATGGACCGATTCGAACCAAATTTGGTTCAAAAATCACAATCTGTAAACACTGGAAGCCTATTATTTTTATACGCAATCGAATGTTCAGAACCCCCCTAAATTTTCGAATGAAATTTTGAAAAAATCGTCAAAAAATCAAAACCAATATTAAAGTTACGCAAATAGACATTTCTTATGTAATTTTTCATTAGAAAACGATTGGCGTAAATTTTAGAACGCTAACATGAACCGTTCTCGAGATATTGCACATTTTTCAAAAAAATTATCAAAAAGTCATATAAAATAGAAAAAATATATTTCCTATTGAGAAACATGTTCACTTTTCATATATAATATCATGCGATAAATTGGGTGACATCATTCTCGTGGATCTAGCTCGTTCCATTCATGAAAAAAGATACTTTAAGTAATACTTTTGCATTTGAACGCCAATTTATCTGCTGTAAGAACAACTTATTTCTTCGTCCATAACGCTTGGCGAGATTTTAGCGACGAAATTGGCGGAAATTTTGCATATATATTTATTTTATGATTGAATACACAGTTTATTTATGTATTTAGTTTAATTATCTTTTACCGTTTTTTTTTTTCTTATATTTTATTTACAACTTATTTATCAGTTTACATTTTAATTAGTATTGGAAATTTTCCGTTCACTTGTTTAGTTTCATATTATCTGTCTGGTTGCGCGGATCATATACCGTTTCATTTCTCACACATTTGTAGAACGAACTCTTCCACGTTTTTCCAATCCTCGACATCCCTCAAAAAATACTGATCACACGAAACGAGAGTGTTATAATAAATAACCCCCTAGTATGGAGGCAATCGACAGCATTAAATAGCTAGGCTATTATCGTCGTATCGTCGAAGTAATCGTCTGCAATCTGGGATCAAATGTGTCTTCTTATTGGTCTCACAGCGGAACTTAAGTAACCGTAATTCCTACTTTAAAAAGTGTTTTTTGTTTTCTTCTTAGAACTTTTAATGGTTCCTGGGATGCTTTACCTTTATTTTGTGGTTTTAAGGAATAAAATGGTGTTATTAACGAGTTCGAAAATTTTGGATCAAAAACATTATTTATAAGAGATAATGTTTGAAAATTTTCGATAGTGTAATCTCAAAATTGTACGTCTTAGAAAGTTTTAAATTATCTGTACAATACTGTGGAAGGAAGCTGATGGTAGCAGAGCAATAACGACTTTCGGAACAGTAAATTTCAGAAGATAATCCAATTCTTGTATCCAACGGATGATTCTCTCTACGAATAATTAAATTTTTAGGAAATAATAAGACGAATTAAACTCTCTTTTAAAACTCGTTACAACAAAACTCATTAGGTTTGTCTTTGCTACAAATTAAAAAAAATCTGATGTGGGCAACACATGACTTTCCTCATATAATGTAATGAATTTACTACTTTTACAGTAAAAAAATAGGTTTTTCTTATAGTATATACTAATATTCTTTCCAAGATATTGAATTTTCAACAATTAGTCGTCATTTTCATTGATTTAGCATCATTTTTATCAATTTGGCGAGATTTTCATTAATTTGGCAGCATTTCAAAAAAGTCGCCAAGTTCGCGACATTCCGCCAAATTCGTCGCCAAAATCTCGCCAAGCGTTATGGACTAAGAAAAAAGTTATTCCTACAGCAGATAAATGACTATTGGCGTTCAAATACAAAAGTATTATTCAAAGTATATTTTTTCATGAATGGAACGAGCTAGATCCACGAGAATGATGTCACTCTATTTATCGCATGGTATTACATATGAAAAGTGAACATGTTTCTCAATAGGAATTTTTTTTTTATGTGACTTTTTCATAATTTTTTTGAAAAATGTACAATATCTCGAGAACGGTTCGTGTTAGCGTTCTAAAATTTATGCCAATCGTTTTCTAATGAAAAATTACATAAGAAATGTCTATTTGCGTAACTTTATTAGCGGTTTTGATTTTTTTACGATTTTTTCAAAATTTCATTCGAAAATTTAGGGGGGTTCTGAACATTCGATTACGTATAAAAACAATAGGCTTCCAGTGTTTATGGATTGTGATATTTGTACCAAATTTGGTTCGAATCGGTCCATTCGTTCGTCAGTTATCGTCTCCACAGACTCACTGACACACACACACACACATACTTTCACACACACACACACACACACACAGACATAACTTCAAAAATGTTTATGTTTGATTCGTGATCAGGGATGCTTGAAACGTGCTCTCCCGTCGAAAACTCGAATTCGAATTTTCGACCCCGTCACAATACTTTCCTTATACATTATGTATATAAGGAAAGTAAAAAGGAGCATATCACATTTAATGGAAATCGTTTCATTCTTCGAGATTATATCTCATGCGTCGAAAAGCAAAATTTCTGATATCTCTAGAGCGCCATAGCAATTTAAATAATTACATTCATATATTTCTTATTAAATATAATTACGAAGCATTGTCTCATGCCATAATGGGATGCATATTTAATTACTTATTTATAGATATAAATACCACACAAGACAAAAACAGCGTACTAACAAGTATATACCTAGATGTTCTAGAAAAAGTTTGAATTACAGACTACGTAAATTCCTAGATATTTCACCCCTTAAATAAGAGAATAACCGAAAAATATATTCTTCTCAAATTAAGTAGCGGTTAGCAGCGTTAAGTGGCGAATCAATAGATGTTAATAGAATCAATAGATCAGTTCTAATTAGATGACATACCCCGCCTCTTTTTTTTTCTTTACTAATCCGGGATATTTCTTGTTTAATTACTTTCCCTGCAATACATGGTAATGTATAGGGAAAGTTTGGAATCATGTCGAAAATCGCAACTCGAGTTTTCGACGGATCTACACGTTTCAAGACCTCTAGAATACGAAAAAACAATTTTTAGCGTGACGTCTGTGTGTGTGTCTGTGTGTCTGTCTGTTTCTGTGTCTGTCTGTGCAGATTTTGTATCCACTCTAACTAAAAAACTAATTGACCGAATTTCATAAAATTTGATAGATAAGTCACTTGTGGTCGAATCTGGAGCTGATTAGTTTTGGGTATGGTTCGGGGTAAAAGAACTCGCCTTTTTTTGCGAAATAGCCCGCGAAAGCTTGTATCCACTGAAAAACTAATAGCTGAAAAACTAATAGACCGAATTCCACAAAATTCGGTAGATAATCACTTATGGGACACCCTGGTTTTGATTAGATTTTGGTACGATTCGAAAAAAAATAACCTGCCTTTTTTTTCAAAATCGCCCGCAAAAATCGCCAAAATCTGAACTAAAAAACTACGTATGCTCAAATATATTCATTAAATGCTTGTTTAATACGTAATTTTTAACGAAGAAAAGAATAAGACCATCCTCATTACATTAGGACTAGCCGTTCTCGAGATATTTTAGTTTTTTAGTATTTTCTCTACTCCACCTTTGAAAATATGTCCAGTTATCAAATGAAAACGAAAATTGAATTAAAAGTGAATTAAATTTAATTAAAATAAAGAGAACGTGAATATAAGTCTGCAGGGAAAGTCATGTGCTGCCCACATCAGATTTTTTTGTGTTTTTCGAATTGTTAGTTACGGGATTCAAGAAATTTTAATTTAATATAGAGTTTTAAATAAAACATTTTTTTTTTATTTTGCGCTCCTTTTAACTAAATTGTTTAAATTTTTCTTTAGCATCAATTCGAGCCATACTTAATAAAATTATAGTTACTGTAGTACCGCATAAGATTTTCATCACTTGTGTACCGAGGTCACCAATTTTGGCCCAGGTCCATATCTTTACCAGTTCGGTTGAATTTTTTTGCATATTTATTTAAGTTTGAATATACAGTTTATTTATGCACTTCGTTTAATTATTTTTGCAGTTTTTATTTTTATTTTTTTATATTTTCTTTTACAATATATTTATGTCTTTGCATTTTAATTAGTGGTAGAAATTTCCGTTCACTTCCGTGTTGTCTATCGGGTTGCACTGACCCAACCACCGTTTAATTTCTCACATTTGTAGAACGAACTCGGCCAAATTTTTTCAATCCTTGATATCCATATAAAAATACGAATCAAACAAAATCAGAGTGTTAGAATAAATAAGTCTCTAGTATCGAGATAATCATTAAATAGGCCTTTATCGTCGTATCATTGGGGTAATCGTCTGCAATCTGGGATCAAATGTGTCTCCTTATTGGACGCACAGCGGAATTTAAGTAACCGTAATTCCTACTTTGAAAAGTATTTTTTGTTTTTTTCTTAGAACTTGTAAAGTTTTCTGGGATGATTTAACTTTATTTTGTGGTTTTAAGGAATAAAGTGGCGTTATTAACAACTTCGGATGATTTGGGTTCAATAACATTATTTGTAAGAGATAATGTACTAAAATCTTCGAAAGTGTATTTAAAGTCGTATTTCTTAGATATTTTCAAAGTAGCTGTATAATGTAGTACAAAGAAGCTGATGTCAGCTGAGCAATAACGACTTTCGGACTAGCCACCCTTGGAAAATAATTCTTGACGTGGGTCCAACAGACGACTCTCCCTACAAATTAATAAATTGTTAGGACACAATAACGCAAATTAAACTCTCTCTCTTAAACCTCGTTACCGCCAAATCTCATTAGGTTTATTTTTACTACCAATTTCAAAAAATCTGGTATGGGCAGTACATGAATTTCTCTACAGACTCAGATTCATTTTCTATTTATTTCTATAATAATTTATTAAATTGAGTTTAATTACACAAAATAACACTGAATTTACAGTTTTAATTTAATTTTGGATTTTATTCGGTAATTCGACATTTTTTCAAGGACGGTGTAACAAAAATGCAAAAAGACTGAAATATCTCAAGTACAGTTAATCCTAGAGTAATAGGGTTGGTTTTATTTTATTTCGTGTCAAAATTACGTATAAAACAAGCATTTAATAGATACATTTGAACATACGTAATGTTTTATTTTTAGATCTAACGATTTTTGCGGACCATTTAGAAAAAAAGGCACGTTCTTCTTTTCGAATCGTATCATAATCTAATCATCACAAGGATAACCAACAAGTGATTTATCTACCAAATTTTGTGAAATGTGGTCTATTAGTTTTTCAGCTATAATCGATACAGACAATTTTCGCGGACCATTTCGCGTAAAAGGCAGGTTCTTTGATGTCGAATCGTACTAAAATCTAATCAGCACCAGAGTCTCTCGCAAGTAACTTACCAAATTTTAGGAAATTCGGTCCATTAGTTTTTGAGCTAGAGGGGATAAAAACACTGCACAGACAGACACACAGACAGGCACACACACAGACGTCACGCTGAAAATAGTTTTTACGCATTCTAGAGGTGTCAAAACGTGTAAATCCCTCGAAAACTCCAGTTGCGATTTTCGACATGATTCCAATACTTTCCCTATACATTACCTTTCCCTATACATTACATGCAGGGAAAGTAAAAAGCATGTCAAATTTAATAAAAATATTTTCATTTTTTGAGAGATATCTCATGTGTCGACAAGTAAAATTTCTGATATCTCTAGAGCGCCATAACAACTCAAATAATTGTATCCACATATTTCTGGTAAATACACTTGCGAAGCATCTTCTCATGCCATAACGGGAAAGCATATTTAACTATTTATTTATAAATATCAATAACACATAAAATAAAAGCAGGGTAATAACAAGTAAATACCTAGATGTTCTCGGAAAAGTTTGAATTACAGACTACGTAAATCCCAAGATATTCCATCCAGTAAATAAGAGGAGAACCGAAAAATATATTCTCTCCGAATTTGGCGGTCAGCGCCGTTAAGTGGCGAGTCCAACGATCCTTGTCTGCCATCGAGGTAATGGTCTGCAATAAGGGCCCAAAAGTTCTAATTAGATGGAATATCCAGCCGCCTTTATTTTTCTCTTCTTTAATCAAGTATTATCCGGGATGTTTCTTGTTCATATCTTTTTGTTTTTAAAATTGTTAACTACTGGATTTTAAGAAATTTTAATTTAATACGAGGGCGTTTATGGACATAGGGTGCTTATGAACAGAGTACTATTGATACAAAATAATCATATTAAAAAAATTCCATTTCAATCGGACTTAATCGGAATTCGCTTCAAAACATGCTGAATTTTTTTTTTCCTGGAAAAATATTGCTTCTTAAAATTTTTCTTTGAGAGTTTATTTAGCGTGGTTAGTAATAAAAATTTTGATGTGGGCATCCCATGACTTTCTTTACAAATTCAAATTAATTTTCTTATTACTTTCCTTATATACATAATGTATAATGAAAGTATTGTGACGGGGTTGAAAATTCGAATTCAAGTTGTCGACGAGAGAGCGCGTTTCAATCATCCCTGATCACGAATCAAACATTTTTGAGGTGATGTCTGTGTGTGTGTGTGTGTGTGTGTGTCAGTGAGTCTGTGGAGACGATATTTCACGAACGATTGAGACGATTCGAATAAAATCTGGTGCAAATATCGCAATCCGCAAATACTGGAAGCCTATTGTTTCTAAACGTAATCGAATATTTAGTAATAATCCGTAAATACTGGAAGGCTATTGTTTTTAAACGTAATCGAATGTTTACAACCCTCTAAATTTTCGAGTGAAATTTTGAAAAAATCATCAAAAAATCAAAACCTTTAATAAAGTTACGCAAATAGACATTTCTTATGCAATTTTTCCTTAGAAAACGATTGACATAAACTTTAGACCACTAGCATGAACCGTTCTCGAGATATTGCCAATTTTTAAAATAAATTTATCAAAAAATCCCATAAATTAAAAAATATATATTAACTGATGAGAAACAAGTTCACTTTTTATATGTAATATCATGCGATAAATTTGGTGACATAATTCTCGTGGATCTATCTCGTTCGATTCATGAGAAAATATACTTTGAGTAATAGTTTTGTATTTGAACGCCAATAGTCATTTACCTGCTATAAAAATAACTTATTTCTCCATCCATAACGCTTGGCGAGATTGTGGCGACGAATTTGGTGGAATGTCGCCAACTTGGTGACTTTTTTAAATGTTGCTAAATTAACGAAAAGCTCGCTAAATGAATAAAAATGACGCTAAATCAATGAAAATGACGACTGATTGACGAAAATTCAATATATTGAAAAGAATATAAATATCTACTATAAGAATAATCTACTTTTTTTTTACTCTAAAAGTAGTAAATTCATTGCATTATATAAGGAAAGTCATATGCTGCCCACATCAGATTTTTTATACTATATAATGGATATATCATAAAGCTATACAAGGTGGTGAAAATCACCCACACAATAACCTACGATTCATCATATACAACTTTCCTAATACAACAACTAATACAACTTTTCAATACAACTTTCCTAAACTCGTGTTGTATTGGACATTATATTCGGAAATTACATGCGCCTCCAAAAATTTGAGAATGCTTTTGTAATAAAAAATTGCAACCAAAAATGTGAAACAATTATTTTATATGTAATTTTTTATTACAAATAAGAATGATACTCATTTTATAATGATGCATGGATCAAGATATTACATGTTTTTGAATAAATTTATCAAAAACATTACAAAAAGTATTAAGTACTGTTATGTGATAAAGTTATCTATCTGCATAATTCTCATGGATCTAGCACGTTCTGTTCATGAAAAACATCGCGTTTTTCATTTTGATACCAACAAATTTGGGGATTGTCGGTGCGTGTATCTCTAGAATGTGACGTACGATAATGGTAACAGACAGCAAGTTTTCTAGTTGGTTTTTCACTATTAGGAATCGCCGGCCGTCCAAACTGCTGCTCATGTCTCCGGACGAGTCGGACGTTCCGGGTCTTCAACTATTAGGAATCAATAAATCGGTTTATTATGCCAAAGAAAGATTGATTATGACCAAAGAAAGATTGTTTTCTCTTTGCGGGGAAGAAGCTCCCTGAAGTATATAACAATATTCTGAAATATAATGTATTTTGAAGTGCTAGATACATAGTATAATGTATAGAGGGAGAATTGTGACGAGGTCGAAAATTTGAATTCAAATTTTTGACGAAGGAGCACGTTTAAAGCATTCCTAAACTCGAATAAAACGTTTTTGATGTGATACCTGGGTGTATGTGTGTTAGTATGTGTATGTGTGGCTTGAGCCGAGAACACGATATTTCGTGAATAAATGAAGGGTTTTAAAAACAATTTGGTACGATTATTACAATCAGTGAATACCGGAGCCCAATTGATTTCAAAAACGATCAAAGTTCAGAAGACCTTAAAATTTTCGATTTTTTTTTTTCTGAAAAATTCAGTAGAAAAATCTCTTATCTGTAATAATTTTAAATAAATAATCATTTTAGACTTGCATAATTTTCTATTAGAACATGAATGATACAAAGTTAAGAACGCTGGCATGATCCGTTCTCGATATATATCACAATTTTATAAAGAATTTTTGAAAAAATCTTTAAAAAATTAGGATTTTCAATACTTTTAAATAAATAATCACTTCATATGCAATTTTTTATTAGAAAATTAATAACACGAACTTTAGAATTAATAACATGAATTTTTGAAAATATCATTAAATAATTTGGACTTTCAATACTTTTAAATAAATAATCACTTCATAAGTTATTTTCTTTGTTAGAAAATTCATAACATGAACTTTAGCATGAACCGTTCTTGAGATATTGCACGTTTAAAAAAAAAATTATCAAAAAATTTACACAAAATAAAAAAAGTAGTAAGAATCATCTGTTGAAGAATGTAGTAAGTTGTAGTAAATATCACTAATTGATGATTGTAGTAAGTTGTAGTAAGTATCATCAATTGATGATTGTAGTAAGTTGTAGTAAGTATCATCAATTGATGACCTACTTAAATAGGTTTTCAGTCGAAAAATCTCTTATCTGTAATAATTTTAAATAAATAATCATTTTAGACTTGCATAATTTTCTATTAGAAAATGAATGATACAAAGTTAAGAACGCTGGCATGATCCGTTCTCGATATATTTCACAATTTTATAAAGAATTTTTGAAAAAATCTTTAAAAAATTAGGATTTTCAATACTTTTAAATAAATAATCACTTCATATGCAATTTTTTATTAGAAAATTAATAACACGAACTTTAGAATTAATAACATGAATTTTTGAAAATATCATTAAATAATTGGGACTTTCAATACTTTTAAATGAATAGTCACTTCATAAGTTATTTTCTTTGTTAGAAAATTCATAACATGAACTTCAGCATGAACCGTTCTTGAGATATTGCACGTTTAAAAAAAAATTATAAAAAAATTTACACAAAATAAAAAAAAAGTAGTAAGAATCATCTATTGATGAATGTAGTAAGTTGTAGTAAATATCACTAATTGATGATTGTAGTAAGTTGTAGTAAGTATCATCACTTGATGATTGTAGTAAGTTGTAGTAAGTATCATCAATTGATGACCTACTTAAATAGGTTCACTTTCCATACGTAACATATTATGCAACATACGTTAGCATTATTCTCAGAGATCTAGTTCGTTTCATTTACGAGAGAAAATACATTTTGTAATAGTTTAGTACTCTAACGCCAAAGATTTCTCCAATAGTAATTTATTTCACGGGATACTATTGAAATGCCAACTGAATCTTTTGAGGATTTTGTAAATGAATATGAATAAGTTAAAAACTTTAAAATATAAAGGCAACCAAATTTGGTACCTTAAAATGTCTTTCTTTAATAAAAACACCATTTATAAAGTGCTTAAAATTATAAATCCAGAGCGATTTTGGGCGTCATTACGGACGGCAAAGTTTGCCACTGATGAAGGACGTAATTACGTCCGAAAGTGCTCTTGATTTGTAATTTTAAGTACGTTATAAATGATGTTTCCATTAAAGACATTTTACTTTACCAAATTTGGTTGTCTTTAATTTAATTTTTGCTAAATTGACATTTTCCCATACAATTTTATGGATAAACTCTTCTGTTTAAGCTTATAAATTACCAAAAGAGCTAAATTTCAATTTACGTGATATTAAATCAGTACCAAAACTAGAGATGCGCGAATAACACTTTTCTCGAATTCGAATATCGATTTGAATATTAACCAGATTTCTATTCAAATACCTCGAAAAAAATCTGGAATAAAAATTTAGACTTCCTATTTTTATGAAAATACCGAAAAAAAAAATCAAAAGAATTTGTCATTTAAATAAACTTTCAAATTGGAAGTATGCATCAAAAACCAATCGCCGAAACTTGAAAAGTGGGGGAAACACACTGTACAGTAAACTCCCGATTATCCGCGAGGTCTTCCGCGATGTTTTTTTTTTTTTGCGACGATCATTTACGGAATGTTGAGAAATAAACACGCAACACGCCTTTCATGATCAACAAATGCAAAATCTATTTTTAGAGCAACAATCGGATTGTTCCTATTCCTTTCTACCCCTCCCCCGCAAGGTCACCGAAACCTGTACAATGGACGAATATGCCGTTTGTCAGGTTTCGGACCAGATTGAAAGTCGTGGCGAATTGGCCGAGTTTATTTTCCGTACCTCCCCATTCCTTTACGCTTGCCATTTCAAGTCAGAATTGACACCACATCACTTTAGTACGTTGCAGTCAATCTGTGTGCACGATCTGGTCGCGTCTGCTTAAACTTGTAATTTTAGCGATGAGCGAAAAGAGAAAAAAAGTTGTCTTATCCATCCAAGGTAAGTTAGAGTTGATAACAAAATTGAAAATGCTTCATCGAAAAAACAAATGAGCTTGAAGTATGGCATTGGAGAGTCTACATTTAGACATTATGAAGCAAAAAGATAAACTAATGCAATTTGCTTCCACATCGGACAACTCATCGTCCATGAAGAAAAGGAAAACCATGAAAACCAGCACCTATGAAGAATTGGACGTGGCATTATTAAAATGGGTGAGTCAAGTAAGAAGTGAGGATACACCCATTTCAGGACCGATTATTGCTGCAAAAGCTAAGCAATTTTTCGAAAAGCTTGGAATGGAAGGGACTTCTGATGCGTCATCAGGCTGGTTAACTAGATTCAAACAACGCCATGGGATTAGAGAAATCGGACTTCACGGTGACAAATTAAGTTGCGATAATCAGGCAGCAGAGGACTTTAAAAATGATTTTCAGGAATTTTTAAAATCAGAAGAACTTTTGTATGAACAAGTATACAACGCTGACGAATCTGGACTGTATTGGAAATATTTGTCGACGCGAACACTGGCGTTTGAAAGAGAGCGTCAAGCATCAGGACATAAAACCAGTAAGGAACGATTGACGATAATGTCTTGCAGTAATGTCACGGGAACACACAATCTAAGACTCGTAGTGATTGGGAAAGTAAAAAAACCTAGATCCTTTAAAGGTACAAGAGCTGAAAACCTTCCAGTTCATTACTTTAACCAAAAATAAGCCTGGATGATTCAAGAAATATTTCAGGAATGGTTCGAAAAAAAATTCATTCCCCAAGTGAGAGAGCATCTCAAGTCTAAAAACCTACCCGAAAAAGCCATATTGTTGGTTGACAACGCCTCGGCTCACCCAGGAGAAAGTGTTCCGAAATCAGAAGATGGAAATTTTTTCGTCAAGTTTTTGCCACCTAACGTCACGGCACTTATCCAGCCCATGGACCAGGGAGTTATTGCTTCTATGAAGAAAAGGTATCGAACCAACTTATTGAAAAAACGGATTGAAGAGGGGGGCGATCTCTAGGGCTTCTGGAAGGACTACGCGATTCTTGACAGCATTTATGACATCAACACTGCTTGGAATACGGTCAAGATAACGACTTTAGTAAAGTCCTGGAGAAAAATTTTGTCAAATGTGGAAAAAACGTTAGAATCTCCACAGGAAGAAGAAGACGAGGAAGTTACTGCATCTGATTTGGCAAATTTAGCAAACTCTGTTCCTGGAGGAAGTAACGTGGATGAAGATAACATCGTTGAGTGGATCAAATGCGACGCAAACGATCCAGGCTTCGAACATCTTACCGATGAAGAAATCATAGCCGGAGAAAAAGGTTGGTTTCGGCTGAGAGCGATGAAGATGAGGGAGGAGGGATGCAGAAGAAAACGAGCCATGATGAAGCGCTAACTCACATTGATGGAATCGTTAAATACATAGAGGAGCAGGACGATTCATCACTTTGCGACAAGATGCTGTTAAAAGAACTTCAATCGCAAATAAAGAAGAGGAGCATCAAAACGAAAAAACAAAAACAATTAACCGACTTTTTGTAAAAACTTAAGGATACCGTTTATGAAGCCACAACTCTATGTGTGTAAGTATGTGCTACTATATTATGATTCTTAAAAATGGTTTAAATGCATTTGTGTGTGGATTTTTGTCCTTTTCCAGCTATTTTGCGGATTATCCGCGAAATTCGCTTATCCGTGGTTATCGCGCCACCCTATTCCGCGGATAATCGGGAGTTTATTGTATAATTTTCCTTATCGTAATAAATCACCAGAACAATAATCCCTCAACTTTTGTATCTTCGTTCTATCACCTGCAGGTACTGTCCCCCATTGAGGATCACCCCCATAGGATTCCAGTCTCACATATATTAAATTGGGTGTCCCTCCCGGCCTTTGAGGAGCAATTTAAGATAATAGCTGTTTACTCCCGGCTATCCAAACAATTACCTTGCACTTTTGGATAGGTCGGACCATAGACCAATAGTATTCTGTGGGTCGGACGGTCTGCGTGAAGTTCGAAACGTTTGATATTTGTACCTGGAACAAATGTAGAACTGGGCTGAATGGCGCGAATGAAGTACTGAAACTGTTTTGAATAAAAATGATTTCAAGATCTTGTTTTATTGCAGATAGCAATATTCAAGGATCAGATTTGCTCTTTTTTATTTTATTTTATTCTATTTTATTTTTCAGCTAAATACGTTCCTGTTTAGTCGAGCCATTTCCGTCCTATATTCCAAGCTACTGCAACGTGCCTCCATTGGCACTCTGCCGGCACAATATTGATATCCCAGGTAGCACAAATACGTAATTCTTACGTATCAAGCAATACGTAATCTTTACGTGTCAGGCCATACGTAATTATTACGCAAAAATGGTACGTTAGAATACGGTATACCAACCGTTATAAAAAAGGTTATTATTACGTATCCTTATACATTATTATTACGTATCCTTATACGTTAATATTACGTATATTCACATACGTTATTATTACGTATATGCACATACGTGTTTATTACGTATCCATATACGTTATTATTACGTATATCCACATACGTTATTATTACGTATACCCACATACATTATTATTACGTATCTACATACGTGTATATTACGTATCCACATACGTTATTATTATGTATATCCACATGTGTTATTATTACGTATCCAGATACATGTTAATTACGTATCATATACGTGTATATTACGTATATCCACATACGTTATTATTACGTATCCAGATACATGTTTATTACATATCATATACGTGTATATTACGTATATTCACATACGTGTTTCTTACGTATATCCACATACATGTTTATAACGTGTTCCCATATGTATTTATGCGTTCCCATACATATTTATATTGTGTTTCTACATGTATTTATTACATGTTTATATTGTGTTTCTACACGTATTTATTACGTGTTTATATTGTGTTTCTACACGTATTTATTACGTGTTTATATACATATTTATCACACATTGGACAACTCTACAGAATAGTGCATGTTGCAGACATGATATTTACAAAGTTTTATGCAGATTGTGTTGATTTCAATAATGTACTTGAATTTATAAATTTGAAATCAACACAATCTGAAACAGTATCTTTAAAATTTAAAATACATTCATCTAAATCATATTTTTACAAAGATACGATATATCAAATGTGTCATATATGCAAAATTCACAATACTATAGAATCACTCTGTTCATATGTAATAAAATTTTTATTTTAATTTATATTATATATTGTTAATACAATAATTTTAATGCAAAAATGTTTTTTTCCTTTATTTTCAGTTTATATTTAAATATATTTTTAATTCTAATTATTTCTAAATATTGCAAAAATTATAATCTACTACATTATGAAATATAATTTTAAATCTAAAAGATAAGCTATTTTAAATTGAAAATAACTTAAAAATACAGAATAAAATTTTGGGATATATTAAAACACATAATACTTAAAACATTTTTGCAATTTTTAAAGAGTTAATTTTTTAAAAGTAAACTTCAATACTAAAAATATATAAAAAAAACAATATTAATAATATTGTAATTAAGTTTATAGGCTATTTTAAATTACAATTATAGGCTATTTTAAATTTTAATTTAGCATGCTAAAACTACACATCTCTGATCAATGGTGGTATCATGCAACTGTGATGATTTTTAAGAGTGAAAACAGTGAGTAAGGGCACAGAGCCCAAGTAGAACATGTTTCTAGATACACAGAACACAAACTGTTTCACAATTATTTCTAAAAATTGCAAAAATTATAATCTACTACATTATGAAATATAATATTGTGTTTAATGTTTTTAAAAAAATTCCCAGAATTGTGTTTTTATTTCTTGTACGTATCATGTTTATTTTCTTTTAAGTATAAGGCTTTTTTAACTTCTTCCAGGTATTTTTTTTTATTTTCTTAAAAGTATCAAATTATTTTAATTTAGTATTGTGTTTTTTAACATTTCACCCCAGTATCAACTTTTTTTTAAAATTTGTCCTAAGTAGCATATTATTTTAAAATTTCTTCCTAGTATATATATTTTTTTAATTCTTCCAAATCATGTATTTAAAAAAATTATACCGAAATATCGTTTTTTAAATGCTTATAAATGAGACTTACTATTTAACCTAGAGAGCTTAAATTAGTGTTATTTTCTTTTGCTTTTAATGAGTCTTAATTTGATATATAACATGACTATGCTATTTCAAATTTGAATTTTTTGAAAAGCTTCAAATTTTTTTTTTTTAAATCTCAAAAACACCCCTTTTAATTTTTTTGAAAAAAAAATATATGCTTTATGGACTACTTGTATGCCAAGTTTCATAATGGGAAGCCAATGGGTTCCTATGAAAATTATTTTTTTTTTGTATTAAACTATAAGTGAAATTAGCTAAATTACAAAAAATTTAATTTCCATAGGAACCCCTTAACGACCGACTATGAAATTTGGCACACAAATAGTCCCTTAATGTCTTTAATCACTGTACCAAAAATGATCGATTTCTGAGGTATCAAGGTTCAAACCATTAATTGATTTGACACGGAATAACATATACTTAGTACATAACTCATTAACCAGTTGTTTCAAACATTCAGCCCACATATGTTCTTTTCAATTTTAACAATTTGCTACACACTTAATATTTCACATATGTCACTCAAAATTTAATTTTGTATTTACAATCAGTTACAAAACGTTACTTTTCAAGAACTTTTAAAATAAGTACTTCTCCAAACAAGTGAAGACAATTTCATCTCTTCCTTGCTCAAGAGTACAAACTCTCCCAGTTGCAGTATCAGGCTCTACTTTTTGCGAAATGGTCTCACCTAGCACATTCAAATATTCAATACGTCACTTGGTTGAGGATAAAAGAAAGAAGAAGGTCCTTTAGGATGTAGGAAGCTAACTATATAGTCGCTCGTCTTTTCAAGAATACATGCAAGCTACCAAGATCCTTTATAGAGTATAGTGACAAATCCAGATTCAATTTTTGTTTAATTAGTTGGTGTAATATAGTCTAATGCTGTCACACGTTCAGTAAATTGGTGTTCACTACAGTAATTATGCTTAACATGAAGTATATTTTCAGAAATTGGGTAGAAAGAATGAAGTTTTTGAGTACCCATGATTGCCTTAAAGTCATTCAACTGTGGCGACAGTATTTCTTTAACTTCTTCATACTCATCAACTGTGCTGTACTCAAAAACTTCATTCTTTTTACCCAATTTCTGAAAATTGGCTTCTTGTTAAGCATTATTACTGTAGTGAACACCGGTTTACTGAACGTGTGACAGCATTCGACTATATTACACAAACTAATTTAGTAAAAATTGAATCTGGATTTGGCACTATATAGTCTATAAAGGATCTTTGTGGCTTGCATGTATTCTTGAGAAGAATAATGTTACGAGCGACTATAAAGTAAGCTTCCTACATCCTAAGGGACCTTTTCTTACTTTCATCCTCAACCGAGTGACGTATTGAATGTGCCAGGTGAGACCATTTTGCAAAAAGTAGAGCCTGTTACTGCAACTGGGAGAGTTTGTACTCTTGAGCAAGGAAGAAATGAAATTATCTTCACTCAGTTTGGAGAAGAACTTATTTTAAAAGTTCTTGAACGTTTTGTAATTATAATTGTAAATATAAAATTATATTGAGTGGCATGTGAAATATCAGGGTGGCCACTCTTCAGACACATTGAAATTCCCTGACTTTTCCAGGTGAATTGAAAAGAAATTCCAGACCAGTAATTTTAACATAAAATGCGTGCACATCCCTATTTAGTTACAAATTTGATTAAAGAATCTTAACAATTACTCCACTATTAAAAAAAAAGTTATATTAAATCAGGAGAAAAAAATACACATTTTTTGTTTTTACAAATAAATTTTGACATTTTTAATAAAAAATACATGTAAATGCAGCAAAATTGAACTACTGAAATATTTAAAAGAATTTAATGTTTTTTTCCCCTGAAGAAATAAAAAGAAATAGTCTAAACTGATGTCCTTAAATATGGGCATTGCAAATTGTTCACAATGACAGACATTAAAGATATGCAAAAACTACACTGTAACAAGCTACAGCCATTGAATAATTAATGTCAATTCAGCAATGTCAAAAGAATGTCATTAAAATAGAAAAAATATTGTAAAATGTATATAATATTCTTGGCAACAGTTGTCCAAAATGGAGCACAAACTCTGCATTTTTGTTTTTATACGGAATCAAATGGACACATGGCAGCCTTTATTTAGAAGTTACGAGTACAGCATAATACTTGGCGAAATTTTTCGAAAATGGCATACAAACTGGGCAGTCCTGTTTTTATAAGGACAACTAGAATTTAAAAAAAAAAAAAAAAAAAAAAAAAAAAACAGAATTTTCACAAAATTCCCTGACTTTTCCCGGTTGAGTGGCCATCCTGAATATTAAGTGTGTAGCAAATTGTAAAAATTGAGAACATATGTGGGCTGAATGTATGAAAAAACTGGCTAATGAGTTATGTACTAAATGTATGTCATTTTGTGTCAAATCACTTAATGGTTTGAACCTTGATATCTAAAAAATTGATCATTTTTGGTACAGTGATAGTACCAGTAAAGTTTAAAAACACCGTAAAATTTCATATTTTTTGCGCTTTTAGATTTTCAGTTATTCACTTTTTTAAAAAAGCCAAATCTGGTAAAGTTTTGAAATCTTTAAACAGTAGTAGATCAAAAACTATTTGACCAAGAGAGTTCAAATTAGTGCAGTCTTTTGTTTTCGATGGACCTTAATTTGATATACAACATGATTATGGTATTTAACTCTTTTTTAAAATTGGAGTTTCTAAAATAATTACAAACTAAAAGAGAAATTGTTTTTAGAGAATAGCATAGTCATATCAAATTAAGACCCATTAAAAGAAAAAAAAAATGACACCAATTTGAGATCTCTAGGTCAATACTTTTTTTTTTTTGCCAAATTTCGCTTTTAAGAAAGTCAATAACTGAAAACTAAGAGCCCAAAAAATCTAATATTTACAGTTTTTGTCAGCTTCACTGGTACTACTATTGTACCAAAAATTATCATTTTCCATGATGTCAAGGTTCAGATCATTGGTTGATTTGACACGGAATGACCCTTGGATGAATATTCAATTTGGCAGTATTTTAATTTCTTAAGTTTTACACCATATATGAAATATTGTTTAAAAACAAACTAATTATTCTTTGTAATCAAAGTTAGAGGTAAGTTACGGTACAGGAAAATTAAGCGTTCTGCATTTTCAGGTTGCAGCCTATTACCATCTTTAAGTTTAAAATCTAAGTTAAGTTTAAAATTTAAGTTATACCATCTTTAAGTTTAAAATACATAAAAACATGTAAAAGAATAATTTCTGATTTTACAATATTTGAAATAAACATGCATGCATGACAACAAATGCAATCTCGGACCACGTTTTCATTTAATCTCCGCTTAGATAGTATTAAATGCGAGCATGGATGCACATACCACGATGCATGCACTTTTCCCGTTTGCTTTTAAAGCAATATGTGCATACATACAACAAAGCTAGGAAGATATATAAAATAAAATAAAAGTTAAAGCTAAATATAATTAAATAAGTTATATAAATTAAGCAACATGTTAACCTAACACTAACCTAACACGGGAAAATAAAGTTCAAGATACAAACCTTTCTGTGCTAGCTACAAACCATGGCGGGAAACGTAAAGAATGATTACTGCACTCAGTGTTGCCAGATGCACAAAGCTTATGGCTTCGTCCCCTGAGGTAGAAATGAGTCCGTTCTGGAAGCTTCCAGAACTGCGTGACGTCACGGCGGGGTTAGAGCTTGGGAGGGTGAAAATAAACAAGAAGGGATACATGAAAATGCCTTGGGGAAAAGGGTTCGAGAACAAAGCTGAAAGAGGATTTGAGCAAGGGGGAGCGTTAATGGTTATTTTTACGTATGAAAAATGGTAATTTTAATGTAATATAAACGGTATTTATAACGTATGATAAACGGTATTTATAATGTATTTTAAACGGTAATACATAAAAATGCCTTTGGGAAAAGGGTTCGAGAACAAAGCTGAAAGAGTATTTGAGCGAGAGGGGAGCGTTAATGGTTATTTTTACGTATGATAAATTGGTATTTTTAACGTAATAAAAACGGTTATTTTAATGTAAAATAAACAGTAATACATACGTATTTAAAACGGTATTTCTACATACGGTATGTTCATACACGGTAATTCATACGTATGATATACGGTATTTTTATATACCGTTTACTCATAACGGTATTATAACCGATGTATTACCGTTTATCGTATAACACATACGAAAATATAACGTATAAACGGTTTATCAACGGTTATAATACCGTATGTGTGTTACCTGGGATCATTAATTGATATCATTAACAACCATGGATATCCGTGGATGTTAATGATATCAAGACGGATAAGGAAAATACATCCAATGCATCAGCGTCTCTAAGCTATTGTCAAATTGAAAAAAAAAATATTTTAAAGAATTTTTTGGAAAATTTGAAAAGAATAACTTAATAAAAAAAAATACAAAATCTGAAAGTGATACATATTTTTACTTTCTCGTACTATTCTATAAAGTAATGGTATTCCTGAAATTTTCGAATTCGAAATTTAGGCGCATAAGCATGGGGCGCCATTTGCATGCGTGTGGAGGGGGGGTGGGACTGGGAGTGCAGCTGTCCTCCAGGGGTTTATAAGTTTTTATGTTTCTTATATAATTTTTCTTGTCGAATCATATTTCTTTTATTACAATATTAGTCCATCAACTCTTCCCTCCCAAGAAATAATTTTACCTCCTCTATCCAGGGGCGGATTTTCAGCATTTCATTTGGGGGTGCGAGATTTGTATGAAAATCCCCAATATGAAATAAATAAAATGTTTGTTAACAGAGGGGGGAAGAGGGGAGAGGGATCACAAAATTAAATTGATGTTGAGAAAAAAAATTGTTGCTAACATAATTTTTGTACATAATTGTGGTAACATAATTGCTGTTAACATAATTTTTCTAAATACAAATATCTATATTTATTTACCTGTTATTGAAGTTTTAAGCGCCGATTCTTAGAGTCTGGATGAAGAGAAAATTTTGTTACAATATCATCATAATTCAGTAGTATATCCTATTCTATAGCTAAAGTAGCTAAAGATGAAAGTCTTTCTTGTACCATTGTATTGCGAAAATAATTTTTCAACCTCCTGAGACACGAAAAAGACCTTTCACAACTGGCTGAGCTGATTGGCACAGTCAAAAACAATTTAACTAATAACGTTATGACAGGAAACACATTTTTTAAATTCCGCTCTTGAAAATAATTCAGGCAACTTTTAAAATTGGGACGGTCTATGTTTACAATTTTCACCATCGAATAAAACAGTAGCAATTCACATAACAATTCCTCTTTCTGAAAGTTATATACTTTGCATATGGTTGAAACTTTTTCTTTTTCTTTTCCGATATCTGATTCAAATAATACTGAACTAAGGGCAGACAAAACGGATATATTGTTCTCATTTAATCTTGTCTCAATTTCATTAGATACTGATTCTATAATTTCATATTGAATATTGATTCTGTGATATGATTTAGCATCATCATGGGGATTTTTTCACCTTGGGGATTTTTTTTTTCACTGAATTTGCTTGGAATTTTTTTACGCCTTTTCAGTTTTGGTCCAGAATAAGAAAAATTTGGGGGCGCGACCGCGCCCCCTCGCGCCTCCTATTTGCCGCCCCTGCCTCTATCCCAAGAAGTTGTTGAAATGGCACCGAAGCAGATAAGCACGTTTTAAGACCTCCTGAATTCATTTGGAACACGTTTGTGAAAAATGTCCGTTTGTGTGTATTTGTGTATGCGTATACATGCTAACATCATTGCTCCTGGAATTATCATTTTTACCTTCTCATACTATGTAACATAGTATAGAGAAAGTATTGTTTTGGCGAAATGTTTCGAATACGAGATTATGAAGTCAATATATATTTTAAGACCTCCTGAACGCACGTATTAGCTATTTTCAGAGTGATGTCCTTCTGTCTGTAGTCGATTATGCACGTATACATGATAGCCGATACAAATATTAATGGATTTTCTCAATATTTTATATCCGGTTCCGTTATTGAAAAATCTTATTCTTGAATTATTGTGTCCATAACTCTTAGACATCTGAAGGGACTGATCTGGAATCCGAAACATGAACATCATTACTTTTTCATACTGAAAAATATAGTATGGAAAAGGTATTATTTTCTCGTAAAATTTCGATCTCCAGATTCTGATGTCAATATATGTTTTAGGACCTCCTAAATACGTTTCGACTATATTTAGAGTGATGTCCATCTGTCTGTCTGTGGTCCATTTCTTGTGTACTCAATAGTTGCCACAAATATTCATGGATTTTCCAGAATCTTTTTATCTGGTTCTGTTAACGAAAAATTTAGAACTAAATAGAATTTTTCGAAATTCAAGTCAAAATTTTGAAATTTATTTGCCATTTTATATTTTCGTAATGTGTCAGCATAAGACGAAATTTGGCATAATTATGCATAAAAGGGGTTATTTATGGTTCAATGATCACGAAGCTTAACAAGCATGGTAGCACAAATAGAATATCGTAGCGAAAAATAGAATAGAATCATGGTAGAGAAAAATACAATTTTTGTATTTGCGACTCCTAGCCCTCCCCCTTCCCCTCCTCTGAGTGAAAACTACCCTCTCGAGAGATAATACAGTGTCATACTTGGTATCAATCGAAAGATTGATTAAATATTCATTCTTGTTATTATTTTATTAATATTAAGAAGTAATGTCATTTTTCGCACTCAAATATTTTCTTGCAAAATTTGCAAAGAAAAAGAAATACTAGCTACTTAAAAATGAATTCTGCTATGAGAAAGTTGAGTTAAGATACACTCTAGTTTCTGTTCATAATAAATTCGCCACTGTGAAGGGAAGATCCTATTCTTAAGACCAGAATTGTGAAAACATATTTTCAGTCACAAATAGTCGAATAGTTAGTTACTGGCTTGAATTTTGTCAGAATACTTATTTTACACTTAGTCAAATTTAAAAATTACTACCGAAGTAGATGTTATCCCAAAATTTCAAAGATAAATTCTGCTCGACAAGGCCAGTGTGGGGACAGGGCCAGATAATGCTAACTTTTTTATCGAACCCTCAATATATGTTAGAGGTTTGCACGGACCGAAATTTCCATTGAATGCGTCCGGCCCTGTTGACCCGAAAGCTAGAATCCAGCCCAAATTCCTTTTCAAAAAATCAGGTCTGATACAGCCCTCGGTTCTAAGCCCATAGATAACAAGAGCAAGACCCATGGATGGGTTCGTGCATCTACACTCGTATGCTCTATGTTGTAACAAGAATGTAAAAACAAAGCAGAAATATAACACTACTGTACTTCTAAGGTTTCTCGAACATAGAAGTACTTTCTATTCGATTTACTTTCTGGAACGATACTGCTTCATGGAAACAGTAAAAATACAATCTGAAATACAATCTGCCCCCCTCCCCCCCCGTTACATGTAATGCTTCAGTTGATTGAGTTTTTTTTGTGGCAACAGATCCCGCCCAAGTGGTTGTCAGAGCTGTGATTGGTTAGCATGTCTTATATCGCGAATTTTGTTATCGCTTTTCGCGTGGTGATAAGGGTATTAAACTCATGTGTAACGTAAATCTCGGTCCATACGACCCGTAAACATCCCGTGTGAACCATCCTCCAATTTATACTTTTCAACATGTCTGGAGATAATAAATACCTCGCCAACGATGGGCTAACCGCTGAGCAACTTTTCAGCGCTGGGGACGGCTTGACATATAAGTGAGTTTATCATAATTAATTACTTATTAAACTTGAATGCATTTAACATGAATTGCGATAAATACTGTCCCTTTAAATCACTATGTAACTTATCCCCCCCCCCCCCCCCAACTCCAAAACACCTGTTCATCAAGGCTGCAATTTAAATATAGCTCGTTCTTCTAAATCATTTAATCTAATGAAGTTTAATTTTTTACTTTTGTGTATTTCTTTTGTTGTGAAATCAATATTAGTATATATCGCTAGACAAATTGCAGTTAATATGTTTGATATTCATCGGGAAATTGTTAAATGTTTCATAACCTGTGGTCAAGATTTTTTTTATTGTTGTTTATAATCATGTATTTTGGTGTAAGGAGTAATGTACACTACTTTTAAAGGTTCTCAGGGATTAAATCCGTTGTACACGCCTGTGTTTATAACATTTATGTAAGGAAATGATTTATCAGTTTTTCTTTGATGCTTCTGTTTATTATTTTATACTTCATACTGTGAAAATTGATGCATAACTCAGATTTCACAAATCTGAAATATCCCATTTCAATTATTTGACTTTTTGAGTCTTCTTTATGTTGTGTATATTAAATTGTAAACAAACACTATGTTAATTCAATGTCAATAGCATTGTGAAGTATAAAATACATGAGTATCATGTGGAATACATATTAATGAGTTTCATCTGTGTTTTTTTATTTCAGTTCATTTTTATGACACAGCAGTAAATGCTTCAAATAAGTCACTCAATATTAGTATTCCTTTTGGTCAAAAGTCGTTCATTATCATAAGGAAAATTTTCAATTTGTTAGATTGGATTGACACTATACTATTTCACATGCAGTGAAAAAATGATTTAAAATTGTTTTCTGAATTTATTTTACTTATTTAACAAGCATAAAATCCTATAAATGCAAGTATTGTAAAGGGACAATTTTTTAATAATGTCTGTACACAGACATTATTAAAAAATTGCTTGATTTGTGATATCAAAATGTTAAGTTGCCTTGACATTTGAACTTTAAACAATACACAAGTTTCTAAAACATCTGTTTAAGTGTTTTTAGTAGTTTGTTGATTTATAATGTGATTTCATGCATATTTTATGCTTTTCTAACTTATCTATTTTCTTAATTTTAGTGACTTCCTGATGTTACCAGGTTATATAGACTTTGCTGCAGAGGATGTGGTAAGTATGATTTTTATTGTGAATTTTAACAGTTATTATGTTTTAGAATAACTAAGCATTATTTGAAACATCCATGTGCAAAAGAAATTGAATTTATAAACTACATTTATTTCTGGTTTTTTTTAAAGGAACTTATATTTGCTTGAAACCATCTAAGACTTGGAAATTTTGCAGTTTTCTTTATAAAGATATCTAGGTTACGTGTAATGTTCTCTATATATATTGATTTACATATTCGAAGCAACCTAGAAGACCCAAATGAATTCTGTTCCGATATGGATTCTCTTTTGTTCTTTAGTACATACTATTAGATCGTAATCTGGATTTAGTTGGGCTGTGTAAAACTTGCATTTACAAAAGAACAAAGTGCCAGTTAATTACATAAAAAGGTTTGTGTACAAACTTAATGTTTCCAGAAATGTAATTACTACTAAAGCTGATAAATAAATCAATTTAAATTGGTAAACCTAATTAAAAGGGGAGAGTGTGACACCATGCGAGACTTTTCAGTTGTTGATTTTTAAAAATATTTTTTATCATTCAATCCTAACCAAACACTTTCTTCATATACATTACTTACACTTCTGCATAACAGTCTCTGAATTTTATGCAATACACACTTATTGAACTTGCAGTGAAAAATCTGTCGGAAAAAATTGATCATTTTTACTTATATCTGTTTCTTTCATATGCAGTTTCATTTAAATAAATTAAATTTAAATCCCAAAAAGTTTTTAACTGTTATAGAAACAAAATAAGTTTGATACTTTATTCCTATTTGCAGTAGAGCTTTCAAAGCACAGCAGCAAATGCACAAGAGGGCCATCTAGTGGTATAAAATAGCAAACTTTTAATCTCAGATCTGTTTTTAAAATTTAAGGTGTCCCAGATCACTCTACTCTCCCCTACAGTAGACCTGGGATTACCTGAACCAGTTAGGGTTGAATGTAATTTAAATGAGCAAAATTCAGATATTAAACACATTATCACAACCATTTTAAATCTGTGTGATATACTTTTACTCATTTTTTACATATACACACACAACTTTTTTTACACGGTAGGTACGTTCCTCAGAAATTCGTGTAAAAAGATAAGCTTCCTGTAGTAAAATTAGGGATACTTTCCATGTTATCCGTATACCATGTAAGATGAAATAAAGAACTATATTTAATTTAAAAGCCATGTTGCTGAAAACTGTAAAAGTTCTGATATGCATACAAATGATATATACATACATATGCAATTTTATTGAGCAATAAAACTTAAAATACATAATTCATAGGTAAAAATAAGTAGTACAAGCAGAAAAAAAAAAAAAAGAAATATGTTAATCCAAAATTAAGAATAAAAAACTCAAAATTAAAAATAGAAATAAAGAAATAATAATATTTAGTTACATAATTATTCGTCGGTATCGTCGGGAATCCCCTTATTTGATAACATTAAAGGAGTGCACAGTGCTGCCTAATTTTTGAAGTGTGGTAAAAACGTGAATTTTTTTGATACATTGGTATCAAAGACTGCAATTTATACTAGATTGCTCATGGTCACGTACATAAGACAGTGACTTTGAAATCATGTTAGATCAAATAAATTTTTCAAAATGGAAGACTTTTTTTTGAACTGCGTAACTTCATATTCGTGTAACAACAGAGTTGGGTGTTATAATTTTTATTTTCTCATAATGTGGAATATAGCAGTGGTTCTCAATCTTTTTGAAGTCTAGGAACACTAAACTCTGACTTTTTTTGCACGAAGCACTTACAATACAACATAACTCTTCTAAGGCCATTTCATTGTATTGATTTTTCTTTTGCAACAATTTTTAATTGTGTGTTTGAATTTTTCGTAGAACACTTGAAGTGGCTTCAGGGAGCACCACTGTTCCACTGACCACAGTCTGAGAACCATTGGAATATAGTATAAAGAAAGTAATGTTTTTAAGAAAATTTTCGATTTCGAGATTTTGATGTCATTGTTTTGGGCCCTCCTGTGAACACATTTTGACTATTTTTAGAGTGATGTCTGGCTGTTCATTTGTGATCGATTTTTTGTGTACATAATGCTGCTGCAAATATTAATGGATTTTTGTGAAACTGTATATCTGGATTTGTTATAAAAAAATCTAGAGCTTGATAAATTTTTGAAATTCGAGCAAAAACTTGTAAATTTTATATTTTCTTAACATGGCAACATAGAACAAAATTTGACATAATTATGCATAAAAAGGACATATTGCCAAACTTAGTAATGAGTGAAAGATTTTTTTAAGCTCTAAGTTGAGGCTAGTATGTTATAATTGTGATCAATTAGATCCACAATTTTTCAAAAAAATTTTTCAAAATTTGCAGAAAAAAAAAATCACAAACTGCTTAAAAGGAGATTCTAGTATGAGAAAGTCGATTTCAACCACACTCCAGTTAATTTGAATTTTCATCCCAATTCTCATTCCCTTTTTTTTTCATCCCAAATATTTCTCTATGAGGAAGCAATCTCAACATTTTTTACTTCTGCAAATAGTGATTTTGTTGGCTCATTCAAATTGCCAAAAATCAGCATATGCAGTTTTTGGTATAGCAACATTTTGCTAGGTAAACTGTTTATGCTTTTTTATTATATTTATTGTGCAGTACCAACATTTTATTTTTGGATCATTCAAATTTTACATTACTTTTTTTAGGACACATCAACCCCCTTAACTAAAAAGATTTCCATTGCTGCACCATTGGTGTCCTCTCCAATGGACACAGTCACAGAATCAGAAATGGCTATTGCTATGGCGGTAAGTATTTGGTCCTTTTTGCATGTTTTATATATAAATTATTATTGCAGGGGTGACAGATTTTTTGACATGTTTTACGAGGTTTTTACCATGATTTAAATAATCACATTAAAGTGTTAAAATCCAAATTGCTAAAGTTATTTAAAATTTGATTTTATTATCCTTCTATCTCTATTTTCTAATAAAAGTTAATTGCAAAAGGGCATATTTGCTAAAGTAAGTAAACTACATACTGCAAGTAGAATGCAATGTGGATCATAAACACTTGTATGGATATTTTGCTAATTTTAGCAAATTTTGCAGACTTTTGACAAAATATGAATCTAGCCCTTTTACGATCATGTAATAATGTTTTAATTTGTCATATTTAATCACATATGCTGAAATAATTTATTACCAATTTTCCCATTGTCTTATTGTTGTATATTCCAAAAGTTTTCAAAGCAAATTATTTTACATTTATGTATGCAGATGTTTTTCACTTTTATTTTCCCTTGTACATATGCATATATGGTTAATGATGCCTTAATTACTTTCCCTATGTATATGTGGTATCATGTGTAGAGAAGCATTTTTAAAGTGATGTATGTGTGTATGTCCGTGAGTCTGTTGTTGTTGAAACCCAGACCGTTCGACCTACCAGAAAGGTGTAAGGTAACTGTTTGGACGGTCGGGAAGTGCCACCCAATTTAGACTGGAACCCAGTGGGGGAGGCATCCACAGGGACCGTACCCTCCTTCCCCTACCACCAACCTCTCGGAAGGACTTTTGGACCCACATGTTTAACGTGATCGTACTCCGCATGAACACAGCAGCAGTTTTGGCAGTGGCTGGAATCGAACCCGGGCCTACTGAGTGCAACTCCAGCGCGCTAACCAATGGGCTACCGCGCCCGTCCGTGAGTCTGTGGAAGCAATATTTCTGAAACGAATGGAATGTTTCAAATGAAATTTAGTACAAATAATACTATTTGTGAATGCTGAAAACGTATTGATTTTAAACATAGTCAAATGTTCGGAAGAACCCCACCCCCTCCCCCAAATTTGTGAATGAACTTTTAAAAACAAATCAAATCCTTTAATAATGTTAGATGAATAATAATTTCTTATGTAATTTTTTATTAAAAAATGAATGACTCAAACTTTAGAATGCTAGCATGAACTGTTCTCAAGATATTGCATGTTTTTAAAATTTATATAAAAATTATTACATAAAATTTAAAAAGTATTAACTATCATAAAATATGTTCACTTTTCATGCAATATTATGTGACAAATTTGTTAACATTCTCGTGGTTCTAGTTCATTCCATTTACAAGAGAAGGTACTTGCACAATAGTTCTGTATTTTTATGAGCAACAATCTGCCAATTTTCATTTATATGTAAGCAAAGCTCTTCTATCTGTCTGTGTGTAATCCTTGGCAATAAACTTGGCAACTAATTTAGCAAAATATTGCCAACTTGGCGATACATCATCCCAGATTGATGAAAATATAGTCGACATTGCTAAAATGATACTAAATTAATGGAAATGATTCTAAATTAATGAATTAATCACTAAAATATTTTAACATAAAGACTATATTATTTATTGCAGATGTTATTGATATCAATAATTATCAATTTAGAGTTGCGTGAAATATAAAATTGAGTACTTTGAAATAATTTTACATGTCATAGTTTTACACATCTGGAAAAATACCAAATGTACATTTAAATGTTAGAAACATTGTACCATGGATATTATATATTTATTCTCTGTGAAAGAAGTAAATTTATTGCATTATATCAGGAAAGTGGCGTGTTATTTGATTAATATTTATTCAGAGTTCTGTAGCCTCATTAATATTTCTTCAAAGTTCTGTAAATCCTCTTCGTACAAAATCTTTATATGTTGAAGACAATACTTATTCTTCATATTTGTTCTTTTCTGTTTTATATTTTAAAATTTTTCTTTCTTACGACTGTCTTAATTGTTGATATATTTGATCTTTCCAGCTTCAAGGTGGAATTGGAATTATCCATCATAATTGTACTCCAGAATTTCAAGCAAGTGAAGTGATGAAAGTGAAGGTAAATATTGAGTATCTTTGAAACATTAATTTATAAATTTAAGCATAGATTTAAAGCTGGAAAGAGCAAAGCTTTGTTGATGCAAGTTCTATTACTTAAGCATCCACTTAATCAGAGATCATGTTCCTGTTCGTGACTTATTCACAGGCTTGACATTTTATGCTAGGCGTAGCACTTTCTAATCATGTAGTGTGAATATGGTGCTGTTTATTTGAAAGAGTTCTTCAAGAACGTCATCCCTCCCTTAGCATTGGTGCTAGATCCAGTAGTGTCATTCCAATTTAAGAACTGGTTTTCATATTTATATAGAAAAATAAGTCTATATATATATATATACCATAATTTACAGTAAAGGGGCCACAATTGCATAACCACTGTAGAAATGATAATGTACTGGGAAAAAATGAACTGAAATGCCATAACCAGTGTAAATGGATTGATATAAACTATAATGACAGTTCATGTTTGCTGTTCTTATTTTATTCTAGAGAGCAAGACCATGAGAGTCTTGCATATTTGTTTCTAATTTTACACAAAATATATATCCCTATGCAAGCTGATTTCTTTACAGAAATTTTGTGGATTTCTTCCTCTTTACAGGAGTTGTGCTATATGTCTGGTCGCTAATCAGATATCAACAGTGTAAACAAAGTAAATATTTGAAAATCATTAAAATAGAAAGTAATATTACTTTTTAGTATTCATGAAAAGGTCGAAATGTAAAAAAACTGGTAATCAATGTTTTCACCTAGCTCTTCAAAAATTTCTATATAGAATTCCTTTTGCCTTTATTTAGTTTGGCTCTATTTCCAGTTGTGCATCATTCATCTATGATATCAACAAAGGAAAAATCTCAATATCATTCAAATTAAACCCAATATCGCTTATTAGCATTAAAAGAAGTATCAAATTTAAATAATACTACTAATTAATCCTTTGTTACCTTTCAGAAATATCAGAAAGGGTTTCCTCCCCCTTTTATTGAGTTGTAATATATTAGTGATCTCAAAATAGACATAAATGATGTAAATGAAGAGGAAACAAGTTACTTGCTCATGTGTAGCAAAATTAAAAGACAATTTTGGAGCATAGTGAGCGAAGCCCCCTTCTTGAGTCACTTCAATGTCAAAGTATTTGAAAGAGCATCACTTTAGAACGGCTTACCCAATGTAGATAAAATTCGATTTCTAATCAGTAGTCAATGTGTAGAGTGACTTTTTTTTTTAAATTCTAAATCAAACAATTTTTACTGGATTTAGTGCTATTCAGAGAAGTTCAAAGATCTTTATGTAGAATTTGGGTCAACTGAGGATGGTGAGACATAAATTGAATCACTCCCCTTCTCGGCACAGTTGTATGGTGAGCAAGGAGTGGTAAATAATCCTATGATCCTTTAATTATTGAACACATTTGTAAACAATTCTTCTGACAATTAGAGGTATAAAGAGTCAGTCTTAACTAATTGAGTGATACGTTTTTAACTTTTTACATGAATTCTCTGTTGAACTGGCTCTTTCCTTCTATTCTCTTGTGAATTGTAAATGCAACTGAGAAGATATTAATCTGCTGATAAATTTAATTAACGTAATAAACTTAAAATGCAGCATGTAATAGTTCTGTATATATGCTATATCAAAGTTAGGACTTGATCAAATTTGATGCCTGTCACTATTTACCTGCATGCAACTGTTACTGTAATCATGTGAGGTGCAGGGCCGGATTCGTACTTAAGTTTTAAAAAAAAAGGTCTGCAGGATTTGAGTTAAAATATTTATTTGTATCAGGTATACTCTCTTGGGGGTTCTGAGCGACTGCTTAGTCCACCTATCGTAATTCTAGATGTGAGATTTCTGGCAGTGTCGAATTCGTACTTAGTTTCACAATATTTATGTCCCCAGATTTATTTTGAAGCAATGATTTGCCTATCGTAAATTCTCATGTGAAGTGTCCTGCTGGGGCAGTTTCATACTTAGTTTTAAAGAATTTGGATTTTTGTTCCAGCATACTGTCCTATAAGCGACCACTTAGTCCGCTTATCGTAAATTCACATAATACTTTTGGCCAGACCAAGTTTTCATTTATTTAAGAAAGATTTCTTGTCCCCAGATTTCTGTTAAATGGCTGCTTAGCATCGCGTCACTTAGTCCACCTACCATAAATCCACATATAGGGTTTCGAGCTAGGCTGTGTTTTTACTTCGTTTTAAAAAAATTGGGTTCACTTGATTATTGTTGAGAAAACTGATTATTAAAAGGGTCAGGCCATGTTCGTACATATCTTTTAAGTATTCTTGTTCGCTCAAATTTGCAAACTGGGGGGAATTTAGATCCTAGTAAAATGAGGAATAACTAAAAAATGTCATAAATGGGGGAAAAAATGAAAAAACAAATAAAATTATAAGTATTTTCAAATAAAGTAGAATATAACAAAAAAATAAATTGAATATGGTAATAAATATAGTCTTAAAATAAAAATGTCTATCCTGTATACCTGTTTCCTGATAATCCTATTTTATCTCAGTATCTACAAATAAAAGAGCTTAATTTCAAAAAAGCTGAAATTACTTTTGGCTCTTGAAGTGCGACTGCTGATACTCTTTTGTCTTTGTGCCTTAAAGTTACATACTATGAGCTACAACACAGCAGTCGCATAATGTGAGACAGAGAAACAAAAGTGGTTTACTATTCTTTTTTGAAATAAGTTCTTCACCATATGCAAAAAGTATCTTTGATATTTGAACACAGGCTGTGATTTAGTATTTTAATAATTGAAAAGAAATAAATTAAACATTACATCAGGATTAACTGGAAACTCAGTTTAGACTGTGAATTATGGAGTTGAAAGTTTATTCATACTGTAAATTAACTTGTTATTATAGATTTGGTTATGGTTAACTTGTATTTATGATACATTAGTGATAAAATGAATTTTTAGTTCAAAATTCAAGCAGAATTACCAATTACAGAATGTAGAAACAATTTTATACAATTGACAGCTTATTTTAAATCTTTCTACCCTATTATATATAATGAAAATATTTTAAGTAATTATTTCTCTGTATATCAAAATCTCAAAATTTTCTCAATGGATAGAAATTCTCTAGCCATTTTCATTTATGTGAACCTTAGCGCTATCAATGTCAGTTTAACTGAATATATGTCTCTAGTAACCAAGTCTTATGGAAGTAATAAATAATAGTGAATACATGTTTCGTTTTAGAAATAAAATGATTAATAATAAATACTGATCAATTAATAAATTAATAACTAGTCTTTTTAAAAAGTGACCGCATTCATGAATGCATTTTTGTGTTCGTATTGACTGACAAAATAATAAACTGATCTGATTGTCAAAAATCGCAAAAAGAAACAACATTTTATATTGTATAGTAGGCACAAATTTGATTAGTTTAAATATGAAATTATGTTTTTGCATCTTTCCAGTTCATTAAAATCAATTGCTTATGGGAGAAATAGCAGTGTACTGGAAATAAAAAGCAAATCATTTTATGAAACTTTAAAAAACTGAACTGATTATCATAAATCGTAAAGAAAAGCAATATTTTATATTGTATAGTAAGTAATGTACGAGTAGTTTAAATATGAAATTATGTTTACTTTGTGTCTAAATCTGCATTTCCTGATTGCTAAAGTACAATATTTTGAATCAGACCATCAAGACATTAATATTGGTATCTGAAAGTAACAAGATTTAATTCAGATAACTTTGATTGGTTGTAGAAATGCAGAGAAAAAAGGAATTTCTGCACAGTATAGATGCAGATCTGAAAAAGGATACTTCAAAAAATACTTAAATGTTGTGCTTTCGTACCAGAAATTACAGCCATTTAGTTCGTATATTTGTATAAAAATAAACAATTGGCAGCGAAGGAAAGTTAAATTAACTGTAAATCAAAATCTGTTTTGCTTTAAAATAAACTGACCACTAACTGTAACTCACAAAAGTAGTGTGGCCATTTATGAATTTAATGCAGAAGTTTGTGAATATCATTTTTTTTTTTTTTTTTTTGCTTTATTTAGGATTGATTTTATAATTTGGGTGATCCCTGAATATTTATTTTTTTTTTAGATGATAAAAATATATATCCAGACTAATAACTGGTTCTCGAATCCATGCACATTTTAACAATCAATTTAGAAAATGATTTAAACAAACTGAATGACTCCACCGTTCACACAACCCATAGCCATTAGACCTTGATATGAGATTTACTAATTACTAGTCATAGTTACGGATTTATTTAGATAGGAAATTTTACATTGACAAACATATACATTATATAACAAAATTATTCAATAATAATTGGAATAATTAATGTTATAATTTATGGCATAAAGAACCTTTATTTAAAGTTTATCAGAATGATATTGCCATATACTCTAAATACGTAACAATATAAGAAACCTAGAATTTAAAATAATATTTCACAGGTAGCATGTCCATTGCTCAATATATAATCCCATTATATGCCTCTAGATCCAATGGCTCTATTTAATGTTGCAGATGGTGTAGTCAGGAAATAACATAAATACATGACTTTTGTCTGTAATAAATTCAATTTTACTTTAATTATGCTATTCTTTTATACTGTTTGGTTTTGCTTCAATTTCATTAACTTTCAATTTTTGAATTCTGAGCAAAGCAAGCTTCTAGTACATATTCTCAAAAATAAAACTATAAATGTCTAAAAAACTAAAATGGAGTAAATGCTGCAATATCTAAATATTTAGACATGGTAAATTGGGTAATTTGATTTTAAAATATTGTATAACTTAATTAATAGTTACGCTTGATAGATATATAATTCCCTGATTTTATTTGTTTAACTTTCAGACATTGAAAAATAAATATTTTGCATTAAAGTCCATGTTTTTCTATTTCAATTAAATTACTATGAATTAATTGTTTAAATAAAATTCTTTTTGAAATATTATATGAAAATATTTGATTGAATATCACTATATATATATATATATATATATATATATATATATATATATATATATATATATTTACCAACATTGTGCCATGGATAGTTTTGAATGTAATAATTACCCTGCTGAAAATTATAATTTCAATAAATGTAAGAATAAAAATTGCAAAACTTGCCCTTCTGCTTCTAATACTCAAATCACAAACCAAAATAGCCATTTGTCTTTCTGTAAAATTTTCAATTGCATTTATCGACTATCGTGTAACATTTACAATTTATCTTATATAGGACAAACTAATAATCCCATTCATTTACGAATGAATGTTCACAGAGATCATGTCAAAAAATATATCCTCAATAATAATTTTCTTCCAACTTCTAATAAAATAGAATATAAACATTTTGCTAAACATAAATTTGAAAATATTACTATATATATTTTGGATATAAAAACTAATACAGCTGATAGAATTTTTTTCGAAAACTTCTACATTAAATCAAATTGTACTCTTTTTCCATATGGATTAAATCAATTATATCTAAATGGTAATATTGTAAAAAATAACTTTGTAGATAATCAATATTCTATTTTTAATCACCTTTTTTTGAAACCCCATTTAACTAATAGAAACTCAAATAATCTCAAAAGATTTAAATGAGGCAAGGGAAGCTCCATACTTCATAATTATAAAGCTGAGATTAAATGTTTACATCATCAATTTAGCAGCACTTATCAATGGAATTTAATGAAATCTTGGGTATTTGCGGTTAAGAAAACACATTTAAATAATGTTTATGCCATTTTCTTAAGATTAAATCTAACTAATGAACATTTTAATCATATTTTCTATGATTTGCTCATTACTAGATCAAAGTATTTAAAAATAAAACTTAACCAATTTCATAATAATAATACATCTACTAATTCTTATTGTGTGATATCTTTTAAACATCCAATTTATAATTCCATAAATTTTGGGTCTATATTTAACAAATTCAAACACTTATTGCCTATTGAGGATTTGAATGTTACTAAGACAAATACAACAAGCCTATTGGTAGATCTATTTTTAATTACAATGAAGTTTCACAATCTCTCTCTGTAGACGAAGATTCCAAGACAAATGTAGATAATGATTGTATTTGCAAAGTAGATGAATATGCTGAATATATAAATCCTCACTTGGGCCATATAGTTACAGGAGACTTAGCAATAGTCAAAGACGAAACGTTGAGAATCATTATGTCATTTGGTACAAAATTTAGGTTACCATCTTGTAATAACTCTTTTAACATTTTAAAGTCAATAAATCTTGACCTTGATAAATATATTTATAAATTAGCTTCTAAATATGTTCTGCCTCTAGAGGCATTTAATATGTGGAAATTTACTTTATTAAAATTTATTAAAAATACTATATGTAGTATTAAATTGTCTAGATCTATATATAATTTGATAATCATTAATGGAATGTTTTAATTCCATTAATGATTTGCAAAGATCTTTTGTTATTACTTATGTTGATAAAGCCTCTAATAATTATGCTATATTTAAAAAATTCTATATACAATTTCTTCTTCTAAAGAACAATAGTCTATTTAAACTTTATTCACACTCCATTAATAGTATAAAACTGAAAATTATCAATATGTATTGTGATTTAAATATTAATTATAAATTTCTTAAATTTCCATATATAGTGCTTATTCCTAAATTTCATAAAGATCCTATTAAATTTAGAACAGTAACTAGTCATAATACTTACTCTACTACTGCGAGTAAATTACTACTAAATTATTTCAATGTAATAAATTATAGTTTACGTTTTTCTAGCAATAACTACCTTATTCTAAATAATATTAAAGAATAAATTAACATCACTAGGTAAACTAATTGGATTTCAATCTTTTGATTTTAATGAACTTTTTAATAATATTAAGATCTCTGATCTTTATGTAGTAATTTTAGCTTTATATAATGCTTATATTACTAATCATTCTACTCATACCATATTGACCAATTTTCCTAAACTTCTTCACTTTGTTCTTTTCAATAATTATATATTTCAAGGTAATAAATTATACTTACAAGTCTCAGGGGTTCCACAAGGTGACTGTAGTAGTAGTATATCAACTAATTTATACCTTTATCATTATGAAAAATCTTTTACTTCAACAGATTATAAAATTTACAGATATGTTGAGAGAGAGAGATGATCTGATACGTTTGATCTTTACAGACAACTGTGTCATAGATATGGATTTCTATCTGGATAATTTGAAACTAATTCCTAATGAAGCCACTATTAGTAATAACATTAAATTTTTGGATTTAAATCTTATTTTTGAACCTACTAATAGGATAGTTGCTAATTTATATGATAAAAATGACTATTTTAACTTTAACATTAATAAAATATTACCATTTAATTCCTGTAACTTGATTCAATTGTTTAGAAATATCATACTTAATCAACTTTTTAGAATTTATAGATTATCTGATAAAAAATTTCATGCTATGCAAAAATTACCAGCAAATTATATAAATATCCAGCATATTTAGTGAATGGTATAGTTAAAAAGTTTGGAATGGTTGAATATATTTAAATTCTTGCCTTAGTATCTTATATTAGCCAGACATCCACTTTCCCTTGAATAAGCCGTACCATGTATTTACTTCCCCTTATAATTTAACCTCAATGTTTTCTATTATCATCTGCCCCATTAGTTTAGAGCTCTTACTGTTGAATATCACTTTTTTAGCCTTTTCACATTACTGTTATTTATTTCTCATGATTGACAACAGCAGTTCTCAACTTTTTATTTTTTGTGATTGGCAATATTGGTCTCTTTATTCAAGGCTCTAATGGATCAGACGTAGGCAGTGTTTTTTCAGGTACTCTTGTTTCCTATTATTTTTCAATCTTTATGCATGTAGTCCAAGTTATCATGTGTTTATAGATATAATCTATCACTGATATCAGACATATGCATTTTATGTTCATTTTGATAAAATACTTGGACTTGACAAAGTTTTATCTAATTGAACAATTCATTTGTTTAGGCCTAGGGCTTGTCCACATGTAACGCTTTAATGCTTGGATTTTATTTGATTTTCTATTATCCATTCCTTTCCATTGATATTTGTTGTTTGTCTTCAGCTTGATGACTAGAGGTTTGCATTTTATTTTCCACTTGATGATTCTCTGTTTGATATGTTTTTATTTGTTAGGCATTTTTTAATGTTGGGGTTTTTTGAGTTGCAACTTTCACTATTCTATCATTGAATTTTCAAACTATTATTATTTTATATATGTGTGTGTGTGTGTGGAGAGAGGGGGTGAGGGTTAGTACCTGTATTACATATAACAGGAATATTCGTGAGAATTTAAAATAGTTTTATTTGGGTAATGTTACAGGCTTAACTACTATTGTGGATTTTTCTGCAAGGTCAACAGATAATATTTCTTTTAACCACTTAATTTATATGTAGAACAGGGAACAAGAGGCTTAGTACCTGTCTTATATATAACCAGCTTTTTCTCATGCATATAATTGGGTCAGTCTATTTTTCATTTGATCTTCATACACATCAATTAATAATGGATGAATAACAAGTATTTGACTGTATCACAAGCAATTAAAATTCTTAAATTATATAATGTGTATGAAATAATGTGTATGATATATATATATATATATATATATATATATAATGTGTATGAAAAAATAAATGTGTATACACATTTTCTAAGTTTAAAACAATTTAAACATATCAAAAGAGTATACACATTTGTTTTGATTTGTAATTTATTAATATTCAACTCAATTTTTTCATTACTTATTTTCAAATGTTTAGAAATACAAGCATGGATTTATCAGAGATCCAGTGGTATTAAGCCCAAATCACAAGCTCAAAGATGTAATACAAGTGAAGAAAACAAAAGGTTTTGCTGGTGTCCCCATTACAGAAACTGGAGAAATTGGTGGTGTGTTAGTGGGTATTGTGACCTCGAGAGACATTGATTTTATGGGTGAAGATATGTATGAAATGCCACTTTCTGAGGTAAACTTTTTATTTTGATCATCTGGAGTAATGTTTGTCTTGTTAAGTTAAAATAATGCACATTAAGTGATCAGTTGCCAAAATTTTAGCGATTGAGCTCTTTGCGAAACTGAGGAAACTTTAACTCATCTAAAATTATGTTATTTCAATTTTATTATGATAGGTTGTGAACTAACAAATATAGTCCATATTTATTGTGAATTTATAAATTTCATTGAACTGATATTATTTCCTTAAATATTCTTCATAATTAGGTATAATAATTTTGTTCTCAAATTAAAAAAAAAAAAAAAAAAAATTAGCTGGTATGTATAAACAAATGTATACTGGCTTCAGCTCACATTTACATATATCATAGCTGCCAACTTTTGATATTCTTGGGTCTGGGATACTCCCAATTTATTCCAGTTTAATTTTGTATCTCTGCAATTATAAAAATCCCCCTCCTTTTTTTGTTACAGGTTCCGACAAATTTAAATATATAACTACTTAAGTGTGAAAATTCATATAGTTTTACATGCATACTTCTTCAAATAAGTGTGATTTCGCGTATATAGATTACATTATCATGTAATGTTGAAACATCCGTTTCCATCTATGTTTAATTTCAAATTATGTGAATGAAAATTACACAACATTCATTTCTTTGTAGTAGGTTTCATTATCAATCAATATTTTTATAAAATTTTGATTAATTTGTGTGATTTCATGGGTATGGTTTACATTTTCATGCAGTGTTGAAACATCCTTTTTGATCCATGTTTATTTTCAAATTATGGGAATTAAAAAAGGCACAACATTCATTTCTTTGCAGTATATTTCATCATTAATTAATATTTTTGTAAAATATTTATTATTTTTTAAGTGCGATTTCTCATGTATAGATTAAATTTCCATGCAATGTTTAAACATCCTTTTCCATCCATCTTATTTTTGCTAAAATCTCAAATTAATTAAACAGTACTTTCACATTTTTTGCAGTTTATATAAAAATGAAGGATTATTTTCTTTAAAATATGGTCTTTTCCCTTATTTTCTAGACAATAGAGTCCCTAAAGCATTTTCTTATCCACATTCATCTAATTAACTACATTACAGCTGAACATCTGTTGTTTCAGTGAGCCCCAGAGTATAAAATTTCTCTGTTTATGCCACTATGGTTTTTTTATACACTATGTAAAAACATTTTTCTTATGCAGTAGGCATTTTCAATGTTATAGTGAGTTATTTTTTTTTTTTTAAAGAAAAAGCACACATTTTTTGTGTGATGTAAAAAAATCCCTATTTTGCCCTAAATGATATTGAACAGGTTATACTTGATATACTTATAGAGCATTGTAAAAAATGTTCACCATGCTATCTTCTGGATTCTTATTCCCCAATGTTGGCAGGTATGCATGAGCATAGCAGTGTCATAGCAGTTTGTTTATTATGTCACTGAGCAAAATAATGAAGTACAAGATCTACAGCACAATGTTTTTTACTCAGAATTGTACATTAACATTTGCTGCTTTTCTGGACAACATGTAAAACTAGAAGTACCAAATTTACTTTTATTTTGGGTCAAATCTAGTTTGTTAATTAGAAATATTGCTATCGTCCACTGTAAACAATATAGTTCATATACTAAAAGATTTAATTAATTCAACAATTTAGCATCATTTTTGTTAATTTAGCTTCATTATTGTCAATTTGGGGACATTTTCGTGAATTTGGTGATATTTTCGTCAATTTGACACTATTTTCAAAATGTCAGAGATGACAATATTTTACCAAGGTTGCCAGGCATTACAGACAGTTAGGTTTAGAAAAGAGCTTTCCTTATATATAAACTACATAGCTGCTAACTCTGTTTTTTTTCCCCAGAAACTCCCATTTTTTTTTTTTTTCTCCCGATTTTCTCAAATTTTAATGAGAATTTATCAGTTTTCGCCAGTTCTTTAAAGTTAGGGGTTTTCAATAAAAAGTGTGTGTCATTAAGAATTTTGATCAAATTTGCCACTGCCATTTTGTTTCTTCCATGCATGAACATAGTATCACTAGTACTAAGTTGCACAGTTTTCACCTTATTGATGGATACTGTTTCAAATAAGTGTAATTTCACATATATGGATTACATTACTGTGTATTGTTAAAACATCCTTTTTCATCCATGTTTAGTTTCACATTATGTGAATTAAAAACCGCACAACTATAATTTCTTTGCAGTATATTCCATTATTAATTAATATTTTTGTAAAATGTTGATTATTTTTAAGTGTGATTTTGCATGTATCGATTAAATTCCCATGTAATATTAAAACATCCTTTTCCATTCATCTTATATTTTGATAGAATCTCAAATTAGATAAACCGAACTTTCATATCTTTACAATTTATATAAAAATGAAGGATTCTTTTCTTTTAAACATACTCCAAATGACTGATTGGGCTATTGAATTATTTTTCCCTTATTTTCTAGGCAGTAGTCTCAAAGATATTTTTCTGTCCATCTTTATCTAATTACACTAAATTACAATTGGAGAACTGAACTTCTTTTGTTTTTTATTAAATGCTTCAGTATATCTGACATCTTACATCAGTATTTTAAAATTATTAAACTTTAAAAGAAACCTTTTACTTTTATCAAATTCTAAACTGAATTGAAATCTTCCTACTTATAATTATTTTTCTGTGTGTTACCATTAAATTTTTAAAAATTCTGTTAGCTTATATTATATTTTATTTATGATATTCAATTAAGATGTATATTATAGCATATGCAGTGGCATGTGCAAAGAGGTATCAGGAAGATAAGAACCTGATTTTAAGCAGAGTTTTTAAAAAAATTATTCAAAGTCCGCGTTACCCAGTTCATAGGGTTGCAAAATATTTCTCTGTTTATGCAACCGATACTATGTAAAAATATTTTTCTCATCCAGTAGGTGCTTTCGATGATGCAGTGAGTTATCTTTTTTTCTTTTTGCAAAACACATAACGGGCCATTCCATATCCAAATCAACACAAAAATGTGACATTTTCAACCCGGCTCACACACATTTTTTCAAAACTTGACTATTATCCATTCATATATATAAAACTATGAAAATTTTAGCCCCAAATTTCATTAGTTTTTATTTATACAAATGTGAAGTTTGTAAATACTGATAATTTTTCATGATTCTTGATATATTTGAATGTCTGTATATTTTAATCAAATCTATTTATTGCACTGAAATAAGGCTCATTTGGTAGCTTAAGGTCACTTGATTTGACCTTTAGGCTCTGTATCTTTAATTAAAAAATATTTTGTTGGTGTACTATGTATTTCTATTATATGAACAATTATATGAGCATTATGTATGTTATTATATGAGCAATATGAACATTTGCAAATGTTGAGACTTAAGTATGTTAGGATTAATTGTGACATAAGTTGACATAAACTAAAGTCTAGTGAAGCTCCTTACTCCGATATTTTTTATTAACTTTTTTGTAATGTACTCATTTATATTCTGCTGAACTTATGGTTAGTAAAATCAGGTGATATTAACATTTATTAGTAAATTAATTTGTGGTATCACCGGGGATCATACTCGGTGCCAATACATGGTAGGCATGCATTATCGCGATGATCAAAGAAATTTTCTGGTTCATGGCACTTAATACTGCCTCTCTCTTCCTAGCTTTTTATGAAAGCAATATTAAGGAAATATGAATGCTAATGGTCAACAAGTTAATGATCAAAGAGATAATTTGGACATGCTTTGTAGTGTCACAAGGCAGCCTTGTAGTGTGTCAGAAGGTGGTCTTGTAGTGGGTCACAAAGCCTGTTGACATACAGTGAGTCGATTTCAGAGAATCCCAGACAATCAAATAACTGTTTGTGCTGGTACTATCTGGTGTGTAGTCAGGAAGTAAAATGTATCAAAATGGCTTTTTTTTTATTAATTTTTATATGTTTCGCATCCACAAGTTCATCAATGTAGCATTAGTGGGAATTAAACCAGTGGCCAATGCATGTAGGCATACATTGTTGTTGTTGAAACCCAGACCGTCCGACCTACCAGAAAGGTGTAAGGTAACTGTTTGGACGGTCGGGAAGTGCCACCCAATTCAGACCGGAACCCAGTGGGGGAGGCAGTAGGCATACATTGTGATGAGCATAAGAGTTTTCTAGCTCACGACATTTAAAATTGCCTTATGAATGTGACTCCACATATTTATGTTCCATTTAATACATTTTTAATATTCTAAACATGTAGGTTATGACAAAGAAAGAAGACTTGATTTATGCGAAATCTTGTGTCACCTTGAAAGAAGCTAACACTATTCTACAGAGAAGTAAAAAAGGTATGCTAGTATTGAACATATACAGATTTTTTTTTTTTTCTCGTGGTGTAATTTAATAATGTATATGCATCTTTGTATAGTGATATTTGTACAATGCTTGTTTTACTTGAGTGTTTTATATTATAAATAATCATTTACTTTTCACAAAATATAATTTTATATAGAATGCTAGCTCATACATTAAAATCTTGCTATTAAAAGCTATGAGCTTATGTAGCTATGCACATCTCTCTATTACCAAGAATAATGCATCTTCTAAGGAATATGAGGTTTTAAAATAACAATAACATGTTCGTGGTCACACTGTATGAGTTAAAAATTTCAGATCTTTTTGTCTAAATGCCCACAAAAATTGTCAAAATCTAAAATAAAAAACTATGTATGCTCAAATATAAACATTAAATGTTTGCTTTATACGGAATTTTTAACGAAGAAAAGAATAAGACCAACCCCATTACACTAGGACTAGCCATTCGAGATATTTCAGTTTTTCATATTTTCTCTATGCCACCTTTGAAAATAAGATCAGTTACCAAATGAAAACGAAAATTGAATTAAAAGTGAAATAAATTTAATTAAAATAAAGAGAACGTGGATTGGTTGGAGCGTTGGAAGAGAACGTGGTTGTCAGTCATGTGCTGCCCACATTAGATTTCTTATTTATATGAGTTGTTGGAGGAACATGCATGTTTAAGCAGCTTTGAAAAGGGGTGCTGATGTTTAGGTAGCTCTAAAGCAGAGATCCACAACCTGTTGCTTTCGAGAAATAAATCTGGGGGTACTCTAAGTCGTAAAATAGTTTTTAAGAATATTTGATGTTGAAGACCCAGACCGTCCGACTCGTCCAGAGGACTTAGAAAGAATATTTGATTGATGTGTATTTTTTCTTGTTTATTAAAAGTGATTTCTTTCCTCCATTGTTTAATGAGATAAATTATTGAAATTTGAACTGATTTATATTAAATGTATATGATAATGTCATATATTAATATATATTGTATTAAATATGTATGAACTGATTAATATTTGTATTGTATAGTGTTATTATAAAAGGAGCTTACATTTATCATTTTGGTTAACTAAAGAGAGGTGAAATGAGATAAGAATGATCAATCATGCATAAAGCATCGATTATGAAACCCTTTCTAACTGAAATGCAATTTTATTTAAACATCTTTAAGATGTGATACATTCAGCGCTGATATTTAAAAGATTATCATAGTACTACATTAATTTATTATACTTGAAAACTTAAAACTTCACTGAAAAAGACAGTGCTAGTTACACAAAATGAACTTTATTTAAATGATGCCATCAAAATATACATTGTCTGCCTGTCTATGTAAAATCAATTAATATTTCAATCTTATCACTTACATTCCAGACTCCAGAGCTAAATAATTTTGCGTGAAAAATATTCAGCAATTCCTATACAATTGACCTTAAATCGCTTGATTTGTTTACATTCTACATGCTATTGTATAGCCATTAAATTAGGCTTTGTTGTAGGAATAATCAAAGTTTAGTGATCACTTAAAATTAAAATTATTGTAATTGCTTTGGCATTAGATGCACAGATAATATGCAAAAATAAAGCAATTTTATGATGAATACAACACTAAATATAAATTTAAACAATCTTTAAACATCTATGGTAACATAGGAATAATTGGAAGCCATATTTTATTTTGCAATGATTCATATGATCTCTTCATATATCATGGGCGTAATTATTATTTTAATTTTTATTTAGAAAACTACCCAATATATTTTGCTGGAAATTTTATTTTTTACAGATTCTATGTGATAATTTGAATATTTCCTAAAATTTTCGAAGTAATTTGTGAATTTTAACTTTGCTTAAAAATGTTTGAAAAATTAAGTCCCATAGTGTTCAATGTATTTCATCTCTTCAACTTAGGTTAAATTGGGTGATAACTAACTAATTAGGTGATATGCATTTTCATTCCCAAACATCCTATAGACTGTCTCAACAACATATTAAAATTTCATTTTGATAAAGTCATTTTTACGGCAGTTATTGTGTGAACGGACAGACAGACAGAATGACCAAAGTGTATAAACACTTTTCAACTATTTTAGAAAGTGTTACAAATGAATCTTTATTGAGATTATGTTTAAAAAATTGCATTCTATTTAAGTTATTGGTGAACAAACAGTGCAATGCCCCTCTTGTTTGACCTCATCAGCACCAAACATTCTTGACTGCAGTGGTAGTAAAACAAACATGCCGTATGCCACAATTGTTAGTGTTTTTAAAACCATTTCAATGCCATTAAACTTTATATAGATATTATTTTCTCTGATTATGACATAGTTATGAATATTTTTAAAATAAAAGTGGTAGATATTTAGAATACAAGCATAAATCCAAAGACAATTCATTTTATTCATATATTAATTTTAAATTGTAACAGTTTTCTCAAATATATTTTCATTCAATATTTGTTGCTGAAAAGAAATCAATGAACTGCATTTTACTAAAGTATAGAATTTATTTAACTTTAATTTTATTTAAAATCTAATAACTGAAATTTAAATTACAGGTAAAATTGAAAATAAAGCATTAATGTTAAATTTTAAAGTAAACAGTACCTGTTGGATTTCATATTCACACCACCAGTCAAGGTGTCACAGAACAGAAGCGATTACACTTATTAGAGATACATTTAAAAAAAAATATTAAAATTTGCAACTTGCACTTAACCAACAATTAAAACCAAATGATCCTTTACTCAAAAATTGAACTCTGAATGTATTTCCTCCCTATTAAATTTACAGTTCACTTGATGTGTGTGGTGTTTTTTGTTGTGTTTCAAGCAACTTGATTCTTTGGGTACTATTCCAGAAACTAAAAATTCCAATCAGCAGGTAAAAGTTACAAAAAGAAATGTCTTATTTTGACTTATCTTGGAACTTTTTGACTATTTTGGAATATCTTTGAATAAATAAGTTTAATTTCCTATATGAATTTATTATTTTTTTGTGTAGAGTTTTAATTTTCCCATCTGCATTCTCCGTACAGAACAAACTTTTATTGCATAAAATGGGATAAGGAGACTTTCATCAGTTTGAAAATTTTGTTTCATATGTAATATAAAATTTTTCTGTTTCAATTTTTCTTTTGACCCGACCCGAATTTAATAATAGCTTGGCCTGGCGCAATACAAAGTAGTTTGTTTAAAATTCGACCTGACCTGTAGGCCAAGTCGGATCTAAGCCCATTGGTTATGCCAGAGCCTATGCAAACCTCTAGTGTATATCTTCACATTCTTACAATTGTTTTTAATTACTATAATATTTCATTTTTTATACATTTTCAAGCAGATGCATAAAACTTGAATTTGTAGATTCCATTATTCAAGTGGGTCTAGTTTTCTTTTAGATGAACATTTCTGTGCATGCCCATCAAAACATTCCTTGAAACTCATGGTGTGGTTTAAGCCAAGCCTTCTCTCCTAGGGAAAGGATTCTGTTATGTTTCTTTCTTATTATTATTATTTTTTTTTTTGTTTTCCATGCTTGTGGAACACATACGTGAGGATTTGATTCTAAGCGACAGAAGGAAATGATTTGGAAATTTGGTCAGTTTGAACCATAGATACAGATGGGGATATCTAGGGATTGAAAAAGCGATTTGAAAATTGAGTAGTGTTATTTGTAAATGTATTAGTTAAATAGTAGGTGCTTATTTAGGACCCGGGCAATACTGGGTAATCCATTCTATTGTTCTGATAAATAGTTGAAATAGAAGTTTGAAGTTTTGAAGAATTTTCATGATTGGGAAAAATATATGGTTTATATCAACAATGTACTATGCACAATCAGGATTAAAAGTTTCATGTACACTGGTGTTTTACTGCTACTAAGCACTAGTGTTCAACAGCAATCAAATAATTAATGAGACAGCTAGTTAAACAAATGTTCTGTAGATTAAATTTTGAAAAATTTAATTCTTAAGTGCTGGTATTTCGTAGTTCATCTAGAAAATTCTAATCTTATATTTTGTTAGTCTGTACAATGTTTCTGATTTTAGAAATGCTGCATACAGCAAAATAGCTCCATACATATTTCAGCAAAATATTTTTGCTCAAAACTGTCGTATGCAGGACTTATTCATTAGTATATAATCACAATGAGGTTTGATAGTAAAAATGTAAAATTACTTCGCATAATTTTGTGAATATTTAAGTGGTAAAGATACAATTAGATTTTTGCTTAAAAGCTTACCTACCAAGTCATCACTTCTATATGATTTGAGTAAACCATGAAAATGAAGAAAATGCAACATTTCTATTTTTTTTCATAACTAGCTGCTCAGTGACTAGCCTACTTTTGAAAAAGCTCTTAACTTGTAATAGCTCAGAGATGTCTTTAATAGGATTCTTTATGGGGAGAAGTTATTATAACAGTCCATTTTTGATATGCCCGTTATGTAGGCACATAAGCCACAGTGTCTTGGGGCAAGCCCAGTGCCCACCCCATTACTTGAGCAGTTCATAGATACTGTAAAAGATTATTGAAATCGAACCGATAGAATCGAAAATAGAAAAATATAGTCTAAGCTGTTTGCCCAGTACATCCCGGCACATGTATATTTAGGAATTTTATTTTATTATTTTCTTTTTCTAGGTAAACTGCCTATAATTAATGATAAGGGTGAACTTATCTCACTAATTGCCAGAACAGATTTGAAGAAAAGCAGAAACTTTCCACATGCATCTAAAGACGAAAACAAGCAGCTTCTAGTTGGTGCAGCTGTTGGAACACGAGAGCACGACAAGCAGAGACTTCATCTTTTAGTCCAAGCAGGCGTTGATATTATAGTTTTAGTACGTTTTTATGCTAATTTTAAGGAGTTATTTAGTTTTGTGAATTAATTATGATATTTTTTGGAGTATTTCTATTCATATGCATTTTTTCATATTATAAGAACCTTTGTTCTTAGCAGTCAGTTAATATTTAAATTCCTTTACTTTTGTTATACTTACAGCTATATACTCCCCATTTCCAGTGTAACTGTTTTGTGTTTGGTCTGTTTCATTAATTGAAAAAATAACTACATTACTTTCTTTTATGTGCATTTATGAAAATGCAAAATACTTTGCATATATAAACCAATTTATAAGATTATGTACAAAGTGTATTGTTTATGATGTTGCAACCCTGATTATTATCAGAAATCCATAAAAATAAGCAGCATATACATAAATAAATGAAAATAAACTGCAGAATTTAAATAATAACAATAAAAAAGAATTTATTTGATTATTAGATTCCAAATATAACGAAATAATGTATTCTTTGGTTGTCTAAACTCTAAATACAAATTTTTGGGGGAAGTAGAGAACACAAAAACAAACCATATTCACATAGAAATATATAACCAAAAACGCCACCCTGATGTGTTAAAGGATACACTAAGATGCAGAAATGACAAGGCAATAAGTAGTGACAAAATTTTTATTGGGTGTAATGTAATGTAAGCAGTGGTTGTGGATGTAGTTTCACAACAAGTGCTCACAGTTCTGCCCATTAACAGTAATGTTCATTTGACAGTGGCCACACATTGATAGGCGTACATTTTCAAAAATACCTGGCATTTCATGGACATTAGCAGCAGCGGTGGCGATTCTTATTACTAAGTCAGTTTCAGAGTCCACGGATGTCTCGTACACCATGGCTTTGTGGGTCCCCCACAAAAAGAAATCAATGCTAGATAAATCAGGTGAGTGTAGTAGGCATACGATGGGTCCACCACATCCAATCCATCGAGCCACAAGAGACCTGTTTAAATACTCATTTGCAAGAATGCTAAAATGTGCTGAAGCCCTATTGTTAGAGCTACATTTGACAATCAACAGAGAAACACCATTTAGTAAATATGGCAACACTTCAGAAAAATCCGGTACGTCCGGCAGTGCCACCCAACTGCAGCACTGGTGAACAGCATTTTCTATAACATTAGGGAGCGTTTCTGGTCATACATTCCTATGTGAATACAGTTTGTTTTTGTGTTCGCTACCTCCCCTGGAAGTTTGTACATAGAGTTTTAAATTACCCTGTATAGTAATGTAAAAGCGAATTTGTCTTTGTATTTTATTACCAAAGTATATGTATAATTTTAATTAGCTAATAATTTAGAAAGTATCTGTGTGTGCTGCATGTGTGTTATTGCCTACACTACAGTGTTTATTACCTACGACTCCAATATCTACAATAGATTTGTTCATAGCATCCATCTGAGGATAGGCTGTTATTACTGCAAATTGGGCTGTAATTACTGTAAATCAGCACAATTTTTCCATCCTCTTTAGGCAAATTTGATTCGCAATTTGCAATGCTATATAGCTTCAAATCCTGATTCAAAATTTATCTTTATCTAATCTTTACATGTAAAAGCTTTATGAAATATCTACAGATCTGCAACTTAAGCCTGCTTACTTACCTGTTTATTATTTATAAAATTAAGAAGATATCTTTGTATTTTGCATCTTCTGGGATTGTATGTATTTATACTGTTTTTCATAAAATGTAATATCTTCTAAAAAAAAAATTTTTTTTTCCCCCTAGGATTCATCACAGGGTAATTCCATTTTCCAAATAAATCTGATTAAGTTCATTAAGGAAACATACAAAAATGTTCAAGTCATAGGTGGAAATGGTAAGAATTGCTTTTTTGATTAATATATGTAAGATTAAATTTAACATTTATATCAAATGAGGCTGAACTTCTTTAATAAATATTTAATTCATGAAATATGCTATATTTACTTGATTTTTCAAATATTGAAGAAAAAGAAATTGAGCCTATTATGATAGGTAAAAATGAGGGATGGATGTAGATAGTACTAAAAGGAAATTTTCTGAATTTACTTACCATTCTGGACTTGTCCATGATTTACCACCTGGTGCTGGTCCATTGGAATATTTAAAATTATTCTAAGCTGTAGAAATGATTCAGTTTAATGCGAATAAATGTATAGATTTTTGTGCAAAAGAGCTAGGAAATGAAGATTCTTCTTGAGTATGGGTGTCAATTAATCATGTAAACCAGTTATGGGCATTTTTTATCATTTTGATCATTATGAGTATCAATAAGTTACCAAAAATTAAATATTAGTCTATAAACCCAATTCTAGGAAATATGGTGACAAGAATCTCCAACAAAAACACATTTCTTTAAATAAAACATTATTTCATTTAACTGACAGGGAATCAGAGAAGGAAAGAGGTGAGGCAAATTTCATCGTAACTCAAAAACTTCAACCTTGAATTTTTCATTTGCAGAACACATTTTCCAAACATTTTACTCTTTACAAGCAGATCTCAATCACTGAAGCTTTAGTAAAATTCAAAGGAAGACTTGGAATTGTGCAGTACATGCCATTAAAACCTGGCAAGTGAAGCATCAAGAGCTGGATGATGTGTACACTCGATTTAGGTTATACATTACAATTTGATGTTTATAGTGGAAAAAATGACAACATTTACAGATCAGAAAAAGGCCTTGGCAGATGTGATTTTTCATTTGGTGAAAAGCCTTAAAAACAATGGTCATGAAATTTATTTTGATAGATTTTTATAGTCATAATTGTCTTTAGTCACTGATTTATATAAATCAGGAATGATAGCTTGTGGAAGTGTAATGACCAATAGAAAGAGAATTCCAGATGATATTTAAACACAAAATTATCACCATGCAATAAAAGTAAATTAATGCAAAACATCGAATATCCAAATACACGTTACACTACATGGCTGAATTAAAAGCAAATATTTATATTTTCTACTTACTATTATAAAGAATGAGTCTTCCCTGGTAGCCTGATGGAAAGAGGGTTAAAAAAACTTTCTGTTTCCTGTCTTTTGTTCTTCATGATGTGTAACAAAGATATGGGCAATATTGACCTGGGAGATCAACATCACAAATATTACACTTAATTAAGAAAATCATCAAAATGGTAGATGTACAGATTTTCATTTCTATTTGACACTACTGTCATTCATGTTTATGTTATATATTTGATTGTCTGGCACCCAAGAGGTACATGCATCATTCTGATTTTACATTGGCTTTAATTGAAGAATTGTCTTCAGAAATAGCAAAATAGAAGCGTAAGTGACCTTATATTACTACCATATCTTCTCTATATGTATATAAGTGACGAAAAATAAGTGGTCACAAATGCACTTGTGCTTTCTGCAGACAAAACAAGAAAAAGAATCTAGGGAAAGAAGCAAAAGCTCATCAGAGTGTAGTATATGCAAAAACTGTTTTCCAGAAGATACTTCACTGCCTCTTTGTAGATGTAAAGGGTTCAAAAATGTCCTTTTAAGGACAAAAAAAAAACTGTTCCATTTAGACCATATATAGAAACTGTCCTCAGTACAAAACAAACTGTCCTTTTAAGCACAAAGCAAACTGTCCTTTAATGGTCAAAATAAGCTGTCCTTTTAAGGATAAACCAAACTATTCTTTTTAGAGTAAAATGCTTTTAATGGTCCTTTTTAGGGCCGTAAAAAGGATAATAATTGCTTGAGCATTGCTATGTTTAACAAAATATGTTTTTTTTTTCAGAACAAAATATGTACTATTTTTAATAGCCCTTTTTGGGGTCATAAATGATACAGGTTGCTTGAGCTTTTCCATGTTTGACACAAAAAAATGTCATTTTCAGGACAAACATTTCCTTTTTAAGGCAAATCTGTTCTCTTTCGAAAAAAATATGTATTTTTGGCAAAAGGTCAGGGTAAAAAAATAATGCAAACTGCATTAATAAGCTGCTGCTTTTATAAATACCCAGTCATTTCAGACTTATATTTTAAGATACCAAAATAGTGAACATCTCAAATTAACTGGTACTGATTGATACCAGTCCTGTGAAAACTAAAGAAAAAAAAATGCAGTAGTCTTATTGTAGTAACGGTGAAATTCACAAAAATTTAACATTTGTTTTTTAAAATTGTTTTTTTTGTAAAAAAATTTTAAATACCTGATTGTATTTAAAATTTATTTTCCTGCTTGTTTGAAATTGTTACTGTACTTGATAATCATTTGCTGTCAAAATGCTGATCATTTGAAGAAAAAATCTGCTTAAAGCAGATCAAAAGTTAGTTTGAAACAAAGTCAATTGACTGAAAAAAAATCATTCTAAAACCTGAAAAAAGTCATTAATCTTCTGAAAACAGCTTGTAAATAGTCGCTGAAGTAGAAAATCCTCAAAAAAGTATGAAATTTCTTTTCTTGTATATAAAAATATTCCAGCAATGCATATAGCAAAATCTAGGACCTAAATATAAAAATAAATTGTTCATGTTTCAGTTTAGTTTTAATTAGAAATTTTCAAATTGTTTATAGTTGAAAAAATTTAAATCTGCTATTTATATTAAAAAACAACAGTTTTATAAATTTTTTATTACAATAATTTATTAGTTTAAAAAATGATGACCTGAATATTAATTATATATCTATAGCAAATTTTACAAAAAGCCTCTTCAAAGAAAACAATTTCTGAAGAAGCCTTCATTAGTGACAAGTGGTGTGTACACATCATTTGAATTTTTGGAAAACAATAAGTGATATCTCCAGAACCAAATGTGGAAATTCTTAATGAAACCCTCTACCCTCTCTGAAATTCAATGCTAAATCCATATCATACATCATTTAAGTTCTTTCTATAAATAATGCTGAGGAATACATGTTGCATAGAAAATTTTAAAACTGAAAGTGGAAATCTTTAGTGAACCCCTTATCTCCTTCGAAATTCAATACTGAATCCATATCAGTTGTCACCTAAACCTTTTCTACAGCCGATTTTGGAATTAGATTCTGCAAAGAAAATATAAATTTTTAAATCAAAAGTAACATCTTCAAAACCAGAAGAGGAAATCCATAGTAGGTCATCCTACTTCTTTCAGAATTGAATGCTGAATTCATATTAGTTCTTATCTAAGCTCTAGCTAATTATGAAAAATAGATGCTTCAAAACAATTTTTTGAAGCGAAAGTGAAAATTAAACTGTAAATTCTTAGTGAATCACCCAAACTAATGTTGAATCCATATCAATTATCATCAAAGCTTTATTTAGCCAATCTTGAAAAATAGGTGTTTCAAGGAAAATAAAAATTTTCAAACTGGAAGTGGAAATCTTTAGTTATCTTCAAATGCAGAAAAATCAACTAATGAGTGTCTGAAAAATGTATTATTTTGCATAAAATTGCTAAAAGATAAAAATGTGTTTCAAATGCTAATAATTTTGATTACAACAGCTGTAAAATAGTTAATCTATCATTTTGTTATAATTAAAACATGTTTAAGTTGCAATGAAATACGAGGGTCACACTGAAATTTTTGAGATACGACTAAGCTGTGCAAGTTAAACTTACCAACTCTTCCTGGAAGTGTTCAAAGTTCTTCGGAGTGTTCAAAGTACTACCCTACAACATCAATGCACTTTTGTAGGTGAATTTTCGAAAGATTAAATGCTTCAAGCCATCCATTTCTTGGAATCGATGAAAAATATGCTTTTATAGCCTCATCAATCTCATCTTCAGAATGAAAACGACACCCACGTAATTTCTTTTTTAGATTAAAAAATAGCCAAAAGTCACACATAGAACATCCACCCTATTCTCCTGATCTTGCTATCACTTTGATGTTTTTTTGTTCAAGAAATTCGACTGTTATTCTTACTGAATGAGAAGATACATTGTCATGGTGAAGCATGAGTCCCCTAACATTCACTTCCTGAAGAATATTTGGAAGACAGTGGTGTACCAGTTAGCTGTAACTGTCTTCTGTCCCTCTAGCTTTATCGCTTTGACCAAACCTGTACTTCTGAAGAATACGGCATACATTACTTTTTTTCATTGCTCATTGTCTTTTCACCATTGTTGGTTTGGGGTCATCGTCAAAGATCCATACTTTACTTTCTTGACGTGTTGGAACGTCAAAAAATGGTATGTACGTTTCATCACCAGTTATGATTTTAGAAATAATGCAGTGTCCACCATCATTAAGTAAATTTTGGGTTTCTTTACTGATTCTGACACGCTCTGCTTTTTGGTGTTTTGTTAAATTATGGGGGACCCAACCACAAACTAATTTTTTCATATGTAGTTCTTCATGAATAATTTTATGTATAGCTGCAGATCCAATGTTAAGTTCCTTCTGTATCATTTGGTAGGTACAGCTATTATCATCAATTAATATTTTTCGAATGGCCGACACATTTTCTGGGACTACAGCTAGCAAAGGTCTTCCTGTGTGTTCTTCATCCAGAAGAGAATTTTGACTTCTTCTAAACTATGTAAACCATCTGAATACAGTGGCACGAGATGGAGCATCATTACCATATGCTAATTGTAGACATTGAAAACATTTTTCTTGATTTAGCCCCACTTTAAAATCATAGAAAATCATAGCTCGATAATGCTCTTGCGTCAACTCCATTTTCTTTTCTTTCAAAATTTATTCTACGAGTAGCTAAATTTTAATTGTTGCTACAAATTATTGTCTGTTAACCTATAAAATTTCAAATTTAAATATCCGACCAATAATTTTTTTCTAGCGCATATCAATATCGTCTGCCGCTATCTCAAAATTTTCAGTCTGATCCTCGTAACATATTTTCTCAAAAGCAAGGTAAAAGAGAGTGACCAAATACTTATTGATGGTTGTGTAAGTGCAAGTAGTTATTTAGTTTGAGTAGCATAACTGATATATATATATATACACCTTTATGGTGTCTTTCATTGTTACTGCATGTAATATTTTTATTTTTCAGTTGTCACAGTTGCTCAGGCTAAAAACTTAATTGAAGCCGGAGTTGATGGATTGAGAGTTGGTATGGGAAGTGGTTCTATTTGTATCACACAAGAAGGTAATTCTTCATGTTATAAGCTGCATTTAATTTTTATTTTGTTATTTATTAGCAGATGTCAGTATTGGTCGTGATTTAAATAATGTGTAAATTCTGAAGACATATAAAAGTATTTTTCTATTTAAAGATATCTCTCTTCTCTGTATAAAATATAAAGTTTTCAAGTTAATAGGCAAATTTATAAAATAAATCTAAAAAAATACATTGTCTCCTATTGCTAGCAAATTTACATATAATTTTATTTTTCGTAGGACTATGTGAATGGAAGATTTGTCATAAGCTGTAGAAGGATACCAAGAAGCTATAATATTTTGAATAAATTAAAAGTTTGAATATCCTATGCCAAAATGATAGCAGATAATTTAAATAGTTAAACATGTAAATATATATTTCTAATACTTCCATAAAGAAAGAAACCACATGGAAATTAAGTGACTACAATTGTTTCAGATGTTTTGATCCTTCTTCCTCAGGTCAAACAGCATCATCTCTTTGTAACTGCTAAGAAAGAACTACCAATTTGGTAATCTCGGAGTTAACTTCAAAAAAAGTTCTTCAAAAAGCAAAACTTGTAAAACTAACATAAGCAAAACTTGTAAAACTAACATAAGCAAAACTTCCATACGAAACTGAAAGAATGATTTAGAAAAGTCTAGGTGTGGTTGAAGTTGATAGGTCACTGGCCAATTGCATATTCCCATTCCAGTTTTTCCCAAAGACAACCCCACCTCTCTTTCTATTCCTTCTTTGTAACTGCTAAGAAAGAACTGCCAATTTGGTAATCTCGGAGTTAGCTTCAAAAAAAGTTCTTCAAAAAGCAAAACTTGTAAAACTAACATAAGCAAAACTTCCATACGAAACTGAAAGAATGATTTAGAAAGTCTAGGTGTGGTTGAAGTTGATAGGTCACTGGCCAATTGCATATTCCCATTCCAGTTTTTCCCAAGGACAACTCCACCTCTCTTTCTATTCCTCGTGCCAGTTTTCACTTTACTCTTGGACCATGGATGAATTTTTTTTAATCACTCCCTTCACTTTTAATCAAGTCCTCCATGTCATTGCTGTCTTTATGCAAATCCTCCAAAGAACACTTTGTCTTCTTTGCCCTCAAAATTTCTGTTTAATCTATCCCCTTTTTATCTGGGGATAAGAATGTGACACACTGCTGATCATGCCAGGTAGTCCACTACATTTTTTAAATGACTTTTGAATTATGTCAGATTTGATTTCATTCCATGCTCCACTCGCACACTATTTCTAGACTGGCATGACTCATTTGGCCTCCTTTTGTAAATATTTTTTCACCTTCTAACATCCACATATTCCAAAGATGCCTTTGTTCCAAGATAAATCATTCTCCTCATGCGTCACACGAAAGGGAGGAGTAAACTAAGTCTGTATGAGTGAGTGGGATAATCCTGTACCATGGCACCTGTTTGTCTCCCCCTCTTTGCTTGCGCTTTAGAGTTGTAGTTCTAGAAGTATACTATTACACCTGGCGAAATCCTTCGAATAAATGATTTCAAAAGATAAGAGTATCGCACATGTATTTTTCAGGGTTTTTCGATAAAAAATGAATGCGCATTATACGGCGAATATACCTAAAAATTGTAAAATGCAGTTTAAAAGTATAGGTGTGCGTTATACAGTATACATAATTACTTTACAATATTATATACAGAGGATATTATATACATGGATTTTCTTGCAAGAGTTCGATTATTAACCTCAGAGGCTGTTAGAAGAATGAAGTGTGAAGATGAAGGTTTGCAGGAGGTTGGCGAGAAAGTGAAAGTCACAAATATCACTCAAATGGCAATTCATCACAGAGATCCAACACCCCTACTTGATATGAGCCGTATTGAGACCAATTTGGTTTCTAAGTGTCTGAAATTGTGGCTACTAATTCCCATGTGTCATTTTCTTCTAGAGAATTTATTTCTTCTTTAGTTGCTTCAATCTATTTCATTCTTTTCTTCTGGTTCCAAAGTTCACATTTCTTCCCAGTCTTTTGATTCAATGACTTTTGTACCTTCAGTATACTAACCGAATCTTTCTGGAGGTTGTCCTTTCTTTACTCTTTCTGATCTCCTTGGTTCTTTAGTTTCAGATTCATGAATTTCTATAATAGGAATTTCTACCTTTTCTTCTTTTATTTCTTCTCTGAACCTTACTGTTCTGCTGATCATTAAGTTATTTTCCTCTACTTTAATTCGGTACCCTTTGCCCCTATTGTCATATCCAACAAAGATTCCTTCGATGGCTTTGTCATCCAGTTTTCCTTGTTTTGTTTTATCTATGTAAGCGAATGCTTTACAGCCAAATATTTTAATATGGGATAGATCGTGTTTTCTTCCCTCCACAGTTCGTGTGGTGTTTTCTTGTTTGTTTTTGTGGGCAGGCGACTCTATAAATAGTTTGAAGTGTTAACTTCTTCACCCCAATATTTAGGCCGTCCCGGCCTTCCAAACAGTTACCTTACACCTTTCTGGTAGGTCGGACGGTCTGGGTCTCAACATCAACAACAACCCCAATATTTAGGTGGTAATTCTGCTTCCAATAGCATACATCTAGTCATTTCTATTAAACTGCTGTTTTTTCTTTCACTTATTCCATTTTGTGACGGTGAGTGAATTACGGTAACCTGATGATGGATCCTTTATGTAGTCTTCAAGCCTTGATCCTTTAGGTAGTCTTCAATTTCCTTACTAATATATTCTCCCCCATTGTCAGATCTTAGTGTGTTTATTTCTCTTCCAAATTTATTTCTAGTCGTTGCTATGTATTCCTTAAGTTTGGTACATACTTTACTTTTCTTTGAAATGAGATAGATCATACTAAAACGACTGTAATCATCTACAAAGGTAAGAAAATATAATTTCCCACTGAAAGTAGGAGTGCACATGGGGCCGCAAATATCTGAATGTACTAATTCAAGTGCTTAGTTTTTCTGTGTTTACTTTCTTTAGTATAAGGCAATTAAGATAATTTTCCTTTGATACAGTTGTCACATATATTCTCATGTTGACACTTATCAATCTGTATACCATCAGCAAGTTTTTCAGAAATTAACAGCTTTATGGCATCATGATTTCTATGACCAAGTGTTTTGTGCCATGTTTCTATGCAATTTTTATTTTTGCATTGTAAGGCAAAATGTGTTGAAGTATTCACATTATTATCCCTTTCTGCCATGACTTCATATAAACTATCATGCGCCTTAGCCACTAAACATACATATAAGTTTTTCATAATTGTGCATTTGTTTTCCTCTAATATAACTGTACAATCATTTTGAGTTGCCATTTTAACTGACATTAGATTACTTTTTAATTCAGGAACATATAAAACATTTTGTAGTCTTATTTTATTCATCGAGTTATCTGATTTCTTGGTTAAAATTACACATTCATCAGATAGATCACTTAGCTTGTAATTTATTGCCATTCGCAACTATAATCATGCTTGGAGCTTCATAGTTTATTTCTGTGAAGAAATCTGGGTCATTACACATATGCAATGACGCCCCCAAATCTATGAGCAAAGTACAACTGAGATTGTTTACAGTTGTTGCAGCATCTAAAGAGAGCAGTTTTTGTTTTGGTTTTTCCCACATCTGAGCAGCAATTAGAGCCGAACTGAGGGGTTGTTTTCGAGAGGGAACATATGTGTCTGGTGAGTCATCACCTGATTCCCCTTTCGTTTCAACATAGAAAGAAGACTTTTGCTTGGGTTTAATAGAACTCTTTGAGGGGTATTTCTGAAAGTTCTTATTTTTAAGATGCTTATTTAATTGCTTTTAAGATGCTTATTATTCTTATTTAAAGATGCCAGCATTCGAATTTAAAATGATTTTGTTCTTGGCAATATGTGCAAAACTTTTTCTCTCGATTTTTATTTCTGTTAAAGATTTTGTAAACTTTAGATGGTTCATTTATCAAGTTTTCTTTTCTTCGATTGTACTCATCTATTAATTTTCCTGTAATGAAATCTGGAGTTAGTTCATCTTCCGGTCTCACCTCAAGAGTGGTAATAAGTCCATCGTAACTTCTTGGTACTGAACATAAAAGAAGTGCTGATATATGAGAATTACTTACATTCTCACCGATAGCTTACAGCTTATAAATTAGCTCTAACATGTTTAAAATGTGCTTGTTCATGTTACCACCTTCTTCCAGCTTAGTGCTGTAAAGTTTTTTCAGTAAAAAGAGTTTACTTGAGAGATTTGACCTTTCATGAATTTTTCTGAGAGCTTCCCATGTGGCTTTACAGTGGTTTCATATTTAACATGAATAATTTGATTGTCCTCAATACATAAATTTATTAGTGCACGTGCCTGTTGGTCGGATTTTTGCCACTTCGCCGTTATCTGATCGGGCGATTCATCTTATGTGATACTATACAGATCTTCTTTTATGACATACATTTCCATTTTAAACTTCCAGGTGGCATAGTTAGTTGCATTTTAATTTTGCAATATGAGTGCTGTCTTTTATGAGAGACATTTTGTTACAAATTATTTTATATATATATATATATATATATATATATATATATATATATATATATATATATATATATATGCTCAAGGATATTTATTTGTGAGACCTTAGTCTCATAATCTCTTGGTTTTTTATTTATATATATATAAAGTTGTTTAAGATATAAGGTAGTGAAATAAAAATCACTTACCTTTATTACATCTTTTTTCCAGTTGCGCCTCTTTCCTTGAGGGTTTGATTTAATTAATTGATGACAGGATGTGTAGCACAGATGACTAACACTATAATGATTTTTAATCATATTTTAATTATATATAATTACTTTACAATATTATATACAGAGGATATTATATACATGCATTTTCTTGCAAGAGTTCGACTATTAACCTCAGAGGCTGTGAGAGGAATAAAGTGTGAAGATGAAGGGTTGTAGGAGTTGGTGAGAAAGTGAAAGTCACAAATTGCCTTTTATCACAGATATCCAACATTTTTTTGTGAGATAGTCTTACAATTTGGTACACAAATAAATCATTCAATAAAATTGGAGTTTTTCAAAAATGTTCTATAGAGGAGGATGCTCCACACCAAAACAGTGAATTGAGAGATAAAGACTTGAAATTTGATACACGGGTCAATCAATCAATAAAACCAGAAGAGAAAATCATATTTTTCAAAAATGTTCATTTAATGGGTGCTGCACATCAAAACATTTGAAATGTGAAATGATAGTAAAACAGACTTTACAATAAGATAGAGATTTTAAAATTGGTGCAAGGACAGATCATTAGATAGGAATAAAGTGTATAATTTCAGCTTTCTAATATTTGTTAATTTAGGGATGCCACACGCTTAAATGTTTAATTGGCTGCAAAAATGTGAAATGTCCAGTCTGAAGTGAGACAGATATTTGAAATTTAATGCATGGGTGGACAGTTTGAAAAGGATCATTGAAAAAATCAAATCATTCAAAAATTCACGTTATTTGAAGGTTGCTTTTTGTGCAATGTCTTTGAATTTCAACGGTTATTCGGCTAGTATTATATAATGCTAGAACAAATTACCTGACATTACCCGGGTCCTAAATAAGTGTCTGCTACCTAAATAATACAGATACAAATAACAAATCTCAATATCCAAGTCACCTGTTTTCAACTAAAATCATTCTCGTAGCACATATAAATGAAAATACTTGGAGTTACATAAAGTTCTATTAACTCAAAGTAAAATTAAAAAATGATTGCTATCTCAGTGAATTTTTATCAAGTTTAAGTCATTTTTTTATCACAATACTTCTAATGACATAATACCAAATTATAAAAATTAGGATGGCTTCTTTTAAAATCTCAAAGTTAGAAAACCCATAAATTAAATACATACATCTAATTTTCAGTGGAGTCAAAATGTCTGCAATTTAATCAAAGCACCTGCTCTTGAATTACTGACTGAATTATCATGTGTGGTGACAAAGAAAAAATAGATTAGATTCGACAAAATGGAAACAAATGGAGTTTTCAACTTTAAAAATTCAATTATTTTTAAACTAATTCAAATTTTAAAATTTTTTACCAAGCTGTATTTTCTGGGTTCCTGAAATATCTCTGCCAAATTTCACTGCTGTTCAAAGCTTAAATTTCCCACCGCAAATGACACACAAACATCTTATTTTATTATGTAAAATGAAACTTAAAATTTCCTACCCACAAATATATTTTTTTAATTTCTTATATCTATTGGCCCATGTGAGCACAAGTCTCAATTCAGTTTCATCAGCTAAAGTAAGTGCTATATAGATGTTCAAGCCACCAACATCTACCAGTAATCCCACATATCATTTGAAAAACATTGTCTTGATGTATCATTATCTTATTTAACCATTTGATTTACAAGAGTTTGTATAATTTTATTTTCTTACTTAAAATGTTCTTATTGAAAACTCTTTAATAGTGATGGCATGTGGAAGACCTCAAGCAACTGCTGTCTACAAAGTTGCTCAATATGCCAAAAGACATGGAGTTCCGATTGTTGCTGATGGTGGAATAAAATCCATCGGTCACATAGTTAAAGCTCTTGCTCTTGGTGCTTCAACAGGTAAATAATATACTTCAAGACTTTGTTTGTTTTGTGTATTAATATTATATTGTCATGATTGAGTTTCTAAAAGTAACACCACATTATGATCAAGTATATATGTATAATCATAAGTTATGCTGCTTTTATATTAGCTTAAATTGATAGGATAAATTCAATAATAGGTATTCTCTGAAGGTTTTAAATTTTTATAAAGATTTTTTAATTATATTGACTACTCATTTTTTTTAAAATTGAGATTAATAATGCAATGGCAAATTTATATATAAACTTAAAAGCATTATTTTTATGCAAATGCAAAAGAAGTTTCTGCTACAAAAATGTCTACAATTAAAAAACTTAGCAGTATAAAACAAAAATATAATATATTGATTTCCCCAAAACTAAATTAGCTTCTTTCTAGACATGAAAGAGCTGTTGCATCAGTAAAGTACAACCCACTGTCAATCAGACTTAGGATGGTTCAGACTGGCTGGTGACATCGAATAAACATCTGCAGATGTTGGGTGTTCCTATTCACACAATAATACCAACCAGACTTTCCTGCTAGTTGATTCTAAAGGCCTTATTACACGACAGTATTTGGCACAACAAAACCGTTCGCAAGACAGTTCATTCAACAAATCTAGCCTCAACATTTTAGGTTCAAACCTAAAATGTTGTTGAGGAAAAGGTTATGCGAAAATCGACCAATCAGAAATGCGTAAATCCGAACGTCACAGGTGACATGCCTTTAATGGCGATCAAGATGGCCGATAGACTGCTTTGGAATGAGCTAGAATCTCCAGATGGAAAAAATAATAGAACTTCTACCAGGGGTCCCATTTCAGCACGAACCCGCGAGATTCTCGCGATATCCATAAAAAATCTCGCGTGAAAATTTAGGCTGCGCGAGAATTTCTCTCTCTCCAGTTCCGGCCTAAAATTATTTTTTCCTTCAAATTGAATACCGAGAAATTCGATGCCCGATGACTAGAGATGCAGATTCGCGGTGGCCAGGTTGCCATTGGCGACTAAAATTATTACAGTAAGCCGCCATTCCTGGCGACCTAAATTTCTCCAGAATCCTTTTAGTCCCGCGGCTGGTAGATCGGGCCAATTGCTTTGCGACCGCAAATCGCGATCTGTCGCCTCGTTGTTGCGAATTGCGGGCCGATTGCCGCGCAGCTGCAGACCACGATTCCGTAGTTACACGTGAATCGCAGACAATCGCGATTTGGGCACACTAAAAGTACTACGTGTCTCTAATTAGTGAGATATTTTATAGAAAACTATAAGTGTCTTCCCCGCGGGCGCGGTAGCTCACTGGTCAGCGCGCGAGAATTGCACTCGGTAAAGCCGGGTTCGATTCCCTCTGCTGGAAAAAGAAGAAACTGCCGCCGTGTTCACGCGGAGTACGATCACGCTAAACATGTGGGTCCGTAAGTCCTCAGGAGTGCGGAACTAATCCTGTAAAACAGAGAGGTAGGCCAGGTCTGCACTGCTGTCTCCAAGTGTCTCCCCCGCTTGCGCAGGTCGCAAATTCGATCAAATAAAATTTTGCTTTTTTTTTTATAGGATTCTTTCACGGATTTGAATTATGTTCTTTCCGAGTACTTCCCGCATTTTTCGTGTTTTCCGCGGACCAAAATTCTTTCCCCCGTACATAGTATGTCTACAGGTTACAAAAATCCCGAAAATGTCGTGAAATTGGCCATATATGCCCCATAAATGTCGCAAAATTTGAACAAAGCCACAAATTTTTTTATCAGAGACATTCTTTTCTTACATCTGAAAATCTGTTTCTCCGCGATTGCGAAAGCTGCGCTCGCATACAGCGATTCCCATAGTTTCTGAGGAGAGATGACCAATGAATATCTTTTTGCCATTTTTACAATATATTTGGACTGACTGCATTTTTTTACAATTATTTCGTTTAATATACAAAGAATAAAAACCAAACCATTTTTCTACCGTATTATTAATAAAATGAAGGGTTATTTTGCAGCAGCATCACGAAAATCTGCATTTGTATGCCATCCTCGGCATACCTCGTTTAATTTGAAAGATATTTCCCACTTTTCCAATCTGTTTGCATCGACTACAGTGTTTGTAATTGTTTCGCATTTTATACAGAAAAATTATTTTACAAACGTATTATTTATGAAATAAAGGGCTATTTTGAAAACAAAAAGAAGAAAGTCGACACTTTTCAAACAAAATAGCTAAAATCACATGACTGGCTTGAGATTCAACAAAAGGTCGATGCAACCCTTATGTTCTGTAAGTTTTGTAAAGAATACAAAAAAAAAAAAAAAAAAAAAAATCCGTTTTCAAACGGCAAGTCAAAATTATTACCTAATTCTATTTGCCTAATGAAATAGTTTTCGTCGACATTCGCCTTCGGCGATCAAAAATCGTTAAAGTTTTAATTGCTGTTGCTGCATAAAAATTGATCATAAAATGATTTTAAAAACCAAAATATAAAGTAAATACAGTCGACCCTCGACTTTTGCAGTTTACAGAAAAAAAAAATCGTAAATTCGCATGCGAGTCATTGTACTTAAAATAACCCATGTTTTTATATCAGCAATTAAAATCATAATGTAAGCATGGGGGAAGTCTGGAATTTGAGTATTTTTGCTAACAAGTGGGGTGGGGGAGGTATAAAATTACCAAAAATGTGCTTACTTAACACTTAAATGACTCCTAATTAATTTTTAAAATGTTAGTAAGAATGTTAAAAGAATGTTAGTTTTATGAATTAAAAAATTTAAATGTCGAAGAATATGAGTTATAGTTAATGCTTTCTTTTTTATTACTTTCTAAATTAGCATGGTAAAAAAAAAAAAATGAAATTTTAAGTTTCTCTCCTTATGACAGAAAATCTCTCCCAAAATTTTCTGGAAGAAGAGAAATTCTCCCCCTCTTTTCCTGACTTAGTGGGAACCCTGACTTCTACTAAATTAGACACCTGTGGGATATAAAACAGCCAAGTTATATGATAAACACACACTAAAGAATGCTTTCTGAAATCCGCGGCATTAGACAGGAAGGACCTGTTAGAAAGGAGGGCTTAAAGTATCATTGCCGAGCGGAAATGCTGAAGTTTGGCGGTGGAAAAATAATAATAGAACTTTTACCAAATTACAGACATCTGTGAAATATAAAAGATCCAAATTATACGCAAAAAACACTAAAGAATGTTTCTTGGAATGAAATCAGCGACATTAAAAAGGAGGGGGGCGTTAAAAAGGCGGGGACCTAAAGTATCATTGCCGGGCGGAATTGCTAAAGTCCGGAGATGGAAAAATAATAATAGAACTTTTACCAAGTGACAGACATCTGTGAAATATAAAAGATCCAAATTATATGCCAAAAACACTAAAGAATGTTTCTTGGAGTGAAATCGGCGTCATTAAAGAGGAGGGGCAAGTTAGAAAGGCGGGGGGAGCCTAGGGTATCATTTTTGGGCGGAATTGCTAAAGTCTGGAGATGGTAAAATAGTAATAGAACTTACAGACATCTGTGAAATATAAAGGATTCAAATTATACGCAAAAAACACTAAAGAATGTTTCTTGGAATGAAATCGGCGTCATTAAAGAGGAAGGAGTGTTAGAAAGGCGGGGACCTAAAGTATCATTGCCGGGCTGAATTGTTAAAGTCTGGAGATGGAAAAATAATAATAGAACTTTTACCAAATTACAGACATCTGTGAAATGTAAAAGGTCCAAATTGTACGCAAAAAACACTAAAGAATGTTTCTTAGAATGAAATCGGCGTCATTAAAGAGGAGAGGCGAGTTAGAAAGGCGGGGGGAGCCTAGGGTATCATTTTCAGGTGGAATTGCTAAAGTCTGGAGATGGAAAAATAGTAATTGAACTTTTACCAAATTGCAGACATCTGTGAAATATAAAGGATTCAAATTATATGCAAAAAACACTAAAGAATGTTTCTTACAATGAAATCGTCGGCATTAAAGAGGCGGGGAGCCTTAGAAAGGCGGGGACCTAAAGTATCATTGCCGGGTGGAATTGCTGAAGTCTGGAAATGCAGATGGGAAAAAAAGAAAATAATTTTTACCAAATTACAGACACTTTTGAGATATAAAAGATTTATATTATACGAAAAACACACTGAAGAATGGTTTCTGGAATCTTCTAAGAGGAGGAGCCTAAAGTATAATTGACAGGCGGAATTGTCGAAGGTCGGTAATAAAAATTGTCCTGTGTAATAACACAATTATTCAATCCAAACGGAACCTTTGGAATGTTAAAAGAGATCTTTATAGTACGAGAACTCTAAAACGGTATTCCGATGAGGAAATTACGAAGTGAATGCAAGGGGGAAGGAGCTTCCCCCACTTGTTGAGTGAAGTGACGTCACGTTCGTTCTGTGCTGTGTGGAGTGATGTCACAAACGTTCCAAAGCTGTTTTGCGAACAGTATGTTGTACCAAATTGCAGTCGTGTAATAAGGCCTTTACATATATAGTGAATAATTCTAACCTGAAAAATAGAAATTCAACCTTTGGCAGACAGTGAAAACTCCCCATGAGCCCTCTTAAAAATAAAATTTTACAGTGCCCCTGTATGGCAAATACATAATTTCATGCTTAAATGTCTTGCATTCTATTGTCAGGCCAGCCTCATAAATTGTTTTATCTTTGCTTTTGTAACTACTCTATTTTTTCTTGTCTTAAAGAAAGAAGCATTTACTTCTAAAACCAATTTATAACAGATTATATATTTATTTTATGATGCTTGCTAGTAAAGTTTTATATAATACTATTCTTCTGGTTTAAATTAAATTTTGGTATCTCTCGATACTTTATTGGAAATTTATTTCCAGAATTTCTAACCAATATTAGGATAAAGGTACATGAAAGTATTTTTTCTTCCTAGAAATCACGATTTGTATTTTTTAAAACTTGCTTCAAAATTTTTTAATTATTTTGTCATAAACTTAAGGAATAAATTTGTACTAAGCATAAAACAAAATTACACTCTTGAATAAGAAACTGCAGAAATTAAAAAACTGATTTTATGGCGGCTACTTGTATTCATGATATTGAGATGTTAATAAAATTTTAATTGAGATTACTGCTGAAATTTTAAGTCGTATTATATTACAAATCATAAGTGCTTGTATGTTGTATGTATATTTTTTCAGTTATAACAGACAAAAAAGGTATTAAAATTATAATCACATTAAAGTATTATTAAATATTAATATATTTCATGATATTTATGAACAGTTTCATCAAGTAATATGTATCTGCATGCATAATTGTTGAAACAAAATTTGCCGCAAACTATATATATGATTAAGATTAAAAGTTACACGAGGGAAAATTTGCTAAAAAAGGAATTTAACTGTAATGGATTTTAAACAGGGTAAAAGAAGGATTTGTAATAATTATGCTGTAATTAATTGAGATTTTAAGAATTTTGCTGACAGACAGGTACTATATACTCAATGGTTGGTTAAAGAAAACTGAAATGATTGTTGCTCAATGCTCTGGTCATATATTTTGTAAATTACATAAAATTTGGACTACAATACAACATTCTCCAATTTATTAGTTGAATCAATTTTAATATCAATTCCTCAGAGTAAGACAGCCAAGTGGTTAGTGTGCAGAGATTGCACTCAGATGACCTGAGTTTGATTCCCGGCTCTGTCCAAACTGTCCCCATGTTCACATGTAGAATGAGTGTGTTAAATATGTGGGTCTGTAAGTCTTTCCAAGAAGTTGGTGGTAGGGAAAGGAAGATACAGTCCTTGTGGGTACCACCCCCACTGGGTTCCAGTTAAATTGAGATCATACCAGCCATTTGAACAGATATCTTACACCTTCGTGTAGGTTGGACTGCACTGCCTGTGTCAAAAGAAAGAAAGACTTTGCTTTTGGGTAACCAATCTCCTAAACAGCAACTCGTATCTTCGGATGAGTCGGGCTGCCTGGACCGTCCAACAACACCTTCGGGTAAGTTGGACGGTCTGGGTCGAAGAAGAATATCAATTCCTCAATATAGAAATTAAATATAATTGTTCATAGAGATAATGTTTCAAAAGTGTGTGTGATATACCCTCGTGATTCTATGATCAATAGGTTGTTATTGTGCTGAATATATGCATTATATTTCCTGTCGAAATATACAAGATATTTTTCTGATATGAAAACTTATTTTTATATTATTTTTAGTTATGATGGGTTCACTGGTTGCTGGAACAACGGAATCTCCAGGAGACTACTTCTATTCTGATGGAGTTCGGCTTAAAAAGTTCAGAGGTATGGGATCCCTTGATGCTATGGATTCCAAAGAAGGCCAGGGTAGCAGAGATAGATATTTTGCTGGGTAATTAAATTAATTTTTGCTATACTTTTTTAGAATCTGTGTTTAATGCAATAGAAGATGTTTGAAATATTTATTTCTATTTCTATGAAGTAATTGAGGTATAGACTACAGGGTTGATAGATTTTAACCTAGACCCCCTAATTTTTAAGCCTAATTTTTTTCCCCTAGCTTTATACCATTTTTTAAAATATGACTTTTCTTCTTTCAAAGTAGAAAAAATGTTTTTTTTTTCATATCGAAAAGATTGATTTTTTCATAATTTTTATTAAATAACTTTAAAAAATTGTTGAATTTTGCATTTAATATATATTAAATGTTTATAGATTAACAAATAAATCATATTTGTGTACTTGTAGCAGCAGGAACATGTTATGGCAACTGAGTTATTGAAAAGGGCTAAATAAATCTATATTCATAAGAAAATACATAAACTTTACAAGAAAAAATATGCTTAATAATTTATACAACCCTGTATGTACAGCTTCCTCCACTCAACTGTTTAAATACTTATTTATTTAGGGAAAATTCTGAGATTTGATAATACTTGTGTGTATGTTATTTATTGGAAAATAAGAAATATTACTCTGTCAGAAAGAACAACACCCCCCCCCCCCCCCCCCATCATTTTAAATCTGCTAAAGAACTACTTGATCTTCACTTTTTCTGAATTATTCAGTAAAAGCCATGTGCATGTTTTTCCCTTATGTACTTGCTTATTAAAAATATTCCCAAAGGACGGCTAATTATTTGTGCTAAGCCTAATGCTTGAAAAAAATTCACTAACCTGTTCAATACAGCAATCTACTTCTTTCAGGAATAAAAGAAATACTTATTTTCTATTTGATGTATATTTTTCATACAAATCTCAATACAAACTACTCGTTAGTTGCTTTTACTATGAATTCTACTAGTTCATCATTGAAAAATATGCTAAATAAATCAATTTCCTTATCTAAATTAGGCGGCATAATATTGTGATTGATTCCAATATGCTCAAAAACTCAAAAGAATTCAGATCTTTCAAATCTCCTGTCCAAACATCATTCGCAGAAACAGCTACTAAAGCTACTTGTTGTAATAATAGTATGCTCAAAATCTGAAGAATCACTTGCATTTTCTGATTCATCTTCAGAAATACCACAGTTCCATGAATCTTTACTATTTGCATCACTTTCATTACTGTCCGGTTTGTTTATCATACGAGTATATTCTTCCACAGAAAGAAAACGTCTTGACTCAGCCATTCTTTTATCCGAAATAATTTCACTGCCGCACATTCCTCTAAAACCCAAACCTAAAAAAAATACTCTCTTATATTCCTATGATTCACTAATGAAATCATTAAGCTGAAATCAAAACGAGAACCGAAACTCAAGTATAAAATAGCAGAAGCTATGAGAAGTGCTCTATTTGTTTATATTACAAAAACATGTTTCACCGCTCCAGATAAAGAAATTATTCATTGAATCACCCCTATGCCAAGGTCAAGTATCTGCAAAATGCATTGGAGTTATTTGCATGGACATTTAACACCATCTAGTACACAAATAAATTCAAATAAAAATGTTCCATATAAAAACTCGCATCAGTGACTGCTGCCCTTTATAGTAAAGTTTTCTCCAATGTAAATGCGTGGCTTCCGTCCATGAATGCAAGTTCGCAGTCGATGCTTGGGTGCATCAACCATCCACAAAAGGTTAAATATGGTAGGAAATTATGCAATAGTAATTTAAATAATGTACAATATTTTTATAAAAAAATTAAAAAGAAATAACTTTTCATACAGCTCTTAACGTAAAAAGTTAAATTACAAATTTGTTGCTTATACTTCTTTTAGTCAAACTAAAAGAAAAAGATTCGATCTCAAAAGTGCAAATTTAAAATGAATTGTCATACTTCCTGACTTATCATGCTCTCACCACGGCTTTTGATATGCTTGTAATCAATGCAATTCATACATCCTTTGACTGTTCACAAATTAAATTAACTGCCGACGTGGTGGTTGAACGGTCAAGGCAAGCGTTTCCTAGCAATTGTTCGGCTGCCGGGTTGTGGGTTCGAGTTCCACCTTCAGGCATGGATGTTGTGTCGTTGGGCACAGTGTGTTCTGCCAGTGTGTTCTGGGCACAGTGTGGTGCGCCGGGGCAACGTCATGTAACGACTAAATGGTTCATGATTCTGGCCGGTGTATAGGCGAATGATGAAATATCAAGTGCCTGGCCATTGGGGGAAAAAAAAAAATTAACTTGACTATCAGAAATCATTTAACAGGTGTTTAAAATTATATTTTAGCAGTTTGTCTTTGAAACTATTAAGGACAGACAGATGATTTTTGTTAAAAGTTTTTTTAACCCTTAAATAATGTAAAAACTGATAATTATGATTTTGCTGGTATGTCAGATGTTTTCCTAACAATATCTATTTAAAAATAAACATATCCTTTATTTTTTTTTAATAAGTTGGAGATTGGCTGCATTCGGAACCAAAAGATTAGTTGGATTCACAGTAAATCATAATCATCTAACACAATTTAGTATTACTGAACAGCTCCTTAATTTAAACTCTAGTTATGTAGCAGAGTTACTTGGATGCTTAAATACAAATTATGAATCGACATAATTGGGATATAATTGCTGTGACGTATTTGCATAAAATAAATTTGAAAATTTTGTAAAAGTTTTGGCTATTATTTGTAACTGACATTGATTTGTGGATGCACCCTTATTCTACAATGAAAATTTTAATCAATATAACTATGTCAAATCTGAGCATATTACAGCCAAAATTTTGTTATCCATACTGTATTTAGTAAAACTGACATCTTTGTAATTTGTCTTTTTTCACTAGAAGAGCTGTATAAAAATTTAAGCTTTCTAATTTTTTTACAAAAATATTGTACATTGTTTAAGTTAATATCTTATATAAAGTTTGAAAGCATAAATTAAAAGGATTAATGTATACAGCAATTCCAATTTACTGTGCTCAAAGCAGCAACAAATAAAAGTAGATAATTACAAAGAAATAGACATACCAGAAACAATGGTGATAGGGTTAATGGGATAGTAACTGTTGTGATGAGTTTAGAAATTCAAACTCATCATAACTCTTTAATCATGCACAGAAAACTATCTTTTTGTAACAAGGACATTTTTCCTCAGATTAAACTGTTATGATGAGTTTGAAGTTCTAAACTCATCACAACAGTAACAAAATACACAAATATATAAGAAAATGGTGACTAACTATTTGTCTTGAGCTGTTATCAAGCCCACTCTCAAAACAAATAACCTTAGGCAATTTCTGGTGATGACCAATATATATTAATATCATCATCATCATCCTCCTTGTGCTATGTGGCACTCAAGGCCTTCAGTTTAGATTCCCAAACATGGCAATCGTGTGCAGCAGCTCTCGCTTTAGTCCAGCTCGCCCATCCCGCCTAGTTTCTCTCACTCTCCATCAACCGTCTCCAAGTTAATATATTAATATGGATTAATATAAATTATTGATCCGCTATTGGGCGATTGCTTATTAATCCAAATCAACTCACTGGAAAAAAAAGGAAGAATGCTAGAATTCGATAAACATTGAAATAAATATCAATAACACAGTTCGATTTAAAAGAGTTAAAAAAAAGAAATAAAAAATAATAAGTACCTTCAAAGTAATTGTGTGTTGAATGTATAAGTATCTTTATATTAATATTACTTGAACTATTTTTATGTGTAGATTATAGTGATGTGAAACTATTTTAGTTCGAATTTGGAATTTTTCTTTATTTGTTTTCTTAGATTTTGGTAATACTTTTTAGATGGAAGATGTTGTGCATTTTGTACGAATTCAATTCTGAATGCCTAATCAAT